>JALGQZ010000002.1:4098195-4698195 GCA_023105745.1 Austropuccinia psidii
TTTTCCTGTGGATATCATCAGTACACTTCTACTAGAAGCCTACTGGACTCTAGAAGGGAGGTATTTGATATAAATAGAGCTCTTTTTACTCTGTTTCCCCCTCAGATGCCACAAAACAATAATACAATTGAGTCAAAAGGTAAAATCTTTATTCTTTATATATAAATCTCTTATATTATCAAATACCAAAGGGTATCTTTATTATAATCATCATTTTTGACATGATTACTTCAATCGTACTTCTTTTTGTTATAAATCTCTTGAAAATCTCATTTCCACACAAAATCAAGAAGATTTGTAATTTCTTTTATTTTTATTTGTAAATACAATTTAAATAAGTTGTATTTAAATTATTTGGCATAAGTTCTTTCAAAATTATTATATTAAGCATCAAAAGTAGGTTATTTTCTCTTATTATAATAATTTCTCTCTATTATTACTATCAGTAATTCTTCCATTAATATAAATATTATTCATATTAATATATAACTTTAATATTAGTAATATTCTTGTTATTAATTGTTTTTTATTAATAAAAAAAATTACGCCTTTATTATTTGTTTGTAACAGTAATAAGTGCTTTTAAATATATTAATTATCAAATATTAATATATTTATCTATTATATTATTATATTTATTTAATAATACAATTTTTTTTATGCCATAATTATAATAATTCTTTATTATTATAATTATTTTTATCTTATTTATTCTATTCATAAGGACATTCAGAGTACAATGCTTAAAATATTAGTAATTTTTACTTATTTTTTCATAGTCAAACCTTAAAAACTTGAAAGAAATAAAAATACAGAATAAAAAATCAAAAAATTCCATTCTCAAATTGTAAAATGCAAAAATTGAAAAAATTGAAATTCAAAAAACAATAAAAGATAAATCAAAACAAATACTACAAATGTCTCAAAATGACCTAATTTTTCAAAAAAATAACATAAAAATCATGAGACTATTAAATGAAATGAAGAATTAAAAAAAGAAAGATATTCAAAAAGGTGTAAAATTGTATCAGAATTAGAGAATCACAATTCAAAAAAAAATTGGTGAAATAGAGACAAAATCTTCACAAAAATTACAAATATGAAGATTATTTAAATTTTATTGATTAAATTTGGAATTGTTTAACAGAATTTCACATAAAAAGACAATGAAAGATTGGAATTAAGATGACATAAATTACAAATTAGTTGAGAATAAGGAAGATGTATAAGGTAGCATCTTTATTCAGAAATTGCTACATATATCAAAAACAAAATACTTTTAAATAATAAATTCCTGTGTATTGAAATATATTGAATTCCAAATTAACTTCAAATTTCATAGTTATATCCCATCAAGATTGAAATACATTGAAAAAATCTCAAAGGCAAAGTATATCACTATTTTCAACATGGTTTAAAATTTGATGAAAGATTTTTATTTAAAATATTTCAATAAATGCTATTCTTCCATTATTTCAATTAATAACCTCAAAAAATAATTCTAGTTTTTTTGAATTAAGAAATTCATAAAAGTAGTGAATTGTTGAATAATGGAATATTCAACTTGTTTCCAAATTCACTGCAACCTGGCCATTGAATGTGGGTTGGAAAAAGCTTTGAGCCAAATTTGAATGAAGATGAAAATTAGTTTCCTCCAAAGCTCCAAGAAAACCAAAAACCACCACAGAAATCTTTGTAGGAACCAATTTCAAATATGATTACCTAAGGAGGCATGATTATATTAAAAAATGAATAGAATATTTGACCGCTTACAAGTTTATTTGGAATTCCTAAGGAAATTGAAAATGATACTCTGCTCTTATTTTACTCAGATGGCTGAAGAGTACTGTAAGATGTGACTATGAAACTGATGATAATATTACTATTAATCAACAGTAATATGTCTGTTCTTATGAAATATAATAATAACATATTGTTATAACCACAATTAAATAATTAAAGAATTATTTCTTTCACGTGTTAAGCACTACTAGTGATTTTAACAGTGAGCAAGTAATTGTCTACAAGAATCAATTACAAGAAGAATTTAATAATAAAAACTTCTTTTATTAAAATAATAAATTATTTTAATATATAATTATCTTTTGCAAGAATAATTATAAAGCTAATCCTTGAAGAAAACTATTACTAGAGAAAAACTTTAAGAATTAAAGATAAATGACTCACTAATACTCCAAAGAACTTATTGATAGATAAAAGTAGAGAAATTTGACGTAGAATTGTGGATTTAAGAGATCAAAATGATTTATAGCAGGATTACAACAATATATAGTTGGATTCTATGATTTCACGTCTTTCTGATTGATTCTGAAAGATTTAAAACACTTAAGAATAGTTTAACTAGTGCTTACTTGTTGGTAACAATGATATAAAATGATAATAAGATGATGATGATACGGAAAAAACAGCAAGAGAAGGCCTCTTTTAAGTCAACAACAGCTCACAGAGGCGTGCCATGGAGCAAACTGAAAAACCAGTGAGTGAGAAAGCATTAAACCCTTTTGGATTAGTACTTACATCATCTGTTGTCATGTAAAATTGTCATAATTGCTTAATTGATGCTTTTACGTGACTACCAACCCCAATATGGTTAAGATTAAAAGGAGTAACATTTGTAAATCTTCTTTTATTCCAAAGTAATCATTGATTTCCCAAAGTTATCATTGTTATTGACAATTTCATCACAGGTTGTATTTACTGTGAATTTTTGAAGATTCAGTGTTTCACGTAGAATAACCAAAAATGGACTGTAAGTAAAACTGTAATTCCTTTTGGTTGTACCATAGATAATACAGTTCTAAATTGGTCCTGAAAGGTTCAGAAAGATTCATTAAGAATTGTCTTTTTAATGAATTTTTGAAGTTTTTACCTCATTTCTACGTAGAATTGCAAATATCAGTGTTTGACTGGTTGCTATGAGGTAAATCAATTGATACAAGTCCAAAAAGGGTTTTAATTACTCTTTTGGGGTTTATCCATGGAAATTCATTAGTAATTGACATGGTTACAGGAGTGTAAGTAGCTCTTTACCTCCTTTGCACGTCAAAATAGCAGGTTATTTGCTATTTTCTGGTGTTTTACAGTAGTTTTAACTTGGTAACCAAGTTCCCAAAGAGGTTTAGTTTACCAATTGGGTCAAGATCAGCCATGGAACCAAGCTTTGGAGCTATCCACGCCTCTGGGGCCTCAGAAGTTGGGTACCCTGGCTCTCTTTGATGTCTTTTGTCCCCCTTGCTTATTTTTCACGTCAAAATAGAATTTTAAGCTTAAAGTGAGATATCCATTATGGGTGTACCAAAAGTGCATGTAAGAATACCATAATATTAAGTGCTCAAAACATGTATAACACTATTCTTAGTGTATATGTAACATGGGATTTCTCACTTTCCCATTATTTTGGCGTAAAATCAAGAAAAACAAAAAATTTCACGGATCTTTTATGTGGTATTAATGATTTGGTGTTGAAGTATTTTCCATATTACCACCTCAAAGAGTTAATTTGAGCTTATTCACTCTATGGAGCTATTCTAGGTGAATTTTTGTGTAGAATCCAAATCTGGCCTTAAATCCATGGATTTACTTACTCAATAAAAAGTTATTCATCTTTTCTGAAATCTAAAATGATGAATTTTGAATATATTTTAACAACCATCCATCAGGGGTAAGGGTATTCATTCATACACCCACTCAAACACCCCAAATCAGCAAATCCAGTATCTGCATCAGCATTCAGTTTCAGCAATCTTCATTCTGAAACATGCATACAGCCTGTCAATACCTGTACAGGTTGGATTCACCCAATACAGTTTCAATACACCAGTATGAAACTGTATGATCACTCAAATACACCACACCTCTTGTACAGGTTCTGTACAGCTGTACAGGACCTGTATTGGCCAGACTCAATTCAATCATCAATTATTCTCATGAAAATTCTTCCTCTGGATCAGGGCTGGTGATTCTCACATATACCATCCCCTCTTTCTCCCCCCTGGGGCTCTTTCCCCAGTTAATTAATTTAGTTTATTTATTATTTTATAATTATTCTTATCCTTATAATTGGGTATTATAATTATTTAATTTTAAGTTAGTCTTTGCCTTTTCTCTCTTCGCCTGTACAGTATGAGTTGGGTGGCCATATCCTTATTCACCCTTCTCTTTCCATTCTGACAGGTTGAAACAGTGGACTTGGACTTGTTTGTGGTTGGCTCTTCTATTTCTTACTCTTATTTCTTGTTGCTGCTTTTCTTATATTTATTCTTTTAGCAATTTATCTTTAACACTCTTCAGTGTATTCCTTCTTACCATATCTTTGAGCCCTCCATAAGTGAGTGCCAGGCCCTCTTCTCTTCGAAGAGCCCCTGTGACATTGAATTAATTAACTCATATTTGATTCTTTCTTTCATTCATTTTATTTATTTCTCTCATTCTTCAATTATGACCTTTTCATGATTTTATGATTTTTTATGATTTTTTCTCTCTCATCAATTTTCATCTCATTCATTTTATTCGAAATGAAAATTGATTCTTTTTCTCATTTCAAAAATTCTGCTGACCATTTCATTTTATTCTTTATCATTCTCATTTCTCTTTTTTGTCTGAATTCAGGTTTTTATCAGGTTATTTGAGTGGAATTATTTGGGTTAATTGATTCATCATTCAGGAATTTTTATTGATTTGGGGTATTCAGTGATTTTGGTTTTGAAATTTCTCAAATTTATTGATTGATTCCTCAAGACATTGATTTCACCTCAAGGCTTTGATTTGATTGATTGACTTGATTTGATTCCTCAAGATAGCTGATTTATCCTCAAGATTTGATTTGATTTATTGATTTGAATTTGATTCCTCAAGAAAATTGAATTGATTTTTGAAGATATTGATTGAATTCCTCAAGGCTTAATTGATTTGATTTTGAATTGACTTGATTTACTTGATTTGACTTATCGATTGAAACTGATTATTCATAAGAATTTGACTTTGTCATCTTCACTCTTCAAGATTTATTCATATTGATTCACTTCAAGACTATTGATTGATTTCTCAAGTTCATCAAGATTCTCATTTGATTGTTTTGGTCAAGCCTTAGTTTATTCAAAGTATCATCAAGTTTTGTTTCATTTTATTCAAAATGCCAGTTCAGCATAGTCCCCCAGCCAAAAATACTAGATCCCAAAGAATTCAAGCTGTTCTCACTCATACAGCAAGGGCTCCTCTTGACCGCACACCATCAGTTCATCAACTGAGTGCAAATTTGGACAGAGGACCACCAATGGAAGGAGCAGCACCCTCAAGAAGAGGTGGAATGAAATCTAGAAGATCAAGATCTTTCTCTGGACTTTTGGGTGGCTACCCTGGCATGTCTGAAGGTGCAAGAGCAAGACAAGGGGAAGTTGAAGATGAAGAGGGGGAAGAGTCTGTGGAAGAGGAAGACTCTGGGGAAACTGAAGTGGCAGATGCCTTGGCAAATGCTCCAGAGGTGCCTCAGGGTTCTAATCTAGCCCTTTCTAGTCAACCTCTTGTCTCTCAAACTGATCCAAGTCTCCTCAAGATGATGGAGCAGATGACTCAATTCATGGGGCAACTCACTCAAGCAGTTGCTCCCAGGGACAATTCCAAAGCCCCTGCTTTCAAGACTCCATCCATGAAGGCACCTGATTCTTTTGATGGTACTCAAGCTCATAAATTGAGAGGATTTATCCAATCCTTTCAATTAATCTTCCATAATGATCCAGCAAATTTCTTCTCTGACAGGAAGAAAGTTCTTTACTCAACTTCTTTTCTCACTGGTAGAGCTGGAAAGTGGATTGAACCCTATCTCTCAAATATTTCCAATGAAGACCCTTCCTACCTCCTCAATAATTGGCCATTATTTGAATCTCAATTATTCACTCTGTTTGGTGATCCCAATGAAGTCAGGAAAGCTGAACAAGAGTTGGACAATTTGAGGATGAAGGAAAGTGGTCATGTTTCCTTGTACATTGCAGATTTCAGAAGCTTAATGTCAAGAATTGGAGATTGGGGGGAAAGAGCTTATATCCATGTTTACAGAAGAGGATTGGCATCAAGATTATTGGATCAGTTGGCTTCTCACCCTGGGACTTTTGATACTCTTCAAGAACTTATGGATGTCACCTTAGAATTAGACACAAGATATCATGAGTGGCAAAAAGAAAAGGGTGGCAATCAAGAGAAGAAGCCTCCAGTCATTGGATCCAATCAATCTAGGCCTCCTCAAAACTCATCTTCAAAGAGGTCTCACCAGAAGAAGAACAAGAAGGGAAAGCAATTTCAAGCTTCAAAGGACAAGCCCCATGCTGCTCTCCTCAATAAGGACAATAAATTAATTGGTTCTGAAAAGGAGAGGAGGATTAAAGAGGGGTTGTGTACTTATTGTGGTGGAAAAAACCCAATTGAAAAATGCTTCAAGAGACCTCAGAACAAGCCTGGGTCATCATCAAGAGGCTTCCCTAGCAAGCAGGGAAAAGCCTGAGTGGGAATCATGATGTGTTCAATGGTTCTCACTTATTTCCTTCAAGAGCACAATTGTGCACTCTGAATACTAGTGTCAAGAAATCTTTAAAATTTCTTATTTTCTCTTCTGTCTCTGATACTTTTCTAGTATTCTCATTGATTCTGGTGCTACAAACTCTTTTATTGCAAAGAATTTTGTTCTCAAGTACTCATTGACTCTGTCAGAGCTCCCTGAAAAGATTCCTCTTTTCATTTTGGATTCTAATGAATCCCCTGCCTTGTTCATCACCCATTATACCAAGTGGGTAGTTGACTTTCCTTCCTTCCCAAGCTTTGAATGGGACTTCTTTATCATAGATTCACCCAAGGGAGAAGACCTGATATTGGGCTATGATTTCCTTTACCATTTTAATCCCATTATTGATTGGAAAAATGGATTGATCACCTATGATTCTAGTCATACGGATTCTAGTGGTATTATTCCTTCTACTAGTAATGACTTAGCCACTGCTGTCAACAGTGTTGCTCTGGTCGGTGAACTTAAGACACCTTCCCTTCCATTATTCCCTCTCAGTCATTAATTCCATCAAGAGATGAAGTCTTCAAAGAGATAAAGGATGTTGGAGAAGATGTTGCCATATCTTCACTTCATCTCTTTCAAGGGGATATGGACCTTCCTCCCTTATCTTTTCATGCATCCCTGGAGGAGCAGCGGGATGAGGAGGAAGAGCCAGAAGAAATTGAAACTGTGTTGAAGGTTGTTCCTCCTGCTTATCACCAATATTTGGATGTATTCTCCAAGGTGAAAGCAGAGAAACTTCCTCCACACCGCACCTGTGATCACCATATCAAATTGGAGGGTCTTCTACCTCCAATTGGTGTTATCTACTCATTATCAAATCAAGAGTAAGAAACACTGTGGGCCTACATTTCAGAGAATGTAGAGAAAGGTTTCATTAGACCAAGCTCCTCTTCAACAGGAGCACCTGTCCTTTTTGTCAAGAAAAAGGATGGAGGTCTCCGTTTGTGTGTTGACTACCGCAAACTCAATGCTGTCACTAGGAAGAACAGATACCCTGTTCCTCCTATGAACCAGCTGCTTACCGTATTCAACGGTTCCACTATCTTCTCCAAGATAGATTTGCCTGGTGCATATAACCTTCTGAGAATCAAAGAGGGGGATGAGCACTTAACTGCCTTTAGAACCAAATATGGTAGTTATGAGTATTTGGTTTGACCAATGCTCCTGCTTCTTTCCAAAATCTAGTAAATGATATCTTTGCAGATTTTTTGGATGTGTTTGTTGTGGTTTATTTAGATGATATTATGGTCTTTTCCAGTTCTGAGGAGGAACATGTCAAACATGTGGCCTCTGTCCTCCAAAGACTGAGGGACAATAATCCGTTTGCCAAAGCCTCCAAGTGTGTATTCCATGCCTCAAGTGTGGAATACTTGGGCTATGTTGTTTCAAGTGATGGCCTCAAGATGGACTCTTCAAAAGTTCAGCAAATCCTCAATTGGCCTCAGCCCAAAAACATCAAGACTCTTCAATCCTTTCTTGGCTTTGCCAATTTTTAATGTGTTTCATTAAAAATTATTCCAAAAAAATCACTTCTGTCACTTCCCTTCTCAAAAAAGATTCTCCTTTCATCTTCAATGAGAAAGCTCTTAGTCAGTTTCAAGCACTCAAAGAAGCTTTCACCTCTGCTCCTATCTTATCCCATTTCAATCCATCTCTACCTACTATTGTAGAGACTGATGCTTCTGATTATGCATTGGGCTCTGTACTGAGTCAGGTGAATGACTCTGGAAAGCATCCCATTGCATTTGATAGTCGCAAGCTCTTACCAGCTGAACTCAACTATGAAATTCATGACAAGGAACCCCTTGGCATAGTTTGGGCTCTCAAGCGCTGGAGGGCATTTCTTCTTTCTCTTTCCAATCCTTTTGAGGTCTTGACAGACCACTCTTCCTTGCAGTATTTCATGGCTTCCAAAGTTCTTACTCGTCGTCAGGCCCATTGGGCTGAATTTCTCTCAGAATTTCATTTCACTATCACTTACCGCCCAGGCAGGCTGGCCACTTCACCAGATGCCTTGTCACGTCAGGACGTGTACCCAGAGAGGGGGGTGGACTTCATCATCAAGAATCCTCAAAGTTTTCATCAAGTACTTATGCAAGATGGAATCCAAGAGTCAAGATTCTTCTCAATCAAAGTGGAAATTTTCTCAGATTTAGTGGACAAGATTCAAAAAGAAGTATGGCAAGACAAATACTATAAAGAAATACTCAAGCAACTAGCAAGAGGTGAATCAGTTCCAGATTATTCTCTTGAACCTCAAGCCAAGTTATTATTATTCAAAGATAGAGTGGTAATCCCAAGCAATGAAGAACTTCAACTCAATATTCTTCAAAAGTGTCATGACTCACCATTGGCTGGCCATCCTGGCCAGGAGAAGACCCTCAAGCTCATCAAGAGGAATTTTTATTGGGCTGGAATGAATCAATTCATCAAGGACTATGTGTCCTCATGTCAGCAATGTTCAAGAAACAAGAACATCCATCACAAGAAGTTTGGATTACTCAAGCCTCTTTCAATTCCGTCTGGTCCTTGAAATTCATTATCAATGGACTTCATCACTCAATTGCCACTGTCAAACAACTTTGATTCAATTTTAGTAGTTGTGGACAAGGTCTCAAAAATGGCAATCTTCATTCCAACTTATGGCACAATCACTGCTCTGGATTTAGCTCAAATCTTCATTAGTCATGTATTTTCCAAGCATGGACTTCCAGTCAGTATTGTCAGTGATAGAGGATCCTTATTTGTTTCATCATTTTGGACTCAATTGTGTCAGCAGCTCAAGATATCAAGAGATCTTTCAACTTCCTTTCACCCTGAAACAGATGGACAGACAGAGAGGGTAAATCAGATACTAGAAAAGTACCTTTGGATGTATGTCAGCTATCATCAAGATGACTGGTACACCTGGCTCCCTCTGGCTGAATTTGCCTATAATAATGCAGAACACACATCAACCAAGCAATCACCTTTTTTCACCATTTATGGAATAAATCCCAGCTTTGACTCAATCCATATTTCTCAAGACTCACCTGCTGGAAAGTTATCAACAAAACTCCAATCAGTACAGCAAGTTTCCAAAGAAGAATTAGAGTCAGCAATAAGTAGATTCAAGAAGTATGCAGATAGAAATAGAGCAATTCCACCTGATTTCCAACCTGGGGACAAAGTATGGCTAGCTTCCAAGAACATCAAGACAACAAGACCCATCAAGGAATTATCAGAAAGATGGTTGGGACCTTTTGAAGCTCTGAAGAAGATTGGCAGCCATGCATATCGCCTCAAGTTGCCTCAGCAATGGAATACAGTTCACCCTGTATTCCATGTATCCCTATTAGAACCAGTCAAGCATTCAACTATCTCAAATCGTCATCAATTGCCGCCACCACCAGTTTTAGTGGAGGAGCAAGAAGAATGGGAAGTGGCTCAGGTTCTGGACTCAAAACTCAAAAGAGGTAAATTATGGTATCTTGTAGAGTGGAAAGGATTCAGTGAAGACCCAGAAAGAACCACTTGGGAACCAGCTTCCAACCTTACCAACTCACCAGACCTTGTCAAGGATTTCCATTCATTGTATCCAGACAAGGCTGGTCCAAATACCTCAAGAGTTTGATTTATGGTGCTTGGTGGGGAGAAGAAGTTATGAAAGTAAGTTCCTCTCCTGGCATGCACCTTTAAGGGGGTATTCTACCCATATGTTGTTGTAAGCATCACCTTGGCCACTTTGTGAGCACTTGTCAATTCTTTGGTCAGGTTCAGGAAGCATACAACACCAATACCCCCCGATTTGGACCTTATCAAGATATGGCCAAATATTCCTTTCTTTTTTTTTCTTTTCTTTCTTTTTATTTATCATTTCAATTTATGCCAATCATCATAATTCAAGACATTCACTACTTTAAGTCATTTACGGCAATTCTTTTCAGAAGTCATTTATGGCAATTCATCTCAGAAGTCATTTATGGCAATCTGTTTCAATTTCATGGTGCTTGGTGGGGAGTGGAAGTTATGAAAGTAAGTTCCATCTCCTGGTATGCATCCCTGAGGGTTCTACTTCTTGTAAAACATTACCTTGGCCACTCTGTGAGCATCAAATGCTTGGTTTTCATTTTTCAGACACTTTTTGGCCAGAATCAAGCAACTCACTACAAGAAGGACCAACCATCAGGATTTTTCTTTATTTCTTTCTTTACTCTCATTTTCTCTTATTCTTTTATTTTTCTTTCTTTCTTTACTTGTATAATTTTCTTTTTTTTATTTCTTTAAAGCAGCAGCATCCCCTCCCAAATCATGTATTGGGAGGTTCCATTATTTTTTCATTTTTTAGTATTTATAAGAGTGGGGATAGAAGGCAAACCAAACACAAACAAGGAAAAGGAAACTATTTATCTCTACCCAAATCATCAAAAGTTCTCTGGAAATCATTTATCAACTCATCTTCATACCAGGCAAATTTTGCAGCCATCTCTTCAGAAGCAGTACCTGGAATAGTCCTGTCATTGGCATACATAATCACCTCTCTGCTATTCCTATCAACCCTCCTGAACAATCTGGCCACAGCATCTTGACTTTCACTAGCCATGTTGGGATCTTCTCTGGTAACCCGGATAGGCCAGCGTTCCCTTCTTTGAAAAACTTGAGCGGCAGGAAATGGCAGAGGGGACAATCCATCTCTTCTTCTGCTGGAGCTGGCCACAGGTTGGAGTTGACGAGAGGTGTTTATGGGTGAGTTACTGGGCTGTTGAGCTGGGGATGGTCTTACTGCTGGATTCAAGGAAGGCCTGGTGGTGTGGGAAGTAGTTGGTGAAGGAGGAGGAAGGGTTGTAGGAATGGAAGCAAGCATTGGTTGGAAGGTTCTTGGAGTGCTGGGAATGACTTGACTTTGGAATCTGGTGTTGGCTAGAGGTTTAGAAGAGGAATTGCTGGATTGATGGCCAATTGAATGAGGAATAACTTGAACTTCTTCACCATCCAGCTCATCACTTCCTTCAGCATCTGGATCTGTTGGGGAATCAACAATTCCTCTTAGTTTCTTCACTACTTTCACCACTCCATCAGCATTGGTCCTTTAAATTGGGATTTCTGAGCTGTAGTGGATGGGCCTACCACCGATTAGAATGGACCCTCCAACATTAGTCCATCTGGCCACATCCCTCTGCCTGGAACCAGTCACTACATCAAGATATCAGCACCAATTCAATCACATTGAGAAAATCCAGAAGTTGCATCAGGGGTAGGCTCCTCAAGAATGGGGAATTCCTGCCCATAAGGCCCATCTTTCCTGCTCCATAAGTGCCTCTTGACCTGGGACAAAGTTGATCCGGTACGGCAGCATGGCTTCTTCCCAACAAAGCAAAAATGGAATTTTGATGATCGAGGATTGTAATGTTGAAAGCAATACTTTCCCTTGGCCAAACACTCAGTACAGGCAGGATCAAGAACTTCAACTGCTCTGAACCCATCATATGTTTGGGAGGGATAAAAATGGCCAGAAGACGCCATGGAAAGGGAGGACAATCGACTGAAGACGCCAGAACCATGAAGAACAGACGGTGGTGGTGCAGAAGGGGAAGATTCAGTGAGTTCAGTCAGTTTGGAACTCATAACTGAAGAATATGCAAGCAGAAGATTCAAGACGTCAGAATCAATCCACTCCATATCAAGAAAAAAGAATTTGACCTCAAGGAAATGGGGCCATAACTCAATTATGCCCCCCCTCAAAGCCTCTAAGGTGAAGGTTCATACCCCTTTGGGGCTGAACCCATCACCCAGGGCCTCCCCTGCAACTTTGGGGAGGCCAGGATCTTGATTGTCCTGGACCCCATCAATGGGTCCAGGCCATGTATGGTGAATTTTATGCTTGGGCCATTTCTGGGCCCCTTGGTCACCCTGGGTCCCCAGCAAATTTGGGCCCAGGGGCTCCATTTTGGTCCTGGGGGCCTCCATTAACCCCCATGGACCGCGGCGTACGGCCCGCAGACCGTAGGACCCCAAAGGCATAAAAAGGCCAATTATGGCCAAAATTCATATAAAGACCTAAGTTCACCAAAACATCCAAAAGGCCCAGAAGGCCATAAAAATCAAGAGATGTCAAGAATCATCAGGGGTAAAGGCCACAGCCCAAAGCACTTTGGAGGGCTGTTGAGGCTATTTACATGGGTAATGGGGACAAGACCCCTTGGAGGAAATTTTTCAATTTTTCAATGGATTAAGCCTTGCCCAATGAGTACACTTCATATACTCATTGGGCATCATTTTTTGAGCACAAGAGCTCAGTGGTCCTTATTCTGGATATATCCCAAGGCCACATCTCAAGGGCATGGTTGATTGAATCAGAAGACAAGAAATGCATATTTTTGAAGTGGAATACTTACTCAAACTTGGAAAAGGGGGGAATCAATTGAACTTGACAGGGAAGGATTAATGAAGGATTTTCAGGATAATGGTCAAGAGGAAAAGAAAATTAAAAGAAAAATTTTTGAAAAAATGTGGGGATAATCAGATGCCACTCAACAGTGGCAGGGTATTATGGTGTTCAGGAGCCCACCAGTTTCAAGAGGGGGATACTGTAACAACCATCCATCAGGGGTAAGGGTATTCATTCATACACCCACTCAAACACCCCAAATCAGCAAATCCAGTATCTGCATCAGCATTCAGTTTCAGCAATCTTCATTCTGAAACATGCATACAGCTTGGTACATCAATACAGCCTGTCAATACCTGTACAGGTTGGATTCACCCAATACAGTTTCAATACACCAGTATGAAACTGTATGATCACTCAAATACACCACACCTCTTGTACATGTTCTGTACAGCTGTACAGGACCTGTATTGGCCAGACTCAATTCAATCATCAATTATTCTCATGAAAATTCTTCCTCTGGATCAGGGCTGGTGATTCTCACATATACCAGCCCCTCTTTCTACTTTTCCCCAGTTAATTAATTTAGTTTATTTATTATTTTATAATTATTCTTATCCTTATAATTGGGTATTATAATTATTTAATTTTAAGTTAGTCTTTGCCTTTTCTCTCTTCGCCTGTACAGTATGAGTTGGGTGGCCATATCCTTATTAACCCTTCTCTTTCCATTCTGACAGGTTGAAACAGTGGACTTGGACTTGTTTGTGGTTGGCTCTTCTATTTCTTACTCTTATTTCTTGTTGCTGCTTTTCTTATATTTATTCTTTTAGCAATTTATCTTTAACACTCTTCAGTGTATTCCTTCTTACCATATCTTTGAGCCCTCCATAAGTGAGTGCCAGGCCCTCTTCTCTTCGAAGAGCCCCTGTGACATATATGCATGATTTATGAGTTATGTATAACTCAAAATTTCTTTTTAAGATAATTGTGGCCTATTTGGGTATGTAAAATATACCTCAAGGCTCACATTCCCTCCCACCAAAAAATAAAATTGTACTACAACTTTATTAGTGATAAAAGAATAAGGCCTCAAAGGGGGTTAATGTCCACTTTCCAACCTCTTTACATCACTCAGATCAAGTAATTTAAAGCACATTTATAGACATATTCAGGCTTGTGGCCTTCTTTCATGTCTAAATCTTCTTAAGAATTTATTTGAGTCAGGTATTTCTGATTCTGCCATCCATTCATCTTCATGTACTGCATTTCTATATCTGACAAGATATTCTCTTTGATTTTTACCCCTAATTCTCCTTTCTTTATCTTTTTGTCTTCATTCTGTTCCACAGGTGGTACAGTTAAAGGAGTTGGGTTTCTTAAAGGAAACAATTCTTTGTCAGCTGGTTGATAAGGCTTTATCAAGCTGACTGGAAAGGTGGGGTGTTTATTTTCCAATTCACCACTCAATTCCACTTGAAGTGCATTGGTTCCATGTAAAGCAACAATAACAAAAGGTCCTACATAAGAATCTTTGAGTTTCTTTGGGCCTTTGATATTATTAAAATTCAAGGTTGAAACTAAAGCTAAGTCCCCTACTTTGAAGTCTGGTTCTTCATGACTCTTGTCCCACTTCTGTTTTGCATAATTAAAAGCATCATCCATACTTTGTTTTGCATGAAGTCTTACTTTATCAAGCATTATTTTGAAGCTGGAAGCTGTAGGATGAATGTCAATCAAGTCTTTCCTCAGTGTGTCTGCTGGGAGTCTTGGATTCCATCCTTTCTCTAACATGGCAGGAGTTTGTCCCATGGAAGGATGGACTGATGTCTTATATGCCAATTCTAATGAAGGTATCAGAGTGCACCAGTCATGGGTAAAGCCATCTGAGTCTTTGAATTCTAATCCATAAGCACAGAATATCGTGATCATGTCTTCTAAAGTCTGAATCATCCTCTCTGCCAGCCCATCTGTTTGAGGGTGGTATGCAGTAGAGAATGATAACTTAGTCCCAAAAAATCTATGAAGATTGGTCCAAAGTGCAGATGTAAATTTAGGATCTCTGTCACTTATGATATTCTTAAATAATCCTGTATGAGAAATAACTCTACTCCATAAAAGAAGAGCTGTATCCATAGCAGTGTCATCTTTATGACATGGTAAGAATATGGGAGTTTTTCTATATCTGTCTACTATGACTAAACAAGCATTATAGCTTCTGTCACCACTTGGAGGAAGTGCTGTGACCCAATCCATGTGAACAACTTCCCATGGGGATTTTGGTTCTTGAATATGGATCATTAATTCAAATTTCTTGCCTGTACTCCTGTTTGCATTTTGGCATCTGTCACAGGTATGGCAATATTCAATGGTTTCTTTTCTCCAAGATGGCCACCATGCACGGTTCTTCACTTTTTCAAGTGTTCTGTCTTCTGAAAGGTGTCCAGAATAGATACTATCATGACATTCATGAAGAATGTTATTGATAAGTAATCTACTGCACAATGTCATAACACAAGAATGTTTGGTTTTGTGGTAAATAATCCCATCAAACAAGTGAAATCTCCCTTCAGAATAGGAATTTCTCCAAACTTCATCTAGTGCATTGACCAAAGATGTATCTTTGCAGTCTTTATCTAATAAAGAAGTCAAGATATGGCAATTCTTGTCTTGATTATAAGATTCTCTGACCTCCTCAAAGAATTCAGTCCCAATATCAGTTATATTAATTCCTTCAATTGGAATCTGTGGCTCAGCTTCCAAAGGTACATAAGCTGGGTTATCAGGAGTGTTGGCTAAAGCCCATCTACTAAGTCCATCAGCATTCTTGTGAATGTTTCCTGCTTTGTGAACTATAGTCATGTTTCCTCTATATTCTTGAATAGCTATTTGCTATCTCAACATATGTCTGTTGGGAGTTTTCATATTAAGAAGTGATTTTACTGCATTACAGTCATTTATCACTTCAAAAACACTGCCATCAAGGTAATAGTGTAATTTCTCAAGTTCCCATACCAAACATAAGCACTCCATTTGGCTTGCACCATATCTGGCTTCTGTTGGTTTGATTTGCCTTGAGATATAACAAACTGGTCCTTCTGTAGGTTTGTCATCAATAATTTGGACTTGATGTAGGGCTGCCCCTAATCCATCTCCACATGCATCAATGTACAACTTAAAAGGAATATTCCAGTCAGGCATGAGGACTAAAGGTTCTTCTGTAAGGGCTTTCTTTATCTTCTCATAAGCTTTAATTCTCTCCTGTGTCATCTCAAATACAGTCTGTTGATCACAGATTCTATAGAGTGATTTGGCTAGAATTGAAAAGTCTTTTTAAATGTTTCCTATAGTAACTAGCAAATCCAAGAAAAGACATCATTTCTTTTTTATTCTGGGGTATTGGCTTAAGTAGTACTGCTGCCACTTTATTTTTGTCAATACCTAAGCTTAAACCAGAAACAACATGTCCTAATGCTTTAAGTTCTTTAAAACCAAAGTTGCATTTCTTAAGTGAAATTTTCATATTCACTTCTGCAACTTTGTGAAGTACTTTTGCAAGTCTTTCAAGGTGCAAAGACCATGAGTCAGAACATATGATAATATCATCAATATAAATGATAAGCCATCCTTCAGACAATTCTGTGGGGAAGATGGTATTCATCATTCTTTGATAATGAGATGGAGCATTTTTAATGCCAAATGGCATTCTAAGATACTCAAAAAGACCACAGTGAGTGATAATTCTAAGTAATTTCTTAGCTTTAGGCATCAAAACATTTTGATGGAAGCCTTTCAATGAATTCATTGATGTTATATACTTGGCTTTAGAAAATTGAGTCAAGGTTTCTTGGGTTCTAGGGATTGGATACCTATCTGGAACTGTGTAGGTATTCAAAGCTCTAAAATCTCCAACCATTCTTGGCTTATTATTATGCCAAGCAATGATAACAGGTGTTTTCACTTCAACCTCCTCATTATGGCCTACTTTCCTTAGTACACCAAGTTGAATTAACTCTTGGATATGTTTCTCCAAGGCTTCTCTGGCTCTGGGACTGGCTGGATGAGCTGGTCTTCTAAGTACTGGGGGATATGGTCTGTCAATATTAAGAGTAATATCAAATTCATGTCCTCTTATAGCACCTAATGGTTCATTATCAGAGGCAAATGCAGTATTGTATGTGTATAACACGTCAATAAGCTCATACCTCATTTTTGGTGACAATGATGGATTAATTTGTGCTTCAACAGGTTGTTTGGACACAAATTCTTCCTTATAAGTATCTTTCCCAGAAGATACTACTGATATTTCCTTTGGCATATTGGAGAAAGCAAATTTTTTTTCTCCTGTTCTCTCCAATTGTGAAATATCTGTCTTTATGGTTATTGATATCAATACCATAAATACTTAAGTAATCATTTCCAAGAATGATATGTTGAGATGTGCCGTTGTCCATTACTACAACCTCAGCTTTCATTCTTATACTTCCTGTTGGATAGGGAAATACAAGAATAGTGTCTAATATACCCAAAGGGTACATATTGGTACTGGAACTACTAAATTGTACACCTTCTATTGGTAATAGATGGTTTTTCCATTCAGGAAGTATAGTTTGGAGATAATCTTTGCCTACACAAGTGCAAAATGCTCCTGTATCCAAATTGACTTTGGCTTCAACATTATTCATCAGAATTGATGTGATACAAGATGCTCCAGCAGTATAACCTTTTCGTTTAGCAGGTTTGGTTTTACACATTCTGGCATCCTGAACATTAATAAGGTTGTAGCAATCTTCACTATACTGTGGCAAGTGGGTATGGACTTCAGTGACTTCAAAGAAAGCTGTGATGTTTTCAATGGGATAGTCCTCCACTGGTGTATCTTCAGAGATTGCAGAATCTTGATCAGATTCTTCCTTCTCTTCAGTACACTGAACTTCTTCAATGACTTGAACTTCATTGATTTTTGTCTTTTTTGTGCAAGTGTTGGCTAAATTTGAAGTGCTTCCACATTTATGACACTTTAAGACAGGTTTTTCTGGTCTCTTATCCTCTCTGGGAATCTTAGAGGTCATCTTGGATTCTGTTGGTATTTTAGACCAAGTTTTATTAATTCTTGTTCTGGCAATGATATCTTCCATAGCATTAATGTAGTCTTCTGTTGAACAGGGTTCCACACATCTGCTTTTGATAGCATGTTCCAATTCTCCTCCACAATTTCTTAATCTTTTCATATTAATCATAGTGTCAGACATATCTGGTTGTAAAGCAGATAATCTGTCTTTTTGTTTGAAGAACCAAGTAAGTGGTTTATCTTTCTCTGAGTTAAAATGGCACTTTCAAAGGCATTTTCTATTTTAAACCTCCAAGAATTGTTGGCCCATTTGGTAATCACTTCAGATTTCCACCAAGACCAATCATGTTTACCATGATCAATCCTCATTTTGTAATACCATTTCTTTGCAGTTCTGGTAAACAGACAATGTAATTTTCCCACTATGATTTCATCAGGTATATTAAAGTCTTCTTGCAACATATCAATAGTCCTGATGAATTCAATATGGTTGTATTCTCCTTCACCAGAGAATGTTGGCCATTCTTCTATTTTGGGAATATCTCTTGCAGAGTAGGCATTTTCTCCCAAGAATGGGGTGAGACTTTCTTTAACAGAAAGTTTTTCTTCAGTTAAAGGTGTAGAATGTCTTGGCATATGTGGTTCTTGCTTCTTATGAATTTGTTCCACACTTGCAATTATTTCATTCTTCAACTTCTGCCTTTCACTGTCACTTTTTGCTAAGTATATAGCAAATTGATTGGTATTCTCAACTATCTTCAAGACATGGTCTTGCAGAGTCTTAAGTTGATCATTCATTTTAAAAATGGAAAGATCTTCCATCTCATCATGCTGAACTTGTCACATGTTTTCAATTCTATTGCAAGAATTGGTAATTGAGTCAAGTCTGGCATTTGTTACTTGGTGCAATTCAATGTATTTCTTGTCATTTTTCTTTAAGTCAAATATATCTGATGCAATTTTAGTTAACTTTCCATCAAGTTTACCAATTTCTACATTAATACTAGTCTGTACACCAATTATTTCCGTGGAAAGTTTCTGTTCATCCTTTCCTGCTCTTTGGCTGTGAATTCCATCAGAGTCCTGGCCATATTGAAGACACTGTCCATGGCTGAAGGCTCCAATTTGGGGATCCTGTACCCTTGTGGGTAAGGTCTGTGCCAATTGGCTTTGCCTTTTCCTTTGCCTTGATGGTTCTTGGGACCTTTCTGCTTCTTCTGAGGTCCCTTGGGGTTGTCCTTGGACACTTCTAGAGCTGGTTTGGAGCTGGTGGAGGCCACTGGTTCCTCTGTCTCCAAAGCTGGAGTCATTTCCAACTCTTTCTTCTGGTCTATGGATAAAAGACTTTGGTTCTTCAACCAAATCTTTATCTTTTTGACCTTTTCTTTGCAAGACAGGGGGCTCCAACTTCCTAAGAGTTCTATGGTCTTCTCCTGACCCAGAAAGCTCTTGATGTGTAAGTAGGAGTTCATGGCCCCCTGCCAAAGGCTTGGGCAGATTTCCCACTCTTCCTCTTTGGATGCTCTGAACCAATTCTTGTACTGGCATTGATATATTTCTATTGCTGCCACTTGAAAATGGTTTAGCCCTGAAAATAATATCATGAATTATTTCAGGCTCAGAATTCACGTCAAAATCTGTTGGTACAGACCTTGGGGAATGGGGGGCAACTCTGGCATCCTCCAGATGTGTCTTTCTTGTGGAAGATTTGGCACTTCTGTATTTGGTCTTGCTTCTTCCTTGTCCACATCCATCTGGTTGGACTGAATAGTTGCTTCCATTTCTGGTATGCACCATTTTTACATCAATTTAAGGATAAAGAGTAAATTCAAAGATAAAAACACACCTTTTGGTGGTAATTTATTCTTTTCTGAGTTAAATAAGGTGCCTCTTTTAGCAATTTGCACCTCAATACTTTCTTCAGATTCTGCTTCTGAAGATTCAGGACTAATGATGTATCCTTTACTGAATCTGTTGCCAGCTGCACAGTATTTGATTAAAGACACTTAAAGAGAAAATATGATTTAAGATATTTTAAAAGATTTTTTCTAAGTTTTATTATTTTTTTGATATTAAAAAATATTCTTTTCAAAAAAAAAATTATTAAAATTTAAGAATTTGAATAAAAAGATTAAGTCAGAGTAACTCAAAGAATAATTTTATAAGTTTTTGGATGTGAAAAAGCCACATGTAAAAACAGTACAAAATTAAACCAAATTCCTCAATGAAATAAGATTTTAAGACAATTTCAAAATTAAAATAATTTTTTCTTTAAATTGAAGAAAAAAAATATTAAATTAATATATTTTAGAACATAAAAATATATTAATTAAGGGTACAAGGTTCAAAAAACACGGCCAGGCCCCCAAATGTAAGATGTGACTATGAAACTGATGATAATTTTACTATTAATCAACAGTACTATGTCTGTTCTTATGAAATATAATAATAAGATATTATTATAACCACAATTAAATAATTAAAGAATTATTTCTTTCACATGTTAAGCACTACTAGTGATTTTAACAGTGAGCAAGTAATTGTCTACAAGAATCAATTACAAGAAGAATTTAAAAATAAAAACTTCTTTTATTAAAATAATAAATTATTTTAATATATAATTATCTTTTGCAAGAATAATTATAAAGCTAATCCTTGAAGAAAACTATTACTAGAGAAAAACTTTAAGAATTAAAGATAAATTACTCACTAATACTCCAAAGAACTTATTGATAGATAAAAGTAGAGAAATTTGATGTAGAATTGTGGATTTAAGAGATCAAAATGATTTATAGCAGTATTACAACAATATATAGTTGGATTCTATGATTTCACGTCTTTCTGATTGATTCTGAAAGATTTAAAACACTTAAGAATAGTTTAATTAATACTTACTTGTTGGTAACAATGATATAAAATGATAATAAGATGATGATGATACGGAAAAAACAGCAAGAGAAGGCCTCTTTTAAGTCAACAACAGCTCACAAAGGCGTGCCATGGAGAAAACTGAAAAACCAAGTGAGTCAGAAAGCATTAAACCCTTTTGGATTAGTACTTACACCATTTGTTGTCATGTAAAATTGTCATAATTGCTTAATTGATGCTTTTACGTGACTACCAACCCCAATATGGTTAAGATTAAAAGGAGTAACATTTGTCAATCTTCTTTTATTCCAAAGTAATCATTGATTTCCCAAAGTTATCATTTTTATTGACAATTTCATCACAGGTTGTATTTACTGTGAATTTTTGAAGATTCAGTGTTTCACGTAGAAAAGCCAAAAATGGACTGTAAGTAAAACATTTAATTTTACTAGTAAAGCTGTAATTATTTTTGGTTGTACCATAGATAATACAGTTCTGAATTGGTCCTGAAAGGTTCAGAAAGATTCATTAAGAATTGTACTTTTAATGAATTTTTGAAGTTTTTACCTCATTTCTACGTAGAATTGCAAATATCAGTGTTTGACTGGTTGCCATGAGGTAAATCAATGGATACAAGTCCAAAAAGGGTTTTAATTACTCTTTTGGGGTTTAACCATGGAAAGTCATCAGTAATTGACATTGTTATAGGAGTGTAAGTAGCTCTTTACCTCCTTGGCACGTCAAAATAGCAGGTTATTTGCTATTTTCTGGTGTTTTACAGTAGTTGTAACTTGGTAACCAAGTTCCCAAAGAGGTTTAGTTTACCAATTGGGTCAAGATCAGCCATGGAACCAAGCTTTGGAGCTATCCACGCCTCTGCGGCCTCAGAAGTTGGGTACCCTGGCTCTCTTTGATGTCTTTTGTCCCCCTTGCTTATTTTTCACGTCAAAATAGAATTTTAAGCTTAAAGTGAGATATCCATTATGGGTGTACCAAAAGTGCATGTAAGAATACCATAATATTAAGTGCTCAAAACATGTATAACACTATTCTTAGTGTATATGTAACATGGGATTTCTCACTTTCCCATTATTTTGGCGTAAAATCAAGAAAAACAAAAATTTTCACGGATCTTTTATGTGGTATTAATGATGTGGTGTTGAAGTATTTTCCATATTACCACCTCAAAGAGTTAATTTGAGCTTATGCACTCTATGGAGCTACCCTAGGTGAATTTTTGTGTAGAATCCAAATCTGGCCTTAAATCCATGGATTTACTTACTCAATAAAAGGTTATTCATCTTTTCTGAAATCAAAAATGATGGATTTTGAATATATGCATGATTTATGAGTTATGTATAATTCAAAATTTCTTTTTAAGATAATTGTGGCCTATTTGGGTATGTAAAATATACCTCAAGGCTCACAAGTACATACTAACTGTTTTAATTGATGTAAGCAATTTTTATCAGATTACAAACTCTTACATAGAGACATCTATTACAATATCACCTTCTTGAAAAATTTCAAATATTTGACCTCAAAAATTCCTTCCACAAGTGTTATCTTAATCTCCGAAGATAAATATCATGGTGATGATAATTTGATAATTATTTCCACTGGGATGACAAACCAAAAAATTAGTTTATAAATTCACTTAAATTACTTCAAGAATTCTTTCTCTCAATAAAGAAAAACAAAAAATGCCATAGTATTACTTTTCAGCTTCCACAATTATATTTTTGGAAAAGTAAATAGCAATAATTCTAGATTGAAGGAGGTAAATTATATGTCTTTTTGAAATGTTTGAGTCTTGCATATGTATAGACTGAATTCATAGTTGATGAGAAATTGAAAATCAAAATCTAGTACCAACTTATAATTTGTAAATATACATAAATGTATATACAGATAAATTTTCCAAATTATGAATATAATTCTTAGCTAAAGGGAATAATTCAAAGCTTTAACAGAACTATGCAATTAGAATATTCTCTTTCAGTTCCCGCTTTTGGGGATTAACAGTTTTAGTATCATCTTTTCTAGAGCTCACTAATTCTATAGAAATATATGAATATTAAAATTGATAATCTTGCATATACCCTTCATTTAACAAAGGAAAGAGCAAAATATATTCAAATATTCTGGCTTATAAGCTCTGCTTAAAGGGTATCAATCCTTGAAAATATCTGCAAGGTGAATTCTTGGAATTATAATATGTTAGTCCTTTCAGGTGTAAGAAATGCATATCATTTTACACCTATTTGAAATAAAAAATGGAAATGAGTTTCTTGAAAGATATCAGTTGCCCACTAATTTGAGCTTATTATATTAATATGAATATAGTCCTTGCAGGTTTTGGAAGATGAAAATCATAATTTGATCTTTTATACAAACACATGAACCAGAGGGGGAGTTTTGAAGCCAAGTATACTATTCTCACTCCTAAATGAGAGATTTGTATTTTATTGTTATTAAGAAGATATTGATCAAGCTCTAAATATTCATGAAATTCATTACATTTTTATAATGGTGATTTCATTTTATCAGGAGAATAAATGTTATTTGTTTCCAATTAGATCTGAATCTTCATATACAAGTGCATATATGTTTCTGAAAAGTTTTTCAGATTGATAAAAGCTTTTCAAAGACTGAATATGAAAATTGTGCATCACAAAATATCACCATGGTAATGAATATATTATTTCTAAAAAATGGAAATTTAAGATAGGTTTAAAATTAAATTGCAAGGATTATTTTGAAACAAATATTCTTTTGAAAAAAAGGGAATGAGAATATTTAATACTAATATCATTATATGCTATTTTAATTGAGAGTATGAATTCCCTCATTAGATATTTGAGGCTTTACAAAACCTTGGATATTTATTCCTTATATTTATATCATTGGAGCTTAATAAATACCTTAAATCCAATGACAATTATCTTTCATATGTATGATTGGAACATTCAAGTGTAAAATCCATTTGATGAATTTTCATTTTAATGGAGATTTAGTAATTATTTAACATGTTTGTGATTTGAAACAATTACTACAGACTTTCTGGTAGTTCTCTTTAAAATGGAAATTTTTTGAGAACCTGAGTTAAATTTAACCACCCACCACAGTAAGATATGATGATTTTTCCTTAAACAATATTGTTTTTATGAACTATATAATATTTGATGATACATTCTCATCAAGGAGGTTATTTTGGAATTCTTTAATATATTGAATTTTATGTGAGATGCAAAGAAATATTTTTGGGTAATAAGAGGTCTCATTTTATTTCTATCATGGGAAAGGTGTGTGACAGTTATTGAATCTTACATTTTGGGAACATTGGAATAATATTGGTTTTCAAGTTTCCAAAAAGATATTTGATTTCTAGGATAAGGTAGTGAGAAAATTATGTTTGGTGAATTTTTTTTGGGATATTTTTCTTTTGAATATGATATTCACAATAATTTTAAAAAATAATTCTCAATGCATGAAGAAGGACATGATATATCTTGATTTGAGTTTCAATTCCAGAAATCAAGATTTATTCAGCTTTTGGGAGAACTTAATAATGAAACATACACATTTTGTTGTTCTTTTTAGTGATTTAAATAAAAGGATGATGGTTAATGTTTTTAAAGAGATATATTTTGATTTAAAGATTTTCCACATTGGAAATCTTGATGTCTCACAAAGAAACTTACGGAAAAAGAAGATACATCAAAGGAAGTATATGATAGGAGATCGGGAAAGAGTGTCTTTTGATTTTGAGAAATTTTAAGAAAAATATCTCATTACTAATGGCTTCATATTTATTCCAAATCTGTTGATTTTGATTTCAAAAAGTCCTGTGGAATAAAGGATTATTTGGTATTTCTAGAAGTTAAAACATTAAATCAATTTTGTGAAGTAATTATGAATCTTGAAAACCCAGCTGGGAAGATGACTACATAATAATAGCAAGTTAGAGCCCAGTATCAAGCAGACTGGAAGCTGTGTTGACCTAGGTTGGACCTGATACCCCTGCCGGTCAGGATAGCTTCTTTTTCTTGGTGATTGGTAATTATAACTCATTAGATAGTTAATGGTTTTTCTTGAGAAACATGAATAAACCAGAAAGTTTGATATGGTAACCCCTTCATAAATTCATATTTTATTTCAATAAAATTGATTTCTCAAATGTGATATTTTGATATATTTTTTTGAATATTATTTTTTTTCTCATAATTGTAATAAGAATCTTGAGAAAAATTCTGAAGTGATTATTCAGAAAAAAAAAGGTTTTTCTTTTTTGAGGTGGAGGAGATAAAGAGGAGGGAGGATTAATATTCAAATTTACACTTTTTGATTAAAAAAGGAAATCTTATGATTTTACCAATACAAATTTGACTGATCTAATTGATAAGGCGGTTCAAAATCAAGAAAAACCAATCAAAATTTAACTTTAAAACCATCCAATTTGAAGCTAAAATTGTGGTAAATTCAAATGAAAACTAGATTATTTTAACTTAAAAATAAGTTAAAAAAACAAATTGACCATTTAAAACTCAGAATTTTCTTATGTCACACAATTAATCACCACATCACACATCTGCATATCAAATCAAAGAACATCCACAATCATCCTTATTCTGTCTGTTTTTAAATGAGAAAACTGCAAATCCAACACATATAGCCTAATCATCTTCTTGAGGCTTATTGAAAACGTATAGTACATTCCTGTACTATGATAAAATTGACTAATACCAACTCCACAGTAAATTGGCATTATATAGGTAGTTCATGTCAACCTTTAAGTTGAATTAAACGTTTAATTTTGATCACTATTCCAAAGTACTAAAACATAAATGAATTATTCAAGAGCTTCTTAATTAATGGGAGAAAGAGTAAGAAAGAAACCTTAAGATTATTAAATGCAGAATCTTAGGATATGAATTGCTTCCAACAATAGGTTCAATTTAGGAACCCAATAGGATAAATGATCAAATAACTTTGAATATTCATATAAGTAAGGAAAGCTTATTCAGAGCTAGCTTATTTAAGATAATTCAATCCATATATTTTCAAAGAAATACTATCAAAAATATCCAGAGCCTTTTGATATTCAAATATTATTCTCAATGAGAGATAAAGACTTCAAGCAATCAGTTAGAGCGACCAAAGAAGGATTAATTTAAATAAATTTTAAAATAAAAGATACTCCAGTATTCAAAAAAAAAAGCTTCCATAAGAAACTTCTACTTTCACATAAGCTGGAAATGACATCCGAAAGGGTGGGCTCTAATGGAAATGGCACTTCTATTGTAAGGATTGAAATAAACCTAAAGATTGCTAGAGGAACAGTAATTGCTGAATCAAGAAGGGTAATATCAGAAATCAATCAATTGGAGTCATAGTTTCTCAGATGGCAAGACTTTGAAAAGAGGAAAAATATTTCTCAAGTAATGAAACAGGAAGGTTTTGAGGTATGCACTGGTTTTATAAATTGTACCAAAATTACTAAGTATCAAATACCAAGAAAATATGTTTCAACCTTCTTTGAAAGGAAGAAGAGATATTTACTTAATGCAAAAATTGTTTGTGGCTGTGAAAAGAGAATTATTGGCTTTATGGAAGAATGAGCAGGCTCTTGTGGGGATTCAAAGGTTTACAAAGAAATTTTTACTTATAAATATTATCATTTATTTCTTGAAAGAGGTTAGTGTTTATCATTGGCTTGTATTATTTATGATACTCACTAAAAAGCTGATGTGGATACTTTTATTTGTTGCCATTTTCCTCATAGGAAAATACCTATTTTATGATTCAATATATATACTGAATGGGAATTTAATTCCAGTATACAAGGCACCAGCCTCAAATTTTCCAGATAATTAAGATTTTAATTATTCCCTAGCAAAAAGAAGTTTTTTAATGAGCACTGCGTTTGTATGCTAAAACGAATGTGGGAATTTTTAAAAGAAATGTGCTCAGGTCTGTATGAGAAGGAGCACATTTCATCATTAATAGGTTGGATAAAGGCATTTTGTGTACTTCACAACATGCTGTCTCATTGAAATGAGGGCTTTCAGGAGCTAGAGTTATACAAAAAGGACATTGATGAGAATAATAATCCCCTTGCACAACCCCCAAGGAATTCACAGGAGGTTTGTGGACAAATAAAGGAAAAATGCCTTGCAATTAATCCTAAAAAGAAGATTTCACCAATTTTGGGAAGACATCTATAGGAAATGATGTAAGATTAGTCACGTATAGAGGATATTGTAGAGCTACTTATGTGTGGAGTATAGAAAAAATTCATATATAATATGATATCATTTCTGAGTCAGTAAGTAAGCCTTAAGGGTACCAGTGTAGCTTAAATAGAAACAACTTTTGGCCACATTTTCATGATAAGTTAGCCCGATTAACCAAAAGTCATCTTGAGAATATCATTTATTTCCTCAGGGATTTTTTCACTATGGACCAATTCTTTAACTCCAGTAATTTGCTCACTTTGGATTACACTTTTCTGCTAAGGATGGAGATTATCTTCAACAACCCAATCTGATTTCAAAGATGAATCAATTTTGAACTTCAGCTTATTATGGAATAGTTCAAGTTCCATAAGGAAAAATTTCTTCTCTCTATCACTTCTATAAACCTCCTCTTGTTTCTGGTATTCAAGGTGTTTCAAAGAGAATCCATCTTGAGAATCAATGTCATGTGCAATCTCTGACGATACTTAGTCTTTCTTGTTTTTCTTGCTCATTGTTGGAATCTTATCATTTGGACCTGAAAGGACCACTTGATTTAATTTCTTCTTTTGTTTGGTAACTGGTATTTGCTTTTAAACCGAAAGATTACATAAATCCTCCTCAAAAAATTGGGGTTCATTCAGACCTTCAGATATTCCACTTCCTTAATCATTATTATGCATTTTTTACCTGCACCCTGCAATAATAAAGGACCCATTTGAATACTATGAAGGTGATTTTTGTTTGATTAATCTGAGACCATCTTATCATCAGTGTTTCTTTATTCAGAATTATTTGCCTTGGAAAGAAGTTTGGTTATATTCTAATTGAGTTGGGCTGCATTGACCTCATAAATCCCATTATTGTAAGTGTCAAAAGGCCAAACATTTGAATTTTCACCTAAGATCTTCTGCATTCTTTAATAGCAAGGACACTTAGACTTGAGAAAATTGGGGATGTTTTTATATTCCTCATTTGTAATTCCAGCCCCAGTATTATTTTCCCACTGCATTGTCTCAAATAACTTGTGCTTTTACGTGCACCATTGTTGCTGCAGTTTCCAACTGCCAAGGTTCAAATTACCAATTGTAGGTCTCTTGTTCAAGTGATAAGAAAACCTTTTGAAGGATTGATATTGTGTAAGTTTCTTGATACCACAAGTGGTGTTTTTTTTCTCCCCCAACAAATCTAAAAAGAATATTCATCCAATCAGTTGCATTATTCTTTTTCAGCTCTAAGAGAATGCTAACCATTAAAATTATTTGGGTCTTCTGTATAAGTACAGATGTGGTCATAATCTTGTTTTACAAATTGGGAACTAAAAATTGATTTCTCCATGGTTTTGGCTTCATCACTTTTCTCTTGTCATTTTTCTATTTTGGCCTTTGTCCAAAAATGTTTTTTTGCATTTACTGTAACATCAGAGTATTCAATTTCCATTTTACTAAAACTGGTTATATCCATTGTATCTGCTTGTGTTGATTCCGGAAGCAATTGATCCAATTTAAGCTTCTTAGATGAAGATGTAATAATTGATTACACTAAGGTTAATATCACATATAAAAAATGGATCATTTAGAGCTGTATTGATTGCACCCCATGTCTTATTACTTGAATTAGTAGTAGTATTGATTCCACACCAACCAATATTGATTAAATAACCAATTTTAATAATTTAAAAAGATTTTTTTATGCTTATGAATTTATTTTATAGATATTAATTTATCAATAACTTTAACTCAACTTGTACACATGGTTTCAGTTGTTTAAACGTCAAGTCTATATCTCCAATTACTTGTTGATCTAATTAAAACTCATTTTGGATTGGATTTTTAATTTGATTGATATGAACTAAATTTGGAGCTTTTAAATTGTGAGTTTTAAATATAAATATAAATATCTTAATGAAATTTTAAGAAGAAATTTACATTAGAGTTTAAAAATATGAAAATATATTTATACTTAAAATAATGAAGTAAAAATAAAAAAAAAATTGGAAAAAAGTTAATAAAAATTATTATAACTTTTTTTCCTATAAAAAAACCTATGAAAATCATTTCATGATTGGATTCCTTATAAAAATTCAGGTGGGGTAACCTCTGAGTGAAAACTCTGTAACTTAACTCTGATAACCTTAAATTAAGTCTTTAGTATTTTCTGTATGAAAATCTGAAAATCCTCAAGATCTGAAGTTAATTTACACCACATGCAGTGTTAACCATCAATTTATGTGTTGAAATTGAGTTGTGGTGTGTAAGTTAGAAGTTATGAGGAAGTGAAGTATTTTCAATTGAAATGTCAAAATGTGCATATTTATTTCATGAGTGAACTTGGATTTATATATGTGGAATCAATAATTATAGTTGTGTACTGTAAGTTTTCAATTTAATTACATTTGCAAATGTTAATTATAGTACATGATGGGGAGTTAAAGAATAAATGAATTGGGAAGATTAATTTTGGGGTGGGGGAAGAAATCTTGGCTCCAAGGGTGGCAGAAGCCCCCAAATTCCTTTCTGAAAGGAATTATATTTAAAAATTTATGCAAAAGCTCATCACTTTTGGCCTGGAATTGAGTCACAGCATCTGCGACTCAATTGATGATGAGAGTTTGATACCAATAAGGACGGTTTTAACTGTTTCCAAGAGGTTAAAACTACATTTCAGTTGAAAATATATTCATAGAAACAGCTTTAACTGGTTTTGAGCTCTTTTACACACATTCTGATGTGTTTTGAAGGCTATAAACATGTATTACTAGGGTAATTGCTGGTTTAACGGACTAAAATGGCTAAATACAACCCTTTTTGGCTCCAAACCAGAGTTCAGTGATGTCATTATGTTTCTTACTACTTATTAGAGTAAATTTTACTTTTGGAGTAAGAGAATTTATGGCTATAAAAGAATATCTTCTTTTCCCCACTTGTCTCTTCATGTTAGAATCTTTTCCTTTTATAATTAGTTTAAAAACTGTTAAACCAATCAAAAGAATATTTTGAACACCACTTTCAAATCATTGTAAACCTTTTAAACACTTGAGGAAATCATTATAATCACTGTTTGTAAATCTTCTAATCATTTTTACCCTTGAACCACCCCAAAAGTGAATCAAAGCATCTTTCATTACTGTGAACTTTCTCACTTTGTTTCCAAACTCACTCTGGTCACTTTGGGGAATGTTTTTTCTTTAATACTCTTTTTAGAGACTCTTTTCTCATATTGATTTCCTTCAGTCCTTTTCTCAATTAATTCCAATTTAAATTGCTCTTGAAGAAATTTCTTTTTTAGCCATAAATATCTCTTGTAGAGTATTTTTTGAATAAATTTTTATTGTTGGTAAAAAAATAAATCTTTATAATATCATTTTTTTATACTAATAAAATTGAAAACAATAATTTTGGTTTGTTTTCTCTTAAAACTCTTAAAATGTACTATTTTGAATTAAATCTCACCTTATATATATCTTTAGGACAGGAAAAGTACTTGATTTCTAATCAAAATTTCATATCCACACCTTACATAAAGGAGGTTTGATGGTTTGAGGATGTTCTGAGAATCTATGATTATCAAAGCCTCTTTAAATGTTATCAAAAATTTCTTTATTTTAATTATTTTTCAACTACTTCTGATGGTAAACAAATATCAGCAATGACATCTAGTTTACCAGGCATAATTGAAGTCCAGGATGTATTAAAAAATATATGAATCCAAAAATAAACAATGAATAAAAGAGGATAGGAAATGGGGAAAAAATAAGTGCAAGTGTGTGTGTGAAAAAAAAGAAAATGAATTGGGGATATTTGGGTGGTTTGATATAGGGATAAATTAATTCAACAAAAAAAAAGACAAATAAAGTATTGTAAATGATGCTTTATTTGACACATCTAATATGTTTGGTGTATCTAATTTAATTGATCAAATTAAATCATAGTTTACTTTAAAAATATCAAATTTGAACCCCCTTAATACATTTTATTATTATTTTGTTTTTTTATTAAAAAAAATGTTTTCTTTCCTTTTATTTTTGTTGAATAATTTAAATTATTTTTTTTTCTATTTAGTTTCAGTTATATATATATATATATATTAATTCAAGAAGATTTACTCTTTTGTTTGATTTATACTCAAGCTAATCAATTCCATAATACTATATTTTTCACAACACTCATGTTTATTTATAGTTATATATACATATATATATATATATATATGATGTATACTTCTCTCCAAAAAAAACAAAAACAAAAACTTCAAATTGATTTTATAATCATTGCTATTAAAAATTCGCTAATTCAACTTAAGAATCTTAACATAAATAAATAATAACAAAAAAAAAAGAAAAAAATAATTAAAATAATTAAAATAATTAAAATCTTGAAAAAAATTAAAAATTAAAAATAAAAATGAAAGTTTCTTTACAAAAAAAACATATTATTTTTCATTCAAATTTTTGTTATTATACATAATTGAAAATACTTAAACTTAATTGATTAATTACTTATTATAAAAAAACTAGTTATCTTATTTTTTATATTCTTACCTTTTTTTGTTGAAAACAGCTTACTGAAAGATAGGTTTAATAATATATAGAGTTTTCTGTTTTTCATTTTCAAAAAAATAATTAAATAATTTAAAGCACAAAATGTTGTCATAAAGATTATTACTTTTTTGAAAAACTAATACTAAGTAAAGCTTTTAATTTAGTAAAACATTGGCATTAGTCTAGTGATGGCTCCGTTTTTTATAGGCTTTGTAACTCTTTTTAGTTATCTTGAATTCAGGGCTAGTCAGGCTCTGACTTTAACTCAAAAAGGTTTGATGTTTTTTCATGTGTCTGGGCCAAAGGGCCAGCAAGGTTACTGTAGCGCTGGTCGTTGAAGGTAAAATAAAGGTCAATTTACGAGTGCATTTTCAAAAGCTCATTCTTTTATTAAAAAATAATTTCTTGTTTTTATAGGATTCTATCTTTGGTGACACAATGAACCCGGCTCAAGTTAGTTGGGTGAGTTACACTATTTGCTTTTTGTCCCTTTAAAAAAAAAGGCTAAAATTATCAAATGTTTATAAAAATATAATGAAATTTACACCTCTGCTTGTAAGACTTGACACTCATGCCAAAAAACCATATAGTCATTAATCACGGATTAATACAATGTCTTTCTAAAAAAAACAAATGCTCAAACATAACAACGATATATAAATTAAAAAACGAGGACAAATTTGGTTCATCTGAAAATGCAATATTTTGTTGGATGAAGGAATAGGGATACAGATTTCATTCAATTGAAGATCCTGTTAAAAAATCATTTCCTAAATTAGTTAATTCAGTTTTATCTTCCTTTAATGTTGTTGTTGAATCATCCTCAGTTATAGTTTCAACGCTTCGAAAACTTTTTCCTTTCATTTCATCAGTTGATTCGTTTTCGATATTTGATGGACGACCATTTTCAAATTCCTCCTTTTCACTCTCAAAGGAGTCCTTTATGTTTTTTTCATACTTCTTTTTTTTGCCCTTTAATGTAAATTTCAAGTTGTCACCTGAATGTAAACCTTTCCGTGAATTCGACAAACTCATCATTTCACTATTTTTTAAAGCTGAAGAGTCTGATGGCTTTCTGACATGGTTTGCTTTAGTCAATCTAGTTGATCCTCCAACCTTTTCACTAATCAATTCGCCAGCGACTCGGGCAGCTTCTCCAATCGCGCCTGGTATCGCAAAAATCCCTTGCGTCTTCGTTCTTTCCAGTTCAATTACTTCGGCATTTTCGGGTGGGGAACTGGCTCCAAAAAATTTCAGTCCTAGCATTTTATTGAGTCATATGAATCCAATCTTACATACCGGGTTACGTAAACTGTCCTAGAATTGGTAATGCTAGCCCCCTCAATTGAGGCTGCAATCTTTTTGGCTTTCATATCAGCTACCTCAAGCTTTGCCACTCCAACGGGATCTTCAGGTATCCATATAGGTCTTGTTTGTTCCCAAACTAATCATTTAGTGCACATTAATTAACCAACATCATAGACTTCTTAAATTTTGATTAACTTACCAGCTGGATGCAGAAAGGCAGTATGACCTCGCTCAGGAAAGACTCCTTCAATGCCACTATTAGAACTCTGGAAATTAACATTTTGCAGCTGTGGCCGCGTGTTATCATTTGAACATCCAGCGTGAGTACCAATGTTTTCGCCAATCGGACCAAGGTTAGATTTCTGTCCCTGTGTTCCGGTTGCGGTTACTTTCGCTGAAGCGCTTTCTTGATCGCCCTCCTCTTCAAAGTTCTTCAACCACTTTCCCCTTGACGAACTAACAAAGCTATTCAATCTGCTCCTTTGGTCTTCATTCGCGCCCATTAAAGGTTGCATTGAAATGTCCAAATTTTTGGATCCGATTTCCTCTTCAATCATACTCAACGGCACAAACATTGTCAATGGAGTAAAGCTATTGAGGAGCAGGACATGACTGAAGAAGGTTATAAATAAAAGTATAACCATCATTGCACCTTCTGCAATCGAGCTTGGATCTCCCTGGGGGTTGCGAGCGAGGAAAAAGAGACCAGTAAGACAAAGTTGACAAAAGTAAAGACCAACGTAAACGTGATTGATAGCGAGTGGAAAGAATCGACCCCCGGTTTCATGAGCAGCTGGGACATCAAATACAAACAAGAAGAGGTACTTGTAAACTATCCAATAAATCACAAACGCAAACAGGCCGAGAATAGACATGATTGGGGCAATAATACTGTATGCCAAAACGATAGTAGCAAGAAGGGTCGTATTGGGAAAAAGAGTTCCAAACTGAGGTTGAGCCATTTCATACCGTACGTTAAAGACGCTACGTGGAGTTGACGCAAATACAAAAAGCCTAAAATAATATATGATCAACGTAAAGATCTATAAAATAAAAGAACAATTTCAATACTCAGACATGCGCTAGAGAAGAGTATGGCTGACCTGAAGGAGGGCGCCAGAACTGGTAGTCAAAGAAGTTGTGATGATGTAAGTCATAAAAAAGATTGAAGCTTTGGGCAAGTTGACAGTTAAAATGGTAACCGCTTGTGAGGGGTCCTTGGATAGAGCAGGAATGGCGGCAGTTAGACCAGAAGAAAGGGTTGTGACGATAAAACCATGAATGACAAGGAAGATATAATATCTGGTCATCAGGATTAGTTCGATTTCGGAAATTCTGGCCACGCCTGAGTATCTCCCGATCAAGCGCAAAATCATGGGTAAAATCAAAAAGATTAAGGCCAACAAGACAGGCGGCAAAGTACCTACAAAAAAGACGAAAATAGAAATAATATTGAATAAATGAATCAAAACCAAATGAAAGTGACAACTGGACCGACCTTGAACTATATCTTGCAAATGGGCGTTGGTGTGGCAAACCCAGGATAACCATTTGACGGTGGTACATAACGAGCTAATGTTTGATAAGGAACCAATGAATGCAACAGGGACTAAGAAATAAAACGAAAATGCAAAGACCAGAGTTAAATGGGGTATAGCTTGTGATAATGAGTTGATTAAAGGCTCACAAGACCAAAGAATGACAAGCGCGATGGTGAAGACCCATGAAATCATGTTACGAATTCGTTCATCATAAGGGTTGATATTTAAATTATCCCTAAAGAAAGTTGGGATTGGTTAACCAAGGTAGAGGGTGTCAAGTTTTGAAGGAACATACCAAATGACATCTTCAGGTGCAACATCGATCGAGCGCTTGGCCATTCTAAGTGGTTTTTGATACAAGACTATCTGGGAGACTAATGAAGCATGCTCATAACATGAATTAAAAGTGAGTAGGATTATAAAAAAAATGTATTGATTGCTTGATTGAAAAGATAAGCTTACAAATTTGAGCTGCCAACCTCTCATTGAATTCAATGCTTAAAAAAGTTAAAGCCGGTTAGTAGTGGATTGAAAAAGTAAATGAAAAGATGACAAAGAAAAAGACCAACAAGGCAGAGTTGTGAGGTGGATGGTTTTGAAGTTGACGACGAGCTTGTTTGAGCTGATCTGTTAATCTGATAATTTCATCTTTGCACCAATCGATTGTATCAACTTTTTTACCCATTAAACCTAAGAAACCAAGTCGATGAGTTGGACGATATTTTCGAAGGACAAGTTCATCGACAAGTTCTTGATGAGCTTGACATTTGTCTTTAATGGATGGTTGAGAAAGATGTTTAGATGGAGTAACTTGACCTGCCTGATGTGTTGGGAAGACAAGCTTGCGTGGTTTGCGGTTATGTTTGACGGCTGCTTTACATAATTTTGTTTCTGCTGATTCAAGCATCAATGTGCATTTTAATCTTTGATTATATAGGTCTGGAAGATTTTTGAGTTCTCGCGAAAGCCAAACTTGTTTGATGCCACCTGGAAGATGAGCTGTTAATTGACGAAGTGCTTTGATTGATAAATACTTTTTTGGTACACCGGTTACTAAGACAGTACGGGACTGAGGTAACTCAAGATATCTCTGACTGATGAGATACTCTTGTCGAAGACGAATATAATTCGACATTTCTCTTTGGATTAAAAATACAGCCCAAACTAAAATAATAATGCAAATAATGAATTAAGTTGTTTGTTAAAAAAAAAGTCAACCAAATTGAGTGAAATGAAAAAAGAGCGACAGACTAGTTAACACATAGGCGCAAATTAAATGACCAACATATCTAATTTGCTGATCAGAGGTAATATTTCCAAAAGCAAAACTGCTTAACCCGGCAGAAGAGATTTTGGTGCCGACTGAATCAAGGGGTAATAAGATGGGAGAAACAAGACATGAAGCAGGTGCAAAGATAAATCTAATGAAACAATTACGATATTTAGTTTGTGAGTGCAATTAAAAAAAAGAAAGTAATTGACATACATCATTAATTTTAGAAACCTAAGATACATATAAGCATCTAATCCAGCAGTTGGGATCATTGATGAAGAGGGCGTTTTTATGGTAGGCAAGAGCCATCCCCAAGGGGTAGTTGAAACGGGTTGCGATCTTTTGGATGGAACGGGTAAATAGGTACCTTGATTTAAAAACGAGCAGGCGAGAATTGAGTCGCAATCTCATGATTATGAACGAAATCAACCAACGTGGAGCATAAATCTTTCTAATGCTTGTTCTCAAGATCAAAAATGCGGCCACTTGAATACCTGCGACCTAAAGAGCACAAAGACCAAATTAAATCAGGATTCTGAGACCGATATGATTGTGTCTTTCTTCTGAAGGTGCGTACGCTTGCCGACAAGATGAGAGCAGACAAGAAAGTGGCTGTGGATTTAGCTTGGGCAGCGTAAAAAGAGCTAGCAGAAGGAGTCATTCGATGATTAATTTCCAATCTTTCGTTTCCTGGATGATGATGAAGACGACAAAGACATGACGATACTTACGTGTCAGAAGACATTTAAAGCGATGACTGAACAACGTCAATCCAGCCCAGCGACCACGTCCGATAGAAGGCAAAAAGGCAAAAAGAAGGACAAAGGAATTAGTTCTTGTCGCTAAGTCAAAAAAGTCTGCAATTTCAAAGTTTGGGGAATATAATTAGACCCTTTGAAGTCTACAAAGCCATATTTGAAGTGTACTGGGCGGTTCTATGGGATTGAGCAAGATGCCGCTTCAAACTTTGAATTTATTCATACACGGTTTCGAACAAAGTTTCAAAAGTATATCACAATAAATCATCAACTCAGCCTGATCAAAATATTAAAAGGATTTATTCAAGTCGATTTATGGAAGATTTAGCCTTGCAGAACTTTTTAGCAGGTACTGTACACTGGCACAGGCAAGATTCAACCCTACTGACTACTTTCTCACTGATAGGCTAAAGCTTTAAAAGGCTACTCAGCTATAGAGCTCATAAACAAATCTTACCTTGGGCTGAACATTTTAAAACAAGAAAGAAAATAGCGATATTTTATGACAGTAGAGTGAGAGTGATCTATATTTGATCATAATAAAGTCATATCAGGTTGGACCAATACAGTTTATTTATGCTTTGATGGTTTAATCAGGCATATCAATCCATGAAAATTTTGGTGGCTAAGAAATGAGTCAATTTAAATGACTACTGTATGTTTGGTCTCTTCCACTCATCTCAAAAGACCCTTTTAGGAAGTATTAATTCAGTAAGAGTGCCACTGTATTCACATTTCTAACCAAGCACAAGGAATTTCTGAAGCAGAATTTTGTCAAGTGGAATGATTTTCAATCCAATCACACAGTTTGGAGTAAGTCCAACCAGAAAAGCACCATCTGAATGGGCTCAATCTCACACGGATAATGCTTTCAATCCACAGCCATAGATTATTCTCTGTTGAGCTACTGAGTTGTACTGTACAATAAGCATAAATCAATAGCCCTGTTGCCAACAAATAGGGTATCAGTAGGAGGAAAGCAATATTGCGAATAAACTCTTGAATAAAACTAAATTGAAAAATGAAATGAAATAATTGGCTGAATTCCAAAATAAAATAATTAAAATCATTTTCTTTAACTTAATGGCCAAGAGCTTAGTCTAAAATCTGGGCAATACTTGAGAAAAATAGAAATATAACACATTCTCACATTTGAAAAATCTCATAGTAATCTCCTAATTTTAATTATATACCATAATATTTGGAGTAGAAAGATATATGAATAACTTACAACAAATTAATAGATTGATAATATTCAGTTAAGCATTAAAATTGGTTGAGATTTATCAAGTCTTGTTTGAATAAGATTCAAAATCTAAAGTTTATTTATTTTTTGAAAATGAAATATAAATTAAATTATTTTATAAATTTCTTATAATTTTTAACAAAAATAAATTTTAGCTGAGAAGAAAATATGTTAAAAGAAAATGATTTTCAAATTTGAAATTTTAAAATATAAATTAATACAGTTTTCTGTATTTTTCTTAAATACTGAGATGTTTCATGATTTTGAATGAATCTTTTGGAAAGATAAAAATAAAAAGCCATTAAATTAAAATAAGAATAATAAAATTCTTTTTTTTTCTTCATTTAGTTTAATTGAAGAATTTCCTTTTCCAAAAAACCCTGGTTTTATCACTTAAGTAATTCATGCTTTGCATAAAATTAAGAGAGTTTCAAAATGTAATCCTTCAAAAACATCGGTAAAATAATATTAAAGCGTTTGAGAAGAAATTCAGGATTTTCAGTTTTTAAGCCTAGGCTTCTATTTTGTTTTTGTTTATTAATTTTTCCTCTTTTGAGGTAATAAGAATATATCTTGATAATAGTACTAAAGAAATTAAGTCAAAAAAAATAAAATCACACTGTTATCTCAGGCCCAAATTTTATAGTTAACATACATCATAGTTGAAGATAAACTAAAGATAGGGACAATCATAAATTTCAAAATCAATAGTTGATATGAATATAGTGAGGAAGAGACTCAACAGATTTACCTGAAGGAAATAATTACTTCATATATTTTTGGGATATCATAACCATATTTATAGAAAATGGGGTTATTTAAATCTATAATAAATTATTGATAACCCTTAGTATTATTCCAGAACTCTGTTTATTTTTGGAAGGATTTTAGAATATCAAAGGCTGTCTTTTTTGTTTTTGAAGATTCTCCTTAAATAAAAAATACCATGAATATGAAATTTTGATTTAGAGAGGAAGACTCAATTCAAAAATAGATATAATCATCAATAAGCCTCATAATTAGTTGTTTAGTGATAGAGATATAATTTTGATACTTAATTAATAGGAAAAAACAAATCAATTATATAAGGTTATTTTCAATATTGATTAGTAATCTTTATCAAACTTTCCTTTCTTAAATTCTAAATATATCTTTGGAATCAAGTACAAACATATAAGCTATTTCTTGATTATAGAGAAGGAATAAAGATGAGGTTTTGGAGTAATTCTTCAGACAAAATCTCAAAAGATGTTCCTTATCAATACGAATATTGAAAAAATTAATGTTATATTGAATTGAAATAATTCAAAAAATGCGTTCAAAATTACATTTATTGAGTATACCTAAGGAGATGTTTTTTTTTTCATTGGATCACTGAATATTTCATTTCAAAAATAATACAAATCTCGTATCTGAAAGCCTCTCTTTGAGCTATGTATTATTAAATAGGAGAATTAGAATTGAATTTTTCCTTCAAGTCAATAAAAGAAATTTCAAAAAAGGATTATGGTAAAAATACAATTAATAAGGTAGTGCAGGTTACATCACTATTTTCCTCAAACAAATAATAATAGCACTTCTTTTTATCAAAAATACTGGAGCTATATTTCGATTTAATTGATCAATTATTTAGTGTAAAATAAAAGGAATTGAAAAAACTTCCTTTTTAATAAAAAAAATAAACATGAATTCCTTTTAATTTGTGAAATCACAAAAATTGAATAAAAATTCAAATTGAAAATTTATTTTTCATCTGATTCATATTGTGTTTTGTTAAGTTTATGTAAAATTTTTGGTGAATGAGGTTAATCCTTTATGATTATTAAACAATTTCATTTATTTTTCAACTTCAGTGGTAAGATAATCTAAGTAAAATCTTGAGACCCAAATAAACTGAGAATCCCCAAAAGTAATATTTCAAATCCAAAATCTCACCTCAAAAATGAAAAAAATTCTTAATCACTCTGATAACCCCAAAGAGCATACCCCCTGAAATAGTTTTTTCCTAATATCTCTGATTTTCCTGTTCATTTCATATTTTACAAAAGAAACCTAATCTTTAATTATAAATACTTTTTTCTTTTATATACTATACCAAAGAAATTTCCATTTTCACATTGATGACCCTGTGAATTCTATTATTCTTTGCCTTATTTCTTCACCTCCAATGACTATTAAAATTTGACAATAAATCCCTACTTCTTAAATATGGATTAACTTGAATTATACTTCCAGATGTTTGAATTATCAAAAGAGAATTATTTTGAAACTAGTGAAGATCTCTAACAATATTCATATCTTGTGTCCAGAGGAAAATAGTTATTATTTTTCCATTGTGTGCCAAAACCTTAATCACAAGGAAATAAAGATTTTTTGAAGGATATATTAAGCTCCAACTTCTCACAACTCCTGGGGAAAGAAACTTTGAAGACAGGAGGTTGATCTTTGAAACTGGAGTTAGTTACACATATTATTGAAAGAATGCCTTCTGTCCTTCCAAATTGAAAAAATAACCAAGAACAATAATGAAGCCATTGAATATATTTTGATAAATTAATATTTGAGAAAATTTTATTATAATGTGGCATCATGGGTTTTAGTAATAGTTTCTTTCCTACCTTATTTCAATAAAAAGAAATATGAATCCATTCATCTTCCAGGTAAAAATAATTTGGATTCTTTTTTATATCCTCAAGCACAAAGATTTCTTAAAGGACTGAATAAATCGGACCAATTATCTTTCATATATATTATTAACTAATCTTGCTTAAATTTAACTCTTTTCAGTCTTTCCCCATGTAATTATTATGGATTTTATACAGAATAACCGAATAAAAAATATATTTATGTCATATTGTTGATTTTTCCACAGAAAAAAAACTTTATTTTGCTCCTCCTTTTTTGAGAAAAAAGAGCCTAATGAAAGTTATAAATGTGTTTTTAAAAATGAATTCAACAAACTCATTCTGAAAAGGAAACTTTCTTCACCCCTTATTATTTTTATTCACAGAAATATATACCTAAATAATATCATTGAGGAATTTTTCCCAAATTTAAAGAATAAGTTTTCTATTTGAACCATTATTGACTATTTTAATTACTATTGGATAATCTAATATGGATCCAAAATATACAGCATTGATTTACAAGAATTTGAAATCAATTTATATTACTAAAAAAAGGACCTCAATCATGACTACAGCAGATTTCGGCTTGGTTTTTAGACTACTGTTGCTGTTGCTTTTTGACAAAAAAACGTTGTCTGTATTAATAAGAACCTTTAAACCCATTTACCCTTGAAATTATTCAGTTTTGATTTTTTTCTACTATATAGGTCTGTGTTTTAATAATTCAATTGGAAAAAGAACTCATTCTCAGCCTTCACTCACCTTAAAATTGAAGGTATTTTTTCTAAATTTTCTTTTGATTTTTCATTTAAATCAAAGATGAAATTTTCTATTGAGTTCTTAATATTGAAAAAATGTGAGTTTATTTGAGTTGATAATGGTTCATGTACCCAAATTCATTTAAATTTTTTGGTATTTTTCAGGAATTTAACAATTGGAAAAAGAAGCTTATTGGAAAGAAAAAGGAAAAAAAATAATTTTTAGTATGAAAAAGAAAATTAATATTCAAAGAATTGATCTCATATGATTAGAAAAACAACCAAATTTCTATTATTATGGAAAAAGAACTTCAAAGAAAAATAATTACTTTGAGCTGGGTGGAACCTGCAAAATATGAGAGCTTGAGATTCTCAAAAAAAATAGTTTTATGAATGTCATGAACTCAATATTGAGTGTGGAAAAACTATATTTGTTATAATAATGGAAAGATTTTATCACCTATGAAGAATACTTCAGGGAAGCTATTTTAAATTTTTAAAAAATCAACAATGGTGATAACCATAAAAGAAAATATCAGGATTTTGAATAGAAGTTTTGATTTAAAATTTGTATCCATTAATTATTATTACAAACTCGCCAATGTAGAAGAGGGGGTATATAAAATTAGAGTTGATTGTGTTTTTTCACTATAAAATTGGGTATCTTTCCACAAATTATGAAATGCGGAATTTATTCAGATTTTATTTATGACAGCTACAGAGAACTAGCTAAGCAATACTGTCATGGAATAAAACACATCTTTAAAATTCTGAAAGGGTTAAAAGATATTCTGAAAGAAATTAATAAATTCATTTCTCAATTCAAGAAGCTTTCTATAATCCATAACCTTGAGGAAAATCAAGTTTCAATAAATAGTAGGTCCTTGAATTTATATCAAAGAGTATAAAACCAGAATATTTCAGAAATCTAGAATGGAGGTATGTAATTTTATATCTGATTTGACCTGTATTTTTTATTTATAGCTTAATAAAATGCTGTCATAATTAAATATGTAATGAAGAAAGCTGGAGGGGAAATGCCAGGAAAATAATTCAACATCAAAAAACAGGAAGGCTAAAAATAAGCTTGGATCTTAATGAGGAATATGACCCCCTTCACTATGTAGTCTTACATCTCAATGGTGAGCTGTTTGGTTGATAGATGATCATAAAACAGCTCCTGGGGTTTCAGAAGTGAATTGTTATTTCTACAAGCTGGCTTTCAGAACATAGGAGTATGGTCTCCTTGATTAAGGGGGAAACATATTTTAGAATTATGTTGTGTACCAATATATCACCATTTAATTTTAATGGCTTAAATATTGTAAGGTTTGTCTATGAAACAATAAGTAAAAATGACTAATATTTTACTCAGTTTACTCTGAATGTCCTAATAGAAATGAATAATAAGATATTATTATAATTATGGAATAAAATATTTATATTATTTGAAAAGAATAAAATAATTAATATATTAAAACAAATATATTCATGGAAATTTATATTGTTATGAACAAAAGATAAATGTGTTGGAAATTGTTATTTAGTAATAAAAAACAATGTATAGCAATTATATTAACAATATTAAAGATATATATTAATAGAAGGATTATTAAGAAGTAATAATAAAGAGAAATATTATAATAAGAGAAAATGACCTACTTTTAACACTTGATATAATAATTTTTATTAATTTTATGTGTAATAATGTAGTTGAAACATGTTTGAATTGTAATTAAAATAAAAAATAGAGAGCAATCCAATTCTTACTATTTCTATGTGAATTTGGAGAATTCAAGAGAATTGAACTGATAACAATAAAATATTGATGTAATCATTTGAAGAATACTTAGTAATACAAGATATGGCTTTGGTATTTTATTATATGAGAGCTTTATATATAAAAAATAGATAGTATTACCTTTGACTTAATTTCTTATTAAATTTTATGCATCTGAGGGAAAAAAAGGAAGAATGGGTCTTTATATAGAAAATATCCTTCCTTCTAGCTCACCTGTACTGATGATATCCATTGGAATCAATCAATATTTGAAGGTTTGGTGGTGATTACATCATTATTATTCCATTTTTTAGAGATATAACTGTAACTATAACTTTCTGACACCATAAGCTTGAAATATTACTTAATTCTGTATATTAAGGTAGTTTCAATCATAAAATAACAAGATCCACCAGTTTTATATCTTATTCAACTGTTCATCCTAAAATAAGACTACAGTTGAATATCAAAAATGATCAATTTTAATCCTTAACCTTAATATTTAATAAAATTTAAGTTTTCATGCAAATGAAACTCAAAGAGTAAACTCTGAAAGTTTTGAATGTCCTTACTAAGGCTCCAAGAGGATTTAATTCAATAATAAAAGCTATAATCTTTATGATTTTTCTTCCAATTAGTATTTTATATCAAAATTTGCTATTTTAGACTTTAAAAATGATTTCATAAGCTTATACCTTGAATATCATGATAATAATTACATCATTCTTCACATATAAGCTAGTAGAATCTTAATATCTTCTTTTCACAGGGGATCTTGGGGATAACAAGAGCCACCTGGCACTCAGTAATCAGGGAACTTGCTTTGAAGACTCCAAATATTGAAGAAAATGAAGTACAAGAAATAAATTTCTCTAAGAAGATATGCAAGTAAAAGATAAGATGCAATAAGATAAAAAAAGATAAATGACCAAAGATCCAACCAAGTAAGTCCTTAATCACTTGTTCAAACTTCCAGAAAGAATAATGGAATTAGTAAGGATATGACCACCATATATCCACTGACAGGAAAATAAAGAAAGGTGAGAATGACTGACTTAAGAATATCAGTATTCACTATCAAGATGAAAGAAAATAAAGATAGAAATAAATAAAAGTATATTAGCTAAGTGTGGGAAAAAGCCACCTAGGGTTGAAAAAGAGGCTCCTGTATATGATCATCTGAGAGCTTGACTCCTTCAGGCTGACAGATGGTCTGTATTGAATCCTTGAAGCTGTATTAATTGCTTGATGAAGTGTATAGCTTTCCAAATTGGGAAATGAACTGACTTTAATGATCTTCCCAGGGTGTATGGCTGATATACAGGTCCTTATAAAACAATACTGTATTGAAATGAATGTGGATGCTAAGGTGGGTTGATGGAGCATTGAAAATTGACAATTGTTTTTGGAATTACCTCTTGAATATCCCTTGAGAATGAACTGGAAATATTTCCTTTGAGTAATACTGCATAATTGAAAATATCCAATGACTGCTTGATGGTGTGATTTTTAATTAAGAATGATACTTGCACTTGAGCCTTAATGAATCCTCTGGATGATGTGATGGGATGTTATAATAAACTTCTGATATTGGCACCATTGGATTGCTTGTGGAAAAATTTGAATAATGGTGTATAACACCATTTATGGCACGTTTAGTTATTGAGGAGGAAAACTTGCCCAAGGTATTTTGAATGAATGCCAGGACGGTAAGGAGAGAAAATGGAGTTTGGGTGGCTTCAGGAATTTAAGAAGTGTTTTATGGACAGCTTTGGGTTTTTGGCCAAAACAAGCCTAAAAGGCTTTAAAACTGTATTTGTGCAAAGTACACAAAAAATGGGCAAAGTGTAAGAATCTTGTATTTAAGCCCAAAATGGCCTGATATGGACATTTTGGCATATCTCCCATATTAAAAGGAAATGTGGCAATAAATGGCTAAATTCACAAAATGTGCAAAATATTCAAAACTGTATTTTAAGCTTGAAAAGCATAATACAGCCTTTTGAGATGTATTTCCCCTATTGACTGAGAAATGCACGAAAATTCCCAAAGGCGGAGAATGGTCATAAATGGAATGATGATGGTGAAGGGGCCAGGTTGACCCCAGATGATGAAATAGCCAAAAAGGGCCATAAAAGTAAAAGTGTCCAATGTGGCCAAGATTGATGGATATGGCCAAATTTCCATAATTAGATATGGCATTGATATTCCATAGAATGGTCTAAAGGAGTGTTATCCATGGATCTGACACTACTTTGTTACAAGTTTGGAGCACTTTCAATGTTAAGCAGTCCACTGGTACAGATATTTTGACCAATTTCTTCTTATTATTCTTAACCTTGTTTATAGATTTTCCAATAAATCTTCTATTTTCATTTTTACAGTTATTTAGTGGTAATTTTGATCTTGGATAAAGTCTTTATCATTGGTATTGCAAAAGATATGAGCCAAAAACCATGAATATAAGCACTGATAATAAAAGTGCATATATCCAGGTTTTTCAGTGAGTGTTCAGCTTACATATATGATGTAAAAAAGGAATATATGTATTCATTGATGGAAAACAATATGAGGTCAATTATTTCACATTATTATCCATTTTTTTCTGAGATAATCAAGCATTTATGCCTTTTTAAGGCATTCTTACTTTTTTAATTGTTTTCAAGATTAGAAATTTAATTCTTATTATGAAGAGAAGTTCTATAATTTTGGTTTTGACCTTTTTTAATATATGGTAATATCTAAAAGGCTCAAAGTACCTACCATAAAAAGGATTGTACCACAATCTGATACAGCTAATTAGGGTATTATCCACTGTCCCACCTCTTCTATAGACTTTATTAGTCTTGAAGCTCAATATTGCTCAAATTTCTTATCATTTAGATCTTCTTTAATCTCTGAACCTTCTTAAAAATTTATCAGAATCATTTATATATTTATCAAGTATCCATTCATCTTCCTGAGCTGGGTTTCTATACCTTGCAAGGTATTGTGTTTCCTTTTTGTTTCTTTTCCTCCTTTATTTAAGGACTTTCACAATTCTCTTTTCTTCTCCTTGTTCTAGAGAGTAAATTTCAAGGGGTGGTATATTTCTTAAGGTAAATAGTTCCTTATGCTTGAGCTTCAAGGTTTCATTAAGCTTAAAGGGAATTTTGGGTGTTTGGTCATTAATTCACCTGTTAACTCTAGTTTCAGAGCATTAGGGACATGTAGGGATTTTATCATGAAGGGTTCTGCAAAAGAATCTGTATAATTTCTTTGGTCCTTTGATTTTATTATAATTTAATGTTGACACTAGGACCAAGTCCTTTATTTTAAAATCAGGTGGCTTATTACTTTTTCCCCATCTTTCTTTTGCATATTGAAAAGAATATTGAATACATTTATTTGCATGATTTCTTTCTTTATCAATAATTATCTTTAAACTTCTTGCTGTTGGGTTTGTGTCAACAAAGTCCTTTTTAAGGGTGTAATAAGTCAGTCTTGAATTCCAACCTTTTTACAACACTAAAGATGTCTTACCAGTTGATGAATGAATTGATATCTTATATGACAGCTCAAGAGCTGGTATTAGAGTACACAAATCATGTGTAAAACCATTAGAGTCCTTGAATTCTTAGTCATAAGAACAGAAGATTTTGATCATTAATTCCAGAGCTTGTATCATTCTTTCTGCTAGTCCATCATTCTGAGGGTGATAGGCTGTTTAGAATGATAATTTTGTTCCAAACAGGTTATGGAGATTTTTCCATAAGGCTGAAGTGAATTTAGGGTCTCTATCACTTATGATATTTTGGAATAAGCCTGTATGGCTAATTAATTTATCCCATATTATTATGGCTGTATCCATAGAAGTGTAATCTTTGTGACAGGGTAATAGCATAGGAGTTTTGTTATATCTGTCTACTAAAACTAGGCAATAATTATAACTCCTGTCTCCTCCTGGGGGTAGGGCTTTTAACCAGTACATATGAGCCATTTTCCATGTGTTTTTGGTTCTTGTATTTGGATCATCATTCCAAATTCCTTGCCTGTAGCTCTACTTTCCTTTGTAGATCTGTCAAAATTTTGGCAGTATTCTGCAACATTGTTTCTCCAATTTGTCTACCAAGAGAAATTTTTTACTCTTTCTAGTGTCCTGTCTTCTGAGAGATGTCCAGAAACAACACTATCATGACATTCATGTAGCATAGTGTTTATTAGAGCTCTGTTTGTTAATGCCATAACATATGTATGATTATTTATATGATGAAGAATTTCATAAAGTAAGTGAAATATTCTTTCATAATAAGCATGTTTCCATACTTAATCTCATTTTAAAGATAATTATGGATCTTTACAGTATTTCATTAAGAGTTGGAATAAAATGGGTCAGTTTTTTTCCACTTCATAACACTCTCCGACTTTATTGAAGAATTATTTTCCAATTTCTGTGACACATATTTCTTCTATATGTTATTATGGGTTATGTGGTACCCATTCTGGGTTTTCAGGTGTATTTGCTAGGGACAATATACTGAGGCCATCTGCATTTTAATGAATATTTCCAGATTTGTGGACTATAGTCATATTTACTGTATACCCTTAGATAGAGATTTTCCATTTCAGATTATGTCTATTTGGTTGATTCATGTTTAGTGATTATTTTACAGGAGTAAAGTCTGTAATAACATCAAATACTGTCCCATCCAGGTCATAGTGTAGCTTCTCTAGAGACCATCCTAAACCAAGGCATTCCTTTTGACTTGCACCATACTTGGATTCAATTATTTTTATTTGTCAAGAGATGAAGCAAATTGGTCCTTCAGGAGGTTTATAATTGATATTTTGTGTTTGGTGTAGTGAAAAACCTAACACTTCTCCACAAGCATCAATATACACTTTGAGAGGTAATTTCTAATCTTAAATTAAGAGAAAAGGGGTATTTGTGAGTGTTTTTTTTACTTTATTTCTTTCAATTAAAAGGCTTAGTCCAGATACTAAATGAAAAAGTGCTTTTAGTTAGATATAGCAAAATTAACCCTTTTTCAAGGATATCTTTATATTGACTTGAAGCTTTTTTTGATAAGACTCTTTCTAGGCCTTTCAAGTAATCTTCCCAGGTTTGTGAATAAGCTTTTATATCATAAATATATATACCACATCCATTTTTATGTGACTAGTTAGACAGTCATTTAATGTGTCCTTTATGTGAGTTGAAAACAGCTATAACTCTTGAATGAAAATGAACAACATATAATTATAATATGACTGCTGAAAATATAAAAAATTATCTTCATGAAATTCAATAATAAGTTCCTTTTTCATAAATGGAATAGCTCATTATATGATAAAAAAGAACATTTCATAATCTAACAAGCATCTTTTCAAAGAAAATTACATGGAGAAGAAGTGAGAGTTTTTAGTATTTTGAGAACCATCTTTATCTTATCAAGCAGGTATTGTGCAGAATGTTTTGCCCTTGATGATGATTAAGAGGTAACTGTATATTATATAATTTGTGTTTATTAAGTAAAAAAGACAAAAAGTTTAATCACCCTTTGAGTATTAATTTTAATATTAATTAGCTATTTCTTACTTAATGGTATTCCAAATTAGGCTAACAATGACTCAGTAATTCCCCAAGAATTAGGTGATATGGGAAGAATATTCCTGAATTAAGCAATGAACAGAAGGGGGATTTTATAGATTAAGTATTAATATCTATTTATTAAAAGCACTATTTGTTTCAGAAAAAAGGTCATCATGTCTAAATTTGAGCCTTAAACTTTTGATTGGAATTAAAATGGCAAAATCAATCAATATTCAAATATAAGAACTTATGAAATGGTTTTGGGAAAATGTTGATCATTTTAATTTGATGAACACTTTCTTCTGAAATGAAAGAAACCACTAACAACTTTTTAAAGAAGCTCTGTCAAAAAGAATGCATAGTTTTTTGACAGGTAAGGAATGAGAATCCTTGGAGGTTTTAAAGAATATTTGATAAAACTTACTTTTCAGATGCAGATACTCATGATATTCAAAAAAATATTCTTCAATTTCATTTTCCAGGTAAAGATAAGCTTCTCCATTGTATTGAAATGTGGAAAAATGACCAACATATGTGTGAGCCTTGAGGTATATTTTACATACCCAAATAGGCCACAATTATCTTAAAAAGAAATTTTGCATTATGCAAAACTCATAAGTCATGCATATATCCAAAATTCATCATTTTCAATTTCAGAAAAGACGAATAACTTTTTATTGAGTAAGTAAATCCATGGATTTAAGACCAGATTTGGATTCTACACAAAAATTCACCTAGGGTAGCTCCATAGAGTGAATAAGCTCAAATTAACTCTTTGAGGTGGTAAAATGGAAAATACTTCAATACCACATAAAAGATCCGTGAAATTTTTTGTTTTTCTTAATTTCATGCCAAAATAATGGGAAAGTGAGAAATCCCATGTTACATATACACTAAGAATAGTGTTATGCATGTTTTGAGCACTTAATATCATGGTATTCTTACATGGACGTTTGGTACACCCATAGTGGATATCTCACTTTAAGCTTAAATTACTATTTTGACGTAAAAATTAGGCAAGGGGGACAAAAGACATCAAAGAGAGCCAGGGTACCCAACTTCTGAGGCCTCAGAGGCGTGGATAGCTCCAGAGCATGGATCCATGGCTCATCTTGGCCCAATTGGTAAACTAAAACTCTTTGGGAACTTGGTTACCAAGTTACACCTACTGTAATCACAAGAAAATAGCAAATAACCTGCTATTTTGACGTGCCAAGGAGGTAATGAGCTACTTAGACTCCTGTAAACACGTCAATTCTTGATGACTTTCCATGACTAGACCCTAAAAGAGTAATTAAAACCCTTTTGGGACTCATATTCATTGATTTACCTCATAGCAACCAGCAAAATACTGCTGTTTGCAATTCTACGTAGAAATGAGGTAAAAACTTCAAAAATTCATTAAAAATACAATTCTTAATGAATCTTTCTGAAACTTTCAGGACCAATGAAGAACTGTATTATCTATGGTACAACCAAAAAGAATTACAGTTTTACTAGTAAAATTAAAAGTTTTACCTACAGTCCATTTTTGACCATTCTACGTGAAACACTGAATCTTCAAAAATTCACAGTAATTAAAACCTGTGATGAAATTGGCAATAACATTGATAACTTTGAGAAATCAATGATTATTTTAGAATAAAAGAAGATTTACTGCTGTTACTCCTTTTATTCTTAACCATATTGGGGTTGGTAGTCACGTAAAAGCATCAATTAAGTAATTATGATAATCTTACGTGACAACAGATGATGCAATCATTAATCCAAAAAGGTTTATTGTTTTCTCATTCACTGGTTTTTCAGTTTGCTCCATGGCACGCCTCTGTGAGCTGTTGTTGACTTAAAAGAAGCCTCTTCTTGCTGTTTTTTCCGTATCATCATCTTATTAATCATTTATATCAGTATTACCAACAAGTAAGTATTAGTTAAAAACTTTTCTTAAGTGTTTTATTCTTTCAGAATCAATCAGAAAGACTTGAAATCATAGAAATCAACTATATATTGTTGTAATACATTTATAAATTCATTTTGATCCTCTAAATCCACAATTCTACGCCAAATCTCTCTATCTTATCTTTCAAAAAGCTCTTTGGAATATTAGTGAGTGATTTATCTTTAATTCTTAAAGTTTTTCTCTAAAAATTTAGTTTTCTTCAAGAATTATCATTATAATTATTCTTGCAAAAGATAATTATATATTAAAATAATTTTATTATTTTAATAGAAGAAGTTTTTATTATTAAATTCTTCTTGTAATTGATTCTTGTAGACAATTACTTGCTCACTGTTAAAATCACTAGTAGTGCTTAACACATGAAAGAAATAATTTTTTAATTATTTAATTGTGGTTATAATAATACTTTATTATAATATTTCATAAGAACAGACATAGTACTGTTGATTAATAGTAATATTATCATCAGTTTCATAGTCACATCTTACAATATGTTTGGTAAAAACATTTTTCATCATTAGTATCTTCAATACACAAACATTTGTGTCCTCAGTAATATGTTCTTGTGGATTTTGTTTTGATAAAAGGTAGTTTTTGTTTTTTGCTTTAAGTTACAGCCAATTTACCTTGGAATTCAATTATTTTCAAATGATATCATAAATTTAGTAGTAATCCAAGAATTTACAACCAAAGAATGTAAATTTAAGTTCAATTATGAAAAATTTGGGCCTAATTTTTATTAGAAATTAATATTCAAAAGTAATTTGGGTATTGGAAGCTATGAAGATCCTTAAAAATATCATGATAAAATAATTTTAACCCTTTGTAAAAGTTTAGATTATATCTGAAGTATGCTACTGGGACTTAAAAATTTTGAATTCTAGTATCTGGGGAAAAATGAAATCATGAGGTTCATTCCCTCTTGTAAGGTTTAGATTGAACCTCACTTTTTTGAAGAGGAAGATATGTACTATGAGATGTCTCTAGGTAGAAACCAGTGAAAGGTTACTCATATTTTAAAGAGTGGTGTGCTCAGGAATTATATTATCTTCTTTAAAGTACATCTTTTATTATAGCTCATTCTACAAAAATAAATATAAGCTACTGATAATGATAAATTTTAATCCTTAAACCAATTCAAAATTAAAAAAATCAGTATTTCTTAATACTTAATGTTCCAAAGAAATCAAATGACAGCTGAGGTCCTCCATCAGTTTCTTTAGTTTTCTCTTTTTATGAACCTCCTTCAAAAGTTGATTAAAATGGTTGTCCATTTGTATTCAAAAATATGGAATAACTCAGCTTATTCCCATTTTCTTGCAGTGATTGAGCATAAAATTAATATAGTCCAATTATAAAAAGGTTGGGGTTTGGTTTATATTAGCTGGTGCAGACAGCCCTCAAAAGCTAGCTCTCCAATACAGAGGTCATTCATATTTGGTAGTTTAACAAACCTCCGAGAACCATCTTCAAAAGGCTGGGGGTGTTTCTCCCACTGGTGTGAAAAGCCTTATGACACCATCTCCAAGTCTATGAGTCTGTTACCAAAACGCTTTTGTGAAAAACACCCTAAAGCAAAATAAAAAGGTAGGGGTGCTGTTTCCAAGAACCCACCATAACCAAATTTGAAAGCCAGCGTTTTTTGCACTAGCGGGTACAAACAACCCCCAAAATGAGCTGTAAAAAGCCAGGGGGTCGTTTTCATCAGCTAGTGCGAACAACCCCTTGAAAATGGCTATAAAAGGCTAGGGGTTGCACACACAAGCCTCTGCAGTGTTATTATGTTGCAGCTGAGCTCTGGCGGCACCAATCAAGCAAAGAACTGAGGCATAATGGGAGGTTTCTCTCCACAGAAAGGAGAGAACAGAAGCTTTCCAAATGAGGTTAGCAAGGAAAACCTCATTTCCTACCACATGCGTGATTTGAACCCATGAAAAAGTGAGCAAGTAATGCAGATGCAAGCCTTACCAGCCACCTCCAACAATTGGGTGATGTTGAGCATTTAATGTCTCACTGTACTATTTCCATAAAATTAATCTAACAGCTCCATTCCATTCAATTTTTGGATTTCAAATTAAATCAACTATGGTTAGTCCCCTTTCTCCACACAACCATTTGATTTAATTTCCTCTTCACTGATATTCTTTCCCCACAGCTTAAGAAGTGCTCAATTACATTCCTTCAGCTTCCTTGTTGCCCTTTAATTTTGCTCTAAGCTCTAAATGCATTTAGAATTGACAATAAATGTTACAGCTCAATCCAAACATTTTTCTCAAAGATCTCCTCTTCATCCTTGCTTATGCATTGTTGAAAATTATCATAGAATTAACAAAAAATTTCAAGTAGTCTCCCTAATCATGAAATCTTACCACTGTGATTTTTTGACAAGACTGATGAATCTATTTCTATTGTATTATTTCAATTTTTGGAAAGCCACAATGAGTTTCAATATATTTACAGCTTACAATTATGTTGATATAAATTACCCTCTAACAGAACCTGATCTTGATCATATAATAAACCAGGAAAATTAACAAATATCCACCTTACATAATAAACTTGAACAATTGAAGAATGCTTACCAAGCAATGTTAGAGAAAGTCAAATTCTTTGAAATACAGAAAACTTCAAAAGGAAATTCCTGAAGAATTTAATAATTCAAAAGTACCCAAAAAGTAGAGACAAGTTTCCACAAAGGGCTAATTGTTCACAAAAGTCAAACCAATATCATCTTATTTTGAGAAATACACCTGCAGACATTCAGCACACAAAGGTGAGTTGTATTATTTTTTTTGTCAAAATAGAAGGCCTTGCTACGTCAGAACTACTCATGTAACATTTTTTGTTTAGGATTCATTCTATATAAATATCAAAAATCTTTGGGGGATGGTGCATCCACATGCAGTTCTCATTCCTCCAAACACCTCTTTACTTAGAGAATTCAGAAATCAATTCAAAAGTGCAGAAGAAATTAAACAGATGGCTGAAAGTGAGACAGGTGTATCACTCATTCCTCAAGAGCGGGTCTTGAACCTGAAAGGAGTACAATTAGGAACAAAGAGAGTTGGGAGTGATAGAGCATACATGAAAGAATTTTTCATCTTATAAATACAAGTATTGCTTTCCAAGCTAGGAATTTGGCAATGGTCCCCAAATCTTCAAGAGGAAATCAACACTTTATAAAATGAAACCTGATTAATAAGCACTATTAAAAGCTTTTTTCAACCTGCTATTGGGGGCCCTTATGAGCACATGAAGATTAATCACCGCTACCTAAACAAAATAAAATTGCTTCATGAAGCTTATAATTATTATGTACACTACTACATGGATCAAAAATATAGAAAGGAGATGAAAGAGGCTGGATAGCCCCAAAAGGACCAAGAAAAAGAAGAAATTAAAATTTCAAAGAAATGTGTAAGATCTCAGAATAAATCCCACTTTTGCTTACTTACTGATATACTTTATTGATAGCTTTGTGATATTCGCTATCAGTTTGGGGCTTCCAAGAGCTTTCCAAAAAATACTTGAAGATATTAGCCAAAATGATGAGTATTTATCAAAGAACAACTAAAAAGCTAATCAAATAATGTTCCAATCAGAGAATGAAAAAAAGTTCATGAGAAGAGCTTATGAGTAAATCAAGAAGGCAGACAGGAGTGAAAAGAAATATAATTGGCAATAAACTGAATTTTAGTGGATTCACCAAGCATTTCAAGTAACTATCATCCTCCCAAAGGCTTAAAAAGAAATATAAGGGGGACAAAACTGAATTTTAGTGGATTCACCAAGCATTTCAATTAACACTCATCCTCCCAAAGGCTTGAAAATTGACTTTCATGACCCAAGCTGGTTCAATAATTACCCTCCAGGTCAAAATTAAAACAATAGAAGATTCATTAAATGTTGCTTTCTTGCCAGATGCGTCACAATCAATTTGTGGTATACAGAATCCAGATGAAAGACTTGAAAACCAAAGCTATACTGAGAAGTATTGGGAAAAATGCACAGAAGCCTATGAGCTTTCCCATGAGATAGCCAGGGAGGACAAGGATTTGGAAATTAATGACAGTTAAATAATGAAAAATTTTTTTGAAAGTGGTGAAGACACAGGGGAGAAAAGTTTGGAGCCAGGTAATGATGAAGGTCAGATATTTGATCAGCTTTCAGATCAAGAAATAGAGATGGAACACGTACAAGATATGAATCAATTTATGGTGGGGGGCTCAAGAATCACTTTTTGAGCTGAGTGGAAATGAAATTGTGAATATGATTGGTGCACTAAGGTATTTGTTACTCCTTTTTCTTGGCCTTTAGAATTTTTACAATTTTATCATATGAGATTGTACTTAGTCTTTTTTCTTCAGATCTGTCTGTAGGCCATTATCAAAAAACTTTTAAAATAGGAATTCTTGTTAAACAGAAAGTGTTGACACTTATAAAGCTCTAACACATGAAGTGCCATTTCTTATACTGATATTTAAAAGTCAAGTAGCTACTCAGAATTATATATATATAAATATTCTAATATGGACAGAAAACAAGCTTAACAATTAACATAATTGAATAAAATAAGGATTTCATCTAAGTCAATGAGAATTAAATGGGGTATGTTTCTGACCCAATTGAAAAAAAAGAAGATTTAAAAACCTATTTGTTAACAATTCAAATTTGATAGAAAGATATATGATATAAAAGGGCTTAAAAGCTCAAAGGGTATAATAACTCTCAGGAAATCTGCTCAAATGGGGCAAGACAGGGAAGACAAAAATCCATTGCATCAACTTATAATATGAAGAAATTATTTAAAACAACCAAATAACTCCATTCAAAAACCTTCCACCTTGAAAAGACTTCTTTATTCAGAATTTAGACTATGTTACCTCTTAAATCATTTGTGAACCTTTCAGAAAACACAGTATTCTTTACCAAGATTTTCTTCTGAAATTGCAAGGATAGAATATTTTCTGTCATGAGTATAAATCACAAGGACCTAATTTATTTTCATTTCCCTCTGAAATCTTCAGACAGTGGCTTTAGCATTTTTGATAAGCTTCTTTCTAGCTGACAAGTCTTATTTAATGTCAACCACTTACATTATTGCTTCCTTAGTGTGGATGGATGACTAATTTTGGGAAAATCACTTTTTCAAGATCCCAATTTTGGTCACATTACAACCAAGAATTCGGGAAAGGACTCAATGGTGTAAGCAAGTAGATGGTTGCCATGCCATGAGTACATCTTTAAGAAAAAGAGTTAGAAAAGGTGATTTCTTTTTAAATTAGTAAAGTTTCATTGAGAATAATTATTCTGAGTACAAACTTTTGTTCCTTTAGGAAGCACTTTAAAGATTCATTGTGTGACAAAGAAAAATCAAATATGCGATATTAGTGGATTAATTGAATTAATTGACAGTACTGCAAATCATAGAAATAATTTACTGGATTATTAAATGCTAATAAGAAGGTTGCGTGTTATCAAAAGGGTCTTACGCACTTTAATAGAAGATGCTGGCTTGCTTTTTTGATCAAGTAATAATTAAACAAATCTTTTTAATAATCTGGAAATTGAAGCATGATTTTCAATACATTCAAATTATATATAATTTTTCTGTTTATTCTTTTGTGAATAATTAGGTCATCTTCTGGGCATTCAAATGGAATTTAAAATAACTACTACTTTCCTCATGAACAAATAAATCTGAAAAAAATATGTTTTATTATTTTGTTTTGAATGAGCTTTGTTATTAAATTCATGTCTACGTCTTCCCTAAAAAATTGTTTTGGATACAATCATTGGAAAATATATACAGAATATTGAGATAAGTAGCTTTGACAAACCAAATTATGAATTATAAAAGTGAATAAGATCAAGGTAAGAACGAGGAAAAAAATAGGTATTCATTTCCAGCCAAACAAGAATATTGATAAATTGTGCAAGTGAGCTAATTTTTTGGTTACCTAGAGACCAAGCTGGGAGACAAAGATAAGCTGCTAATCCTAATCTATCACTTAAAGAAACAAAGGATAGACGCTGAGTTGGTTCAAAATGTTTCAGCTCCATGCTTTTCAAAAAGGAATGAACTTCTTCAAACCCATCTTATAAATCCTTCACCAGCTCATACTCTTGTAAAAATATTAATGGCACAGTATTTACTTCTGGTTTTTCCAGATCTATAATCCTCTGAGTTTTCCAAAAATTTTCATTTGATCCCATTTTAAGATCTATAAAGTCATTAGGTGGCTCAGTGTATAATATCATCACTTTTAGCCATGCAGCTGAATTCATGTTGGCTGCAAAGCTCTGAATTACTGATGAATTGGCTGGATGAGGGATCATACTGAAGATACGTAAATATGGATTTTCTTTTTGTAAGTATTGCAAAAGGGCCTCATACATTTTTCTGTTTATTGCTTCCTTTTTGTTGAGTAGTTTGTTGCAGGAATCAGATGTCTTGTTCTGTAATACCCCAGGCTGTTGCATTTTAGAGAACTTTCCCATTAATTTTTCCTCCATCCTGCCTGCCCTTGAACGAGACATCAGTAATAATTAAAAAAAATTCATTTATAAAGTTTCTTTTGAGGTTTTGAATTTCGCCAATCAGACTCTCCCCAGGGAACTCCAAAATTCTCATCAGTTGGGCCCAAAACTTCAACTTCTGTTTAATGTGAATTGCATAATGATGATTGGGTAAAATTTGGCACTCAGTGAATATATTTAATTAGGCTTTCTGATATGTGTTGTAGTGTTGAGAAAATTTTGAGTAACCTTCCTTTTTGATTAATTTTGAGCTGAAATTTTTTTTGCATTGCACAAGCACACAAAAATTCAAAAGTAAGTTATGATTATCAAGTCTCATTGAGTCATAATTGTAATTAGTTCTTAAAATAGCCTCAAAAACCCCATCAGAAGAGAAATTGAGAAAAAAGATTTCCATTTGCTTGATTTTTATCTCCCACTCTGAGATTTACCCGCCAAAGAAGCAGCATGTGTGACTCCTTTTGGAACAACCACATCACCAATGCGCTCAAAAATTATATTCTTGATATCTTCTGAAAGATATCCAGAGTTTTTGTCATTTTTTCCAAGTTATTGTATTGTTCTTCACTGTTATGCATCATCTTTTTTCAGCCAATCAGAAATTTCTATGTCTTCAGGATCTTCATAATACTTTTATAGTTTCAAATAAAATCCCCATTGTCTCAGGAAATGATGTTATAAAACTCCTGTCACAATGCTGTCTGCCAGACCTCAGCAAAGGGAACTCTTGCCGAAAAGGCTATTAAACCGGTTTAAAGACCGATTAATACTGGCAAGTTGTAGATCACATTCCACCATGTGACAACTCCCTTGAACAAATTTTGCATTACAGCCAGGGTTGCGTTCAGAACAGTCCCAATAGGGAAAGCGGCGAGTTCTGACCAGCGGACTCCTGCTCTTGTGAAAATCCTTTCCCGTGAGAATTCAGAATTAGTCTCTTTCAAATTAAATGCTTATTGTAATAAACTTTGTCCTCTGTGAGGGTGTCCTAGCTCTAGCTTGTCCCTATCTGATGCAGCTAGTTAACACCATGAGAAAAATGTTGTAGCAGAATGTGATTTTAATCCAGAGGCTTTGTGAGCTTCCACAATGGCTCCAATTAGTGAGAAAAGGTTAACAATGACCTTGAATCCATGAAGAGAAGTTGGTGTTGATATGGTGACTCCTTTATTTAGTTCCTTGACCTCGTAGAACAATGGTATCAATACATTGTTGGCTGATTTGGTGATAGAATAATGCCAGCTAGACAGGTGTAGTGGTGGAAGGTTTAGGAAGTCAAGCAAAAGGAGGCCCACTGAAGATTGACGACCGGAAAGCTTATTTTTCAGAGGATTGAACCAATCAACAAACAATGACAATACCAAGTAAAGCTCAGAGCCTTGATGATAGGATGAGCCACATAATATTTGCAATCGGAAGTTTCAGATTCTGAATCCTTTACCCATTTATCAATGGATTCTTCAACAGTAGGAGAGTTGAGAAACCATTTCAGCCATTATTTTATACTTTGTGTTACAAAATTTGAATGTGGAGCTCTGAAGTGATGCTTCCTAGGAAGTGTAATCAAACCTCTACACTGGTGTTGTTGTTATCTAGGCTTGCTTAATAGTTGTGCTTTATTCATTGCCCATAGTGAAACTCCTTGGAAAAGACCAGTACTGCATGATTAACTTCTTGATGATGCTTGAAAGCCACATTGTTCTGGTGCTTTTTTCAATGTTGTATAGTGCAAACCACTTCTCACAGAGAAAGTATTTCTCAAGAGATGCTTCCAAGTCTAAGTGTTTTATCATTGTTCAAAAATCACACGGTGTTGAGGAAACAAGAATGAAATAAAACCCAATCTTTGTGAAACCGATTCTATGATTTTCACCAGATCATCCCTTTCCTTTTGGCAATTGATCTTTCTGAGTCCTAAAAAAAGGTAGAGCCACATTATAAAGCACATTAAAAGGCCTATTGCTTTAACAACAATTGCAAATTAGTACACAATCCTAAACACAACTAAAGATATTTGTAATGCACAAATAACGTCGAATTCAGTTTTCTATCAGATAAGCTCATGGTTTTGTCTTCTAAGTCAGAAATATCATTTTGAAATCTCCTAGAAGAGGGGATGCTTTCTAGAGAAATTGGGTTCAATGAAAGTTTTGGAATCATCTAATAAACTGTATTATCTTCCTGCTTTGAAAAATTTAGCCAATTTTGGGCTTGTGTAGCTTTATGAACAAGGAGTTCTTGACGGGTATGGCCCTCAGAAATTTTAATTTTATTCTGCCCAAGCTTTAAACAAGTACAAATTTTCATCACATGGATTAAATATCGTTCTTTTCTTGATTTCCTGTTTCCAAATGCCTTAAAAGTCAAGAAAAATATCTTTAATAGGGGTAGTTTGGTTTGCTTTCTGAATCAAGCAGATGGAAAGTAGAGAGAAATGTTCGAGTGAAAAAAATAAGATTACACTTAGTTTTATGAGAGAAAAAAAAGAAAAATGGTTTTCGTACAAGTATTATTGCTTTATTTTTTACAATGAAAAAAATTGTTGGATTGATTGTAGTCAAGGAAGAAAATTCTTGATTTGAGTAAACAACGAAAGACCTTGAGTTAAGTTTATGAGAAAAAATATTTATTTGAGTTGAAAAAGGAAGTTTTAAATTTGATTGAAAGAGAAAGGCCTTTATTTGAGTCAATGATGAAAAGTCTTCATTTGATTTGACAAAAATTTCTTGATTTTATTTGATGAAAAAAATGTGTTATGGGTTGAAGTTGAAGAAGAAACATATTTTATCAATATCAATTGACAAAGAAAATCATATAGGTTGAAATGGATTTTGCAAACAAAAAGTACAAAAAAATTTGATTTAATTTTGATGAAAAAAATGAAACATAAGTGAATTATTTGATAAAATCTTTTCTTGAATTTGGCAAAACAAAAAAGAGTTGCTAGTCTATGCATCATTTAATAAATGCATGCTTATGTTTTAGAAAATATGCACTCTGTATAAGCATTGCGCACTGATCATGCAATGTGGGGGGGTTTACATCACCTGTTTGCCAGGGGTGAACTAGGAGAGGAACAGTTGGATGTTGGCAGTTCATCCGCAAATACCATCCTTAACCAAAAGAAATTCAAGAAACATTTTTGTTACTAGTTATTTTCACAGAAACTCTTTTTGTGCTGGTTTTTCTCAAGAAACCATTTTTGTACTAGTTTTGTGAAGAAAATGCTTTTTTGACTAGTTTTTTCTATAAACAGTTTTTTTACTATTTCTTTTTTTGAGAAACTGTTTTTTTGCCAGTTTTATCAAGAAAGTGTTTTTTTACTAGTTTCTCCTAAAAACTTTCTATCCTTTTTTTATGAGTCTTTTCAAAAGAAACTATTTTTAAATAGTTTACCAAAAAGAAAAAATAGCTAGTTCTTTCAAAAATTTACTTTTTTGAAAGAAGGTAGTTTCCTGAAAAAAGAATAATTTTTTTCAAGGGAACTCTTTTTTTTACGTATAAGCTATTTTTTTTAAGAAACTAGCTAGGTTTTTAACACAAAAACCCTTTTTCATTATTTTAGAAGAAAGATTTATTTTTCCAGGAAAGCTTTGCAAGTAGCTTTTCCTTTTGAAAATGCTGTTTTTTTCTCAAAAATATAGAGTTATTTTCAGAGATCCCTTATTAAGAAAAAAACTAAGTTATCAGAAAAAAATGATTTTTGAACAGGAAAATATTTTTCTGTTCAAAGATGTTATTTTCTTTCGAGTAGAACCACATTTTTCAGAAAATCTATCCTTTTTTTCAAAAATACTGAGACTTCCCAAAAGACTTTTTGGAAAGGTTCATTTTTTTTGAAAAACACCTAGTTTCTCTCAAAACCTTGAGTTTTGTTCACACTGAATCATTTGATTTGAAGCTCTAATTTTCAAACAAGAAACCAATTTTTTTGAAAAAATAACAAATGGCTTTCAACTTAAAAAAACAAGATCTTTCTACCAAGTAAAGTATTTTTTCAAAAAAATCTGATTTCTTCTGGAGAAACAAAAGATCATTTTTATATCAAAAATACTTTTGAAAAATGATTTTCAACATTAAAAAAAGCAAAATACTTCTAATTTCCACAAGTAAACTTCAGAAAAACCTTTTCAGTTAAACAAAAATATTAAAATCTATAAGGAATCTTTGAGTTTCACTGAATTTATGAAATTTGAAAATTATAATGGGATGGTTCAAAAATGATTTTTTTAGTTATGATAGAAAAAATAACACTTAATTTTTTTGGATCACAATGAAATGCAAAAATTCTATTTATCAATATGACATATAGATATTAGCTCACATGTGTGAAGAACATGATATTTTGGATTATGAAATTCCTAATTTAGAACTCCTTTTACTTATAGAATTCACCAAAAATAATAACAGAAGTATTAAATCTATAGTATTCATTTAATCATTTATTGCTTCAAACTATTAGTTAAATTCAAAATTACTTCCTTCTCATCAATTTCTTGATGGTATCACTTTATTAAATCTCAGCTATCTTAATAAGTACTCTTCTCTTCTATGTGATTCACTTTGGCTCTCTTAAAGAGCTTGAGAATTCCCTTTGTTTTAGCTTCCTGAAAAAAAAACTAAATATTAAATTCAGTATATTTCCAAAACACAAAATTAATCAAAATTTGCTTTCTAATTGATAATATCTTCATTTATGTAAATTACCTTTGTAAATTATTCTCAAGTAAAACTCCAGACAATTCTGTAAACTAAATGAAGTAAAAATACTGGTTGGAAGCTTAGAACTCTAGATAAAACTTGAATTAAATTTGGATTTTATGTGATGCTTAATGTGGGATAAATTTATGATTATAATCAAGTACTTCTCTAGATGGAAATGAAAAAACTGGTTTTTACCTAATAAGAATAAAACAGGAATATTCAAGTGATATCATGGTGAAACAAAAGTCACATATTATGAAAAAGAAGAGTATTCCAAACCACCCTCCTAGCTATAATGTGTGACTGGCCAGAACATTACACCAAAAGCTCCTGGGTGATATCATTAGTCATACCTCTGAAGGTTTCTCAGGGAATATGGTATTCATAATTCCTTCATAATGGGAAGGGGAATTTTTTATACCAAATGTAATTATTAAGTATTCATATATGCCACAGTGGACTATTATCCTTCATAGTTTTTTGGAATTTTCTGTTAAGACATTTTGGTGAGAGCCTATGTGGAAATCAATGGCTGTGATAAATTTATCCTGTGAAAATTGTGTTAATGTCACATGGATCCTAGGTATTAGATATCTGTCAGGGATGGTGAAGTTATTCACAGCTATGGAATACCCTACCATCCTTAAATTAACCTTATTCCAGGCCATAATAAGAGGTGTAGTTACTTCTACCTTTTCATTATGTCCTACTTTCCTTATAGCCTCCAGGTCCATTAATTCCTTAATATGGACCTCTAAGGCTTCTCTAGCTCTTGGGCTGGCTGAATAAGCTGGTCTTCTCAACATTTTCTGGATAAGGCTTTTACACATTTATTATAATGTCTATTTCATGTCCAATTATAGCACCTAATGGCTCTTTATCAGCGTTGATGGCATTATTGTATTTATACAAGAGATAAAGAAGCTTTTATTTCATTCTTTTTGTTAATTCTTCATTGAGTTCTGCCCAATTCAATTATTCACTTACAACTAAGTATTGGTTTGGGCTTATTTTGTCATTTTTTATAACAGTGATTTGTTTCTTATTATTGAAGAAGGAAAATGTTTTTTGTTTATTGTCTCCTATGGTAAAATACCTTTCTTTGTTTTGAGATATCTATTTCATAAATTGATAAGAAGTCATTTCCAAGGATGAAATGGTTACTGGTACAATTTTCCATTACTACAAACTCTACTGTTATTCTTATAGATTGAGATGGATGTTGGAAGATTAATGTTAAGTCAATAATTCCAAGGGGTTTCATGCTTTAACTTGCACCACTCAATTTGACCACTTTTCAAGGTATAGGTTTGCCTTCCCAATCTGGTATAAGTGTTTTCACATAATTATTTTCAACACAAGTGCAGTATGAACCTGTGTCCAAATTTATCCCTGAATCTCAATTGTTTATCATAATAATTCTTATATAAAATATTACAGCCATATAGCCAACCCATTTTTCTGGTTTGGTTGTATGCAGTTTGGCATCTTGTATGTTTGTAATGCATGTATAAGATTTAAAAAATTGTGGTAAATTGGAGTTTAAATCTAATAATTCATGGATTGAACCATCTACTCAATTTGAGCATTGATTATATTGATTTTATCACATTCAGAAGTTTCTGATTCCTCCATTTCTTTCTCATATTTGGACTCTTCTTCATAATTATTGTGGTCTTCTGTTTCCACAATTTCATTAATTTTTTCTCTTTTTAAGGCAATTATGGGGTAAATTTTCAATACCACCATGTTTATGGCATTTTATTTGTTCATTAGTATTATATGATTTGGGAGGTTCTTTTTGTGTATTGTTCTTGATAAATGGCTTATTTATACTCTTGATGTGAAATTCCTTGCATTTCCTTCCAATTTTTGTTCTTGTCACAATATCCTAAAGTGCACTGATTCACTTCTCTGTGGAACATGGCTCTATGAATATACTTCTTAGGTAATGTTCCAATTATCCTCCAAATTTTTTGAGTGTTTTAATATGTACCATTTTTTGTGAAAATTCTGGATATATAAATTTAAACTGTCAATTTTTTTTAGGAACCAAGTCAAATGTCTGTCCTTATCTGTGTCAAAGAATGAATTCTAAATTGAAATCTACACCTTGTACCTCCAGGAATCATTTTCCCACTTGGTAAGAATTTTTTTTCCACCAAGGCCACGTGTTCTTGCCATTCTATTTTCTTATAAAATAGTACCATTTATTTTCAGATCTCTCAGATAATGAGTGTAATTTTGCCATTATTAATTCATCTGGTATGGCATAATCTTCTTTCAGAATATGAATTATTTTAATAAATGAAACATTATTATCTTTTCCTTCTCCTGTGAATGCTGACCAGGCTTTGAGTTGAGGAGCTTCTTCAATCAAAAGATGATTATTGTCATGTTGGCTTAATTCTTCCATAAGATTATGTTTTGTTTCCACTTTTGGTTTGACAGGACTTCTTATGTGAGAAAATGGGGTTGATAAATTTGGAATATTCAAGTTAGCCTTGTTTATATTGTCCATTTTCTCAGTAATTAGTATTATCTCAGTTTGAATGTCATATTTAAGATTCATTCTTGGTTCATAATCTTTTTTACATGGTCTAAATGAAATCTTTGGTGTGATGTTGTTTTTTCTTCAAATTGTTCAACAGATACTGAGAATTGGTTTAGTATTTCTATTAAATTATCAATACTCTGGTCATAATTAATCTTTAAAGTTTTTTCTTGAATCTATTTGATATGATCATGCTACCCCTTTTGTCCTTGTAACAATTTTGGATTATTCTCTATGAGGGCTTTTGGTTTATTATTTTAAACTATAAGTTTAACATCTTATATTTATTTTTTATTTTGTACATCAGCTTGAGATAGTGATAATATACCGTTATTAATTTATTTCAATTATAATAAACTTTTTTCAATGTAATTTAGAGGAAGGATGATATTTTTAATTTCTGTTAAAGTATTTACAAAATCAGGGGAAAAAGTTATCTCTTTGGGAAAGATGGTTGCCTCATCCTTTGTTTCTCTTTGTCTTTGTATTACATCAAGGATCTGGCCATGTTTAAAAAATTGAACATGGCAGCCTTTTGGATTCTTCTGGTTCTGTAGTTGCAGGAGTAAGATTTCTTCCAACTTCTTTTCTTTTTCTTCTTCCCTTCTTGGGGACTTTGGCTTACTTGAGGCTTGCTGGTAGAAGCTAATGGGGCTTCTACCTTTCTTATCTCTCTTTCTTGTTGCAATCTTCCTTTATATTTTTAATTTTAGGCTTTGATGATAGTGAATTCCATCCATAGGATAATCTAACTAATTTATCCTCTTGTAGGAATTTCTTGAGAATGTGCCAAGAGTTAATCAATCCTTGGTGGATTTTCAGTAACATTTGCCAATCCTTTTCTTTGTGAGCTGTGTAGTACTGCTTTTATTGGCTTAAGTATATTTCTATCTGAGCCTTCTGAAGGTGGCTCATTCCTTATTGAAGGATTAGTACTTAGTTCCATTTCTGGTACAGAAATAATAGCCATTTCAATGACTTTCCTTTTGGATAGGGCCCATCCTTGTGTGTATTCTGTTCTACTGGGGACTTTGCTCCTTATTTTCCCTTTTGTGGGATAACTTTCACTTATATCTGGATGGAGTATTGAGAACCTCTTCTAGTACTAATATTAAGAAAGAAATAATAATAATAAAAAAGAATTAAAAATTAATAAAATTTCCTTTTCATGGAATTTAAGGAAGGTTCTCCTCACCTTCAGAGTCCTGGTAAAACCAAGTTCTTGGATTTTATTCTCTTAATTGTGATTGGTTTTGGAAAGCTTTCACAAGTTTCTTTTGCAAATATGTAAACAGCAGATTGATTTTACTCTCTGAGACTTAATTCAAACACTAAAAAAGCCAAAGAAGTATGAGTATTTTCTTTAAAAAGTTTATTTTTGAAAGATATGGCTATTTCCACATGAAAATTCCTTCTATATTTTTTCAAAGAGAAAATAAGTGAGAAAAAATAAAAAAAAGGATTTTTATTTGTTTTATTTAATTTTAATTCTTTTATTTATTAATAAAATAGTAAGATTATTTTTTAATTGAATTATAATAAAAATTTATATTATAATGAGCTTAGGATCTCTATCACTTATGATACTTTTGAATAAGCCTGTATGGCTAATTACATTATTCCATGTTATTATGGCTGTATCCATAGCTATGTCATCTTTGGACAGGGTAGGAAAATTGGGGTCTTACTGTACCTATAAGCTAAAAATGAGCATGAATTAAAACTCCTATCTCCTCCTAGTGATAAAGCTGTTACCCAATCCATATGTATTATTTCCCATGGGAATTTTGGTTCTTGGTTTTGAATCATCAATCCTAATTTCTTTCCTGTGGCTCTATTTGCTTTTTGGAATCTGTCAAAAGCTTGGAAATATTCTAAAACATCTTTTCTCCAATTTGGCCACCAAGAACATTCATTCACTCTTTCTAGTGTCCTGTCTTCTGAGATATTTCCAGAGACAAAACTATCATGTAATTAATCTAGTATAGTTCTTATTAAAATTCTATCTTTTAAATTTATGATGCATGTGTGTTTGATTTTGTGGTGAAGAATTTCATAAAGGAGGTAGAATATTCCTTAATCATAAGATTTTTTTCATAATTAATCTAGCTTGGAGGATAATTATGGGTCTTTGAAGTATTTCATCAAGAGTTGGAATAAAATATGGCAGGTCCTATACATGTTATAGCTTTCTTCAACTTGTTTAGAGATTTTTGTGCCAATGACTGTGACAAATATTCCTTCTATATGATTTTCTCAATATGGTACCCATTATGGGCTTTAAGGTGTGTTTTCTCAAGCCCATCTGAATTCTTGTGAGTATTTCCAGATTTATGAGCTATGATCATATTTCCTCTATACTCTTCAATAGAAATGTGCCATCTCAGCATATGTATATTTTGTATCTTCATGTTTAATAATTATCTTAAAGAATTTAATCCTTTAATGAAATTGGAGACTGTTACATCTAAGTAATAGTGTAATTTCTCTAAACCCCATAATAAGAAAAGGAATATAATTTGAATTTTTCCATACCTGGCTTCTGTTGGCTTGATTTTCTTGGAAATAAAGAAAATTGTCCCTTCAGAAGGTTTGTAATTTATTATTTGTGTTTGGTGTCATGCAGCACCTAATCCTTCTCCACAAGAACTGATGTACAATGTAAAATCTAATTTCTAATATGGAATAAGGAGGAAAGGGGCATTTTCGAGGTATTTTCTCAGTTCCTCATATGCTTTTACTCCTTCTTCAGTTATTTCATAGACTATCTGTTGATCACAGATCTTATAAAGGGATTTTCAAATTTTAACAAAGTCCTTTATATTCTGTCTGTAATATACAGCAAACACTAAGAATTACCACCTTTATTTCTTAGTTTGGGGGATTGTCTTAAGTAATACTTCTGCCAATTTTTTTATCTATTCCCAAGCTTAGTCCAAATAAAAAATTTCCTAGTACTTTTAGATCACTATGAAAAATGCAATTTTTTGAAGGATATATTCATATTTACCTGAGCTATTTTTAATAAGAGTGTTTAGAGTCCAGTCAGGTGGTGTTCCCAGCCTTCTGAGCAAACTATGATTAGCCATCTGTCTGGTAATTATTCAGGGAATACGTAATTAATCATTATTTGATAATGAAAAGGGGCATCTCTTATACCAAATGACATTCTTAGGTATTAATATATGCCACAGTGCATTATTGCACTTAGTATTTTTTGGCATTTTCTGTTGAGAAATTTTGGTGAAAAAATTTACAAGAATCCATGGTTGTAATAAAATTAGCCTGTGACAGTTGTTTTAATTCATCATGTATCCTAGGTATTTGATATCTGTCAGGGATGGTGTAGGAATTCAAAGTTATAATATCCCCTACCATCCTTGATTTACCATTGTGCCATGTTATAATAACAGGTGTAGCTACCTCTACCTGTTCATTATGTAATACTTTCCTTAAGACCCCTAGGTCTTTTAGCTATATAATTTGCATCTCTAAGGCTTCTCTAGGTTTTGGGCTGGCTGAACAAGCTGGTCTTCTTAACAGGGGTGGATAAGAGATTTCTGAATTTAGAATAATATTGATCTCATTTCAAATAGTAGCACTTAATGGTCTTTTGTTAATTGCAAACACATTTTTTTCTTTATATAAGAGATAAATTAAATTTTCTTTCTTTATCTCTTTTAATTCTTTATTGAATTATGCCTCTTTCAGTGGTCAATTTATGAATTAGTGCTTCTCTGGGTTTTTTCTTCATTTTTATAGCAGTAATTTGTTTCTTATTATTTATGAGAGAGAATTTCTGTCTTTTATTGTCTCCTATGGTAAAATAGCTATCTTCTGGTTTGAGAAATCTATGTCATAAATTGAAAAGGAATCATTGACAAGTACAAAATGGCTACTGGTAAAATTTTGAATTGCTAAAAACTCCAATTTTTACTCTTATACATTTAGATGGATGTTGGAAAATTAATGTGAAATCAGTAATTCCAAGTTGTTGCATGCTTTTACTTGCACTACTAAATTTTTCTCCTTGTATTGGTATATGTTTGTCTTCCAAATCTGGTATAAGTATTTTTTGATAATATTTTCCAAAACAGGTGTAGTATGCTCCTGTTTCCAGATTCAATTTTGCCTTTTGATTGTTTATCATAACAATGCTTATACTTAATTTTCCAGCTATCTAGCCCATTCTTTTTGCAGGTTTGGTTTGATAAAATTTGGCATCTTTGTATCATTTTAAGGAATGCTTCAGATGATCCAATTTGTGGTAAATTAGAGTTTATATCCAGTACTTCATAGATTTTAGCAATATTATTAATTTGGGAATTAATTATGTTGATCTCATCACTTTCAGAAATTTAACATTGTTCATTTTCTCTTTCAGAATTAGATTATTCTTCTTTGTCATTGTGGTCTTCTGCTGCCACAATTTCATTTATATTTTCTTTCTCAAGGAAATTATTGGCTAAATTCCCAATACCACCAAATTTATGGCATTTTATTTTCTCATTAGTGCTTTTGGTTTTTCTTTCTTGATAAATGGTTTGTTTGGGCTTTTAATGTCAGACTTCTTCCATTTTATGCATATCTTAGTTCCTGTAAGAATTTCTTCTAGTTCATTGTTGTATGCTTCTGTGCAAAATGGCTCTATGCACCTGCCTTTTAGGGAATTTTCTAGTTCTCCCCCCAATTTTTGAGTATTTTCATATGTACCATCTTTTGTGACATTTCAAGATATAATGAATTTAATCTTTCAACTTGATTTAAGAACCAATTTGAAGGTCTGTCTTTGTCTGGATCAAAGAATCAGCTTTCAAATTGATTTTCTATCTAATACTGCCAAGAATCATTTTTCCACCAAGACCAGGTATTTTTGCTATTTGCCTGCTGTATGCCATAATAACATCTATTTTAAGATTTATCAAATAATGAATGTAATATTTCAGTGATTAATTCATCTGGTGTGACATAAAATTTATGAAGCATATCACTTGTTTCAATAAATGACATGTAGTCCTATTCACCTTTGCCTGTGAATGTTGGCAATTATTTATGCTGAGATTCTTCTTTTATTAAAAATTGATTATTTTCTTGATGAATCAAATATGCTATTAAGGTATTTGTTATTTCTTCTTTTGGCTTAACATGACTTCTTATATGGGAAAATGGTGCTGAAAAGTTGTCCATATTTAAGTTAGCCCCATTTTTTTATCAATTTGCTCAGTAATAAGTATGGTTCCACTTTTAATGTAAAATTCAACATTAATTCTTGCTTCATCACTTTTTTCTACATGGTCCAGAGGTATGTTTTGGTGTGATGAAGTCTTTTCTTCCAATGTTTTAACCAAAATGGACAATTTGTTTAATTTTTATGTTGAATTGTCAATAATCTGGTCATAATTAATTGTCAAAGTCTTTTCTTTGATATATTGTATGTACTTATACAGCTCTTGCTGTCCTTGTATTAATTTTTGAGTGTTTTAAATTAAGATCTTTGGTTTTTTATTTTAAAGCATAAATTTGATATTATCAATTTCTTTCTTATTTTGTCAAACAATTTTGGATAAATATCATGTATTTTCGTTTATTTATTTTAATTATAATAAACTATTTTTAATGTCTTTTGAAGTCAAGATAATATTTCTATTTTCTTATCAAGTACTTCCAATATCAGGAGACAAAGGTACTTCTTTGGGAAAGATGGCTGTCTCATTCTTTGTTATTCTTTGTCCTTGAATTCCATAAAGGTTTTGGCTATGTTGAAAACATTTTTCATGGCTTTTTTTTGGATTCTTGGCATCCTGTAATTGGGGAAATATGGCTTCCTCAAACTCTTTTTCCCTCCTAAGGAGGTTGGTTGGCTTGAGGCTTTCTGGTAGAAGCTACTGGGGCTTCTTCCTTGCTCTCCTCCCTATTTTTGTTGTGCCATTCCTTTATTGTTTTTATTTGAGGTTTGGGTGATAGTGGATTCCATCCACTGATGTATTTCCCCATTTCCTCCTCCTGAAGGATTTTCTTGAGTATTTGCCAGTAGTTCATCACTTCTTGGTGGATTTGGGGAAACTTTTACCAGTCCTTGTCTATATTGAATGTGTATCACTGTTTGTACTGGCTCATGTATATATCTATTTGAGCCCTTGGAATATTCTTTATTTCTGTTCAAATGACTCCTACTTAGTTCTAATTCTGGTTCAGAAATAATGGGAATTTCAAGGACTTGCTGTGAGCCTTTGAGATATGGACACATATACAAAATGGTCACAAGATAACCTTGTAATAATTATTCTAATAATGAGAATTGAAAATATTATCTTAAAATAGGTAAAAATGCAATAAATAGGCATAAATTATTGATAAACTCAGAATATAATCAATGAAAATGTGAAATAAATTAAACCACTAGATTTCTCAGGGTAAAATAAACATATAGAATCTTTATGTCATATCTGTAAAGATAATACTTACTGTGTAATAAGCAAAAATGCCATAAGAAGGCATAAATTCTTGTTTATCTCAGAAACCATTGAAGCATCATGTGTAATACGTTTCACCATTGGATTCCCCATGAGATACTACACATATAAAATTCTTATTTTATCTCTTCAAAATCAATACTTAAGGAAATAACCTGAATATATGCACTTTGATGATCAGCACATATATTCATGGCTTTTAGCTTATATATCTTGAATTATACATGATGGAGAGTTGAAAAAGAAATGAAGTTTAAATTTGATTAAGGTAGGAATAAAGATATGAACTTTATTTGACAAGCTATAAACAAGGTTATAGCTTGTAAGGGTTTATTGAATAAGATTGCTATAGCTGTTGACCAATTTGTTGTGAAAATGTTCCAAACTTGAAAATAACTGGATATTCAGGCTTTATAGGTTCATACGTGAATAATTATGTATTTATTATCATTATATTCAAGGTAATACCCCCTGAAATCATGGTTTGAAGTTTAAAATAGTAAATTTTGTTAGATCAGATGAGCTACAAAAAAAATCATCAAAAACAAAGTTTTGATGATTTAATGAGATTATCTTGGAAGTTTAATAATTACATGCCAAGATATCAGAATTCACTCTCCAAATGGCTTCAGTGTGTATAAGTTACAAGTTACTAATGATCAAAGTTTAAGCTTAAAATTGATCATTTATGATCACTCACTGTAAGCTTATTTTAAGTTCAACAGTCATATAAGTGATAAAACAGGTGAATAATAATAAAATTCAAGAATTTTTAGATTTCTCCAAGCCTATTATGTAATCAAACTTAGAGCTATAATTATAACTCTAAATAATGGCATAATAATGAGATAAGATGGTTTAATTATGATGTAATAATCACTGAACCTTAAAATACTGATCAATTACAGTGGATAACATCATTAAACGTCTACTAGAAGCTTTTTAGACTCTAGGAGAGAGGATTTTACTATAAACAGAGCTCTTTTGACTCTATTTCCCCATCAGATGCAACAAAAAACATTAAATTATTAAAACCAAGGGTAAAATCTTTCTTTTTTTATATAAAACTGTTATCTATTCAAAGAATCAAGTTCATCTTTATTATAATCATCAATATTTACATTATAAAATCAATTTTTAATTGTTTTTTTAAATTTCTCTAAGAATCTCTAATTCCATGTAAAAACAAGAATGTTTGTAATTTCTTTTAATTTTTATTGTAAATACAATTTAAATAAGTTGTATTTATATTTTTGGCATAAAATTATTCAAAATTATTATATTAAATGTTAAAAGTAGGGTATTCTCTCTTCATCATTATTTTTTTAAATAATTATTAAATTAATATAAATAGTATTTATATTAATTCATAACTTGAATATTAGTAATACTATTGTTATAATTTTTTTTTATTATTAAAAAACAATTTCTTACACCTTTAGTATTTGTTTGTAACAATAATAAAGTGCTATAAATATATTAATTATCATATTTCAATGGATTGATTCTCTTATATTAATCCTTTAATATATAATTTATTTATTATATTCATTTAATGATATAAATACTTTATGCCATAATTATAATAATTATTTTTTATCTTATTCTTCAAATTTCATAAGGAAATTCAGAGTAAAAATAAGTAAAATCTTAGTCATTTTTACTTATTATTTCCTAGTCAAACCTTACACTTGCCTTTGGGATATGGCACTTCCTTGTGTTGATTCTGTTACACTGGGGACTTTTCTTTTTCTTTTCCCTATTATGGGACTATTTCTTCTTCTGAGTCCACCTACATCTGATTGGATAGAGCATTGGTAGCCTCTTCTATGAGGAATGTTGAGAAATAAAGAGATAAGAAAAATAAAGCAGAAAAGATATGGTAGGTCCTGGAAGAACAAATTTCTTGGGGTTTATTTTACTTTTGTTTATTGGTCTTGGAGAGCTTTGAAAATCTTCCTCCACCAATCTTTCAGTGGTGGCTTGATTATCCTCTGTTGAGTTATCTTCAAACATTATAGAATATAAATGAATATAAGTCTTTTTATGCAAGTGTATTTTTCAAAAGATATGGCAATTTCTATGTAAAAATTGCTCTTTCTCTTTTTTATGTAAGAGAAATAAGTAAAAAAAATGAATAAAATATTTTTCTATTTTCATTTATATTTATATATTTTTAGCTTTAGTTTTTGAAATAATAATATAATTATTTGATTATATTGAAATATAAATATATATATTTAATTTACAAATATATTATTTAATGACTAGAGTCACTCAATCAAAATTCTGGAAAGTCTAAGAATGTGAAAAAACATGCTCAAAACAATAGAAATACTTTTGTAATGCCTCAATAGCTTTTTCATATCAATTCTTATTATTAATAGAATTTCTTATTGGATGAATACAATTTGCATCTTTTTACAAGGTATTTTAAGTAAATGTAATGGCCCGGAACCCAAATGTAAGGTTTTACTATGAAACAATAAGTAAAAATTACCAATATTTCAATTATTTTACTCTAAATTTCCTGATTAAAATGAATAATAGGATTAAGAATAATCATAATAATAGGATATTATTACAATTATTGTGTAAAATATTTCTATCATTCACAAAGAATAAATTAATATAATAAAACACATATGTTAATATTCAATAAATTAATATATTTATAGAAATTTATTATTGTTACAAACAAATGATAAATGAATCAGAAATTAATTTTTAATAATGAAAAATGTTTTTAACAATCATATTTCCAATATTTAAATATATATATTAAAAGAAATACTATTAATATTAATAGGAGAGTTATCAAAGAATTATGATAGAGAAGTTATATTATAATAGAAGAAAATAACCTACTTTGAACAATTGATATAATAATTTTGATTTATTTTACACCTGAGAATGAAATTACAGCATATTTAAAATATAGTTACAATAAGAATTTGAAAGAAATAAATTTTTTAATATTTTTGAGTGGATTTAGAGATTTCAAGAGAATTTAGCAGTTAACAATAAGATATTGATGTAATCACATATAAAAATGGTGATTACTAGTAGATATGGCTTTGGTCTTTTATAATATAAGAGCTTCATATATAAAGAATAAAGAGTATTACCTTTGATTGAATGTGGTATTGAATTCAATACAGATTAGGGGGAAACAGAGGAAGATGGGGCCTTTATATAGTAAAGATACTTCCTTCTAGAAGAGGTGTACTTATTTTATCCACTGGAATTGATCAATATTTTAATTTTTGGTGATGATTAAATAATTATTAAACCCTTTTATCTTATTATCATCCCTTCTTTTTAGAATTAGCACTGTAACTCTAATTTTCTGAAATCATAATATTGGAATATGAATCAATTTGGTTAATTAAGTTAGATTTGATCATAAAGTACCAAGATACACCAGTCTTATCTCTTATTAAACTGTTAAGCTTAAAATAAGATTACATTTCAAGATAACAAATTATCATTTTTAAGCCTTAAAATTATTCTTTATAAACTTTCAAGTTTTTTTCAGCAAACTAACTTTCAGAGAGCGAATTCTAATAGCTCGGCATGTCCTTACCAAGGTTTCAAGAGGTTTCATTACATCAAAAAAGCTCTTATCTTGATAATTTTTCTTGTAAGTCATCTTTTCTGTTGAAACCATGATTTCATAAGATTGTACCTTGAATATAATTATAATAATGAAATAATTAATCACATATGAGCTATTAGAATCATAATATCTACTTATTTATAAGCTTATAACACTTTTAATGTTAATTAATCAACTGGTATTTCTATTTTGACCAATTTCTCCTTATTATTCTTAATATTTTTTATAGCTTGTCAAATAAAGCTATATCTTTACCTTTACAGCTATTTTGTGGTAAATTTGATTTTGGATCAAGTCTTTACCATTAGTATTTAAACAAATATGAGCTAAAAACCATTAATATATGCACTGATCATAAAAGTGCATATATCCAGGTATCTCAGTAGTTCTTGGGCTTACAGATATGAAATAGAAGAGTCTCATATGTATTTATCAATGGGGATCTCAATGGTGCCATTTAATACACATGTTTATCAATTGGCTCCTGAGATAATTAAGAATTGATTCCTCTTTATAGAATTTTAAACCATTTGAATTGTTTTTGATACTAGAAATTGAACTATTATTATTAGAATAGGTTCTATAATATTGTTTGTGACCTTTTTGAATATTTGGGAATAGCTCAGAGGCTCAAAAATATATATCATTGATGAAGGACAGGATTTGTACACATCATTTCCAAGTCATCATATATGAAACTGATTATGGGTTCAATAAAGGAAATGATATTGGGAAGAAGATATATTTTCCTTAATCACTTATTGGATAACCAGGCTACATGAAATACAACTATCAAGATGAAACAAGTTCAGCTCAAAATCATGGGAAACCAACCATATCTATTACCATGAAATGAAATATTGAATGGGCTAAAATGAAGGAGAATTTGCTTTTGGTAAAGAGAGCACTAGTGTCTCCTGATATTAACCATGAAAAAAGGAAGGCCCTGGGGGAAGGTGCTTCAAGTCAAACATGGTCTCAACATGATGGGAAAATGAATTCAAAATGACCCCAAAACTGTATTTTTTTATGAGGATTCATTTCTGGATCACCTTTTGTATTTATTAACCTCAGTTAATAGAAAATAGAATATTTTGGAAGAGCTGGAAGTTTTTTCCTTAGTAGTTAGTTTCAGATTAAATAGCTTGAGTGAGAAATTTTATAATTTCAAAAAATTCTCAAATAAGTCTCAAGGGGTATTTGATATTGAAATACATATTAGAGTTTGGAAAAGGACAACATTTCTTAACAAATATTATGTTTCTAATTCTTAATGTTACTATATATTTCATAAGGTGAGCTTATCTCATGAAAAAGTTTCAAGTACTACAGTACATTTTTTGAAATGAAATGGTTGAATCATCTTTTGTATTTTTTTATCATTTCTCCCAAGATGTACATATATTAAGTGAAGAGATTAGTTATCAGTGAAAATAACTTCAAGAAGCTCCCCAAATTGTATCCAACTCCATAGAGGTTATTAACTTCATGTAATATTAGCTTTATAATGTCATTTTTACCCAGATAAAAATTTAAATCACATTATTTGAGCTGAAAATTATCAATATTCTCTGCAATGGATACTATCATTAAGCCCCAGATATACCTTTATTTCACCATGAGGTGCAGAGAAATAAGTTAAATTAAATTGAACTAGGGGTTTTGTGCTAGGAAATACTTAATAAAATTTGTAATAGTATGAAAGCTTCTCAAAAGAGTTCCTTAATTAAAATTTGGGCTGCCATTATTATTTGACCCTGAGGTAAACTGAGCCTTTATGATTTTTTCAATTTTTACAAGAGGTTGGATTTTTAATAATTATTCCCATATATTTTTCTTTTATTACCATGAAACAAGCATAAATTCCTCTCTGAAAAATCATACGGATGATTTACTTTACCATAAAGATAAAGCTATAAATAATTGTCTGTAAATGAGGTGATATTATTTTTAAGTGATTCATTAAATTCTGCTATTTATTCTACATCATGGTATTTAATTGAACTATTTTTTTGATGTACTGTAAATCTCTAAAGAACATTTTCTTATTGATAAATTAGATTAATACTATCATTTTACAGAGGTTAGCTTAGATATCAGGAATTTAATTCAAACTAAGTATGTATACTTGAAAATGGCCACTGTTGCAATACTATCGATAGTATTATGGAACAGCTGGCACTCCATGGTTTAAGCCTGAGGTTGAGCCCATATTCTTATTAGCTTAATAAAGTTGGAAGTAAAAGTGTGGTAGAATAATCAAAATAAATTTTTCAAGAATATTTTAGCCAGTAAAATAGATTTATTAATTAATATTTAGGCTGGAAACTATCATTTGAACCAAATTTTTAAATTCAAACCAATCCTGGTTGAAATTAGGTTCTATGTCATTATTAATTAAATTAGAATATAGATTTTCAAAGTAACTGCACAAAGCTCGCTTTTTAGTTCTTAAATTTGTAAAAATACTTCTTCCTAAGATATCATCAGGATATTATGAATTAACCACAGGTTGAACTTAGATACCCATTTTATTTCAATGGGAAACGCAATGTGTTTTTTTATAACACTAAATATAGTCACCAAAATAGTCTTCCATTTTTTCAGAAAAATTCTCAGTTTCATAATAATTTCAAACTGTGAGTAATAGCTCCGAATCTGATACATCATATCTTATAGAATTTTATTCATTCCAAGTTTTGAAAATATATTAAATAATACGTACTAATGATTTACTCTGAACTTTATCGTTTAACGCTCATTTCACCACCAGTATCTTAGGAGGGAATCTGAAAGTGTTTTCTGATATGAGAGGCCAAAATATTCATAAATAATTTTCTAACCTAAAATGTATCATATATATGGGAAACTAGATATTATCAAGCTCCTTGAGGCTGATATTTCCAGTTTTTATTCACCCTCCTTCGGACCACTACCTTTAATTGAAATTGATACTCTAGTGAAAAATATCTAAGACTATGGAGAATATGAATGATAATAATCAGTGTATAATGTTTCTCAATAAAATTAAGAAGAATTCCATGTCCTTCTATTCATTTTTTTGATTTCAAATTTTCCTTTTTATTAAAATACACAGCTTCTTCAAAAATAAACAGTGGAAGATCCCCTAAAATAATCAATTATACTTAATATAGTCAAAATGATTTTTCTCAAACATTCAATAGCTGTGATAATTGAATAAAAGCTTCATTTAATACAAAAAATCCCATAAATTTCATCTCAGATAGCTTTAGTGGGTCATTTTTAACTCTTGCTTATTATCAAGGGCTCCAAAAAATAATTAAGTTGAATATATAGTGAGTGTAATGGGAATTTTTCTCCTGATTAATATTAACATCAAAAGTTGCACCTTGGAGAAACATAAAGTGTTTGATTGCTTTACAGATCATTTTTGTGGGAATTTTTGAGAGGAAACTGGGATGAATATATATTATCCAAGCTTGAATGTTGAGAAGATTATATGTCATGTATGTTTTAAAATTCTCACAAAATGAATGATTTGTGTTAATAAGCTTATTTAAAAGGTCATAATTCCGTTTTATGGCCTTGATATGAATTTTTAACCTTTTTTTGAACTTTCTGTTCTAAAATATCAATCTGGAAAAAAATTCTTTCTTGATAAAGTATGTTTCAGGAAGTGAAAGTAGAATCCTAATGAATATGATGGTTAAGTATTTGTTTTGTTATTTGATTTTAATTAATGAGAAAGGTGATGATAACAAATTCTTTTTATATTTGAAATACTCCCAAGGCTATCTAGGAAGAGGACTTCATGATAGCTTTCAAACATAACACCTATTTGTAAATTTTGGTAAAAAAGCTCAATTAATTTGAGGAAAAGTAGACCCACACATTAAAATGGATTATGAGAATATTATTATACACTTTATTAATTAATATGTAAAGAGTTTGGCAAACATTCATCTCTTGGAAGGGATTAAATTAATTCTCTGGCTTATTTGAATACATCAAATTTTGATGATATTTATCAATAATGGGGTTAAGATGAAGAGAATAATAAAAAAAGGCATCTACTGATTCCAAATAATCCTCATACTGGAAGATTGAATAGCCAGTAACCAATAAATCAGTAATGAATGTTAGTATAATTGACAAAATATTTACTGAGATTAACTCCTCAATAAATAGATTCTTTCTTAATTATTTTTATTGTAGAATAAATTAATTAATGTTTCTTTTGTCGATTTTAATTCAGAAACAATTAGAATGATATGAGGAACAATCCATAAAACTAGAAATCTCAAGGAGAAATGAAGAAAGAAATTGGGGGAAAAGTCAAGAGGTTAAAGGAAGAGAATGAGAGAAAGTTTTTCAATAAAAAGAGGAGGTAAGTAATTATGAATCAAGGTCTCAAATCTATCAAATATTGATTATGATTATATAAATTAAGGATTATTTGACATAATTAAGTAAAAAAATGATCTCAGATATATCAACTGTTCTGCACTTATGAATTCCAAAAAAAACTAACAAATAATTAATAAATCTAAAATAATGATGAAAAATGGGACAATTATATAGTTTGTTTCAGATTAATAACTTTTGATAAACAGTCAATAAGAGTATAGAAAGACGGAAATAAAACACTTCATTGAATAACTGTCTTAAAATTCATGGTTTAAAATTTTGATTGGAATTCCAAATAGGTTTGGTATCACATCTTATGAGGGATTTGTTTCATATGGAGAATTTATGAGTTCGGAAGCTCCATTATAGTTTTGATATAATGTTTCTTCAATTAAATACCAATTAATATTAATAAATCACATCAAGCTTTCTGAGAATCTTTTTGTTCTTACCTATATTCTAACTGATAGAATCCATTTTCCTCACTAAAGGTTTTGTTAGGGTGGAAGGCATTCCTTTTTTCCAAAGTGAACTCCTTGTGCATGAAAATGAATGCACTTTGATTCCAAATTAAGTTTATGTAAAATATAAAAAGATGAACAATATTTCTTTTAGTGATAAATAGCCATTATACATTTTAAAGGAAGGTTTGCTTTACAAAAGTACTTTAATTTCCTGATTTTTGTTGTGAAAATCAACAGGAGGGCTTTCTCTGTTTGTTTGATCTATTATGTAAATTTCAAATAATAAATACATTGAGGCTTCATAATTTAACCTTTGATATTAATGACTAAATTCACAGATAGATTCAGCTTCAACTCTTGATGCCCAAGAAGGGACCACAAAATAATCATATATTTATGAAATCATGCTCTGTCAGAATGGGAAAGTTACAGGCTCTTACTTCTTTTTGGAATTAAGTTCATTGCTATTGAAGCCTTTAATGAAGTGAGTAATTACCTGGCTCACCACAAGAAGAGTATTTGGAATAATTCCATAAAATGTTTTATTCACTAATGGAATCATTAGATAATTCCCCTCAAACCCAGCTTAATGACAGAACAACAGAAAGAAGGTATATTTCAGCTCCCAGTCCCACTGTTGCATCTATTGATTAGAGCTTCAGCTAACAGTAAAGTGTGCTAGATACCTTTTCCACTTTGAAGGGTATTTAATTACTGAGATAGAATTAATAATTATGGATCATATTTACAGCCTCAGCTATACTAAACACCTAGGCCTTGGATATTTCAAGTGTGACCATTTAAATCCATTCTATAGGATGTTTCTTTATACATACAGTCACATAAAAATATTAAGGGCTCAAAAAAACAAACAAGATAAATTCAAAACAAAATATTATATGGTTTTCTTGAATAACTCCCAACATGGTCTTTGTTCTAAAGTACATAGCTCTAAGTTATTTTTAGATTTTTCCAAAATTTTTCTTTTGATTTTATAATCTTCTAATTTCATCTAGAATCCATGAGAAAAACTCAGGGGTAAGGCCTTAGTCAGCAGTATTATTTAAGGAAGAATTTGAGACTCTTTCATGAAATATTGAAGTTCTCATGGTAATATTATCAAATGTAAATTCTCCCTAAAAATGACATAGTTCTGAAAGTGCATGCACTAGGGGGTTTCTAATTGATGATGCACTGTCCATGAATGCACCAGGAGGGCGTTCCGTCCATCCTAAGTGTTGGTAATAATCCACAAAAATCATGGTGGAGTTTGAACCATATTTTTAGGTCATTCGAGGAAGCTACGCACTAATTAAAATAGCAAGTTAATCAGTAAATAATCAAATAGAAGGTTAATATTCATATCTCTCATCAATAAGTACGAAAATTTTACTTAATGACTTATTTCAAAGTAGAAAATTGTGGGGCATATTGAATATTAAAAAGGAATATAATCTGATAAAGATTAATTCTTTAATTAAGTATGACTCCTAGCTTTCTCACCATAATGTGCGATTCAATAATCCAGACTATAATAAAGCCCAATTTGTAAAAATATAATTTCATTGTTTCACTGAGATCAGGAATGGAAATAATAAGCTTAAAGTAATTAAAATAAAAAACTTAAGTCATATTTCTACATTTCCAAAGCAAAACCAATCTTAGATAAAGGCTTCTGCATTAGGAAAGCTGGGACAATCAACCAAATTTATTCGAATAATGCCAAAATGAAGCCAGTCCAAGTTCCAGTATTCCAAGATTAACCTATTATAGTTTTTTGCATGTGAATATTATGCAAATACGTAGAGTAATTATTAAACATATCTTATGAGATCATTAATTATTTCATTACCCTTAATAAAAAAATGGAATCAAGTTTCTTTGAAGCTAATTAAACAGAAAAACCAAAAAATTTATTTTGTAAGAGATTTCTCAACCATCATTCTAAAAGGGCCAAAATATACTCTAATTAATAAATAATCATAGATGTGTCTCTAGAATTATCTGACCTTTTGGATGAATGCAAAGAACTAAACTACTTCCCCTTATAGATTTTGAAATTGATGATTGAACTTACTGTAGACAGAATTTCTTTAAATCCTGAGTTTCCATTAAGGTGAATTATTCCAGAGAGTAATCAACTATTAAATAGAATAAATTGGAATACATTATTACTATAAAATGAGACTTTAAGTCCACCATATATACTTATAGCCCAAAATTAATATTGTCATGGATCTTTGATAGGTTTTTAAAAACAGATTGAATGCATTTCGTGCTACCATTTCTCAGTAAAAACCTCTTTCCTTTCTTTTTTTCCTGTTAGATTGATTTAAATGTAAATAAAATTAATGTTCCACAAAATATTTATGATATACTTCCTGAGAAAAACTTGCATGTTTTGTCCCAGTGCTTCATAAAATTAACCTGTGGATATCTAAGACATTATCCATTTTAAGAACTTTAACAATACATGTAAATTCAGACTTACCTTTTTTCATAATCATTTGAATTATTAAGTATTCAACAAATGAAATTGATAAATACAATTTACTTAGCACATATTAGCATGTTAGAACTGATTCAAAGTGTGTAGATCCGCTCATAAACCAAGAAAAATCTATAGCTAACCCATTCGGAAATTTCACAATAATAAATTTTCCTTGACCATTCAAGTTATAGCGGAATATTATTTTAAAAAAATCTTTTTAGAAGTTGAAACGCTCATGAGAAACTGGTAGAAATAGTTAAGGAGTTTAATAATATAGTATCTTTACCTGTAAAAATGGAGAAAATTAAGGAATAAAGTACTTTCATGTTATATATAATGATTGAAAGCAGCTAAATATTTGAGCTATTACAGGGTTACATATACTTTCGAATGAGAAGGTCAATAATATATCCCATTTTCTGTTGTGGAATATATTGCAAGATAAATAGAGCTGCTACAATGATCAATATTTTCTTCTAAAAAAACCTTGAATGTAAATCTATCTTCAATTGAAGAAACTTGAAATTTTTTAATTAAGATTTTATTCAAAAATAAAATGAAACTGGGACTCAATTGTCGAGTGTTTACTTATAAGATTGTTGGTGTGAATTCCTCAGTGACATGAATAAATTCACATTAGTGTCTCAACAAGCTTGACAAAGATATCTTCAAGTTTTTGAACCCCATTGTAATAAAAAACATGTGGAGAAATTTGGCTTCTGTTTTCACTGTAATTAGCTAAAAAACTTCATATTAAGTTTTCAATTGTCTTTGTCTCACATATGCCTAGGTAAAATGCTGAGTTACGTTTCTGGAACTGAGGACTGACCCGATCCAGTCTTCTAAGATTTAACCCCATGATGAAGTGCGCAAGAGTACCAAGAGCCTTTTATCTCAATTCAACGTGGTACTGGCATTAGGAGCTTTTTTTCGAATCTCGCTGATATGCCTTCTTGAATTTTCTATAGAAAATTGGAATTAGCTAATTTCTTCTGAGAAGTATATCAGTTTTTAACGTCTCAAGGACCCAATCAACAAAAATATTTCAAGTTGAATATATATAATCTCAAGCTTTGAAATCTCCCTAGAATTTTTTCCAAACACCAAGATTATATAAAAATACATGGAAGCATGAGCTGAATTATTACAAAAAAAGAAAAACCTTCGAATTCAAATGAATTATAAACATTATTCTTTAGAGCTCCTAAAATGCTCAAGTGTTAGTTGTTTTTTTAATAAGCGACTTAAAGGCAAATTTAGACTTACTTCAACTGCTTTCCAAACTCCTTTTCCTTGATATTGTCTCTTGGAAAAACTTGTATGTAAAGGTTTTAATTCAATTTTCCTGGGTCGATAGATTCGTGAATGCAGCCTAGCCGGTTCGGGTGGTTTAAAAATTATAGGGGGTAAGGTATCTTTCTTTCTCAAACGTTGTTGTCGCTTTGCCTTAAAAAACTGGATGATTTTATAAAGGACCACAAGTCCTACGGACAAGCCTACAATTATCAACAAAATAGATCCAGGATTCACGGAACCAAATCTAGTCTTCTCAATTGGATCTGAGGAAGCAGTTGCGTTGGCTCCACCGGTTGTATTTACTTGAGAGTCTGGGTGTATAAAATCTGTATTATTTTTAAAAACTTGCGCCTATTTGAATCGTTATTGGTTTTTAAAGAAGGAAGAAAATATTGATTAGTTTTTTTGTTAAAAAGCAGGTGAATTTTGAATTCCGACCGCAACAAGTGTCGACAAGTTTTGCCATTTTTTAAATCAAGATCACATAAGAGAATTGATAAGTCAATAAGACATGTAAGAAATTTGACAAGGCTAAAGTTAAAATCCTTACCATTATCGAGTCAATTTTAGAAAGTGGAAAAGGTGAGGACATATACCATCTCAGCCAGTCCTTGAGCTTATTATAAAACCTTCATTGCAGAAGGGTACTGCGCTTTTTAGTGAGTTAGTTCGAGAGCCTGAGTTCTCAAACTTTGACAAATTGCTCAGCGAAAGAAAATGTAGCGTGAGCATCAGCCAACAAAAGCCTGTTAGCTGGTTCAAGAAAAGCTCTTTAATACGACTAAACATTGAAAAGCCCAATTTCTAGTGAGTCCAACTGCTTCCTGGTAGGTGAAAGCAATGGCAGACGTGCCATTCGAGTCCTGTGCCTTTGTAGGATACACATAGCAAACGTTTGAAAAGTGCGGGGTAGGAATTCAGACTCACTCTCATAAGCTTTGTCTGTCGATTACGCTTTCCGGATTTTAAGGACGAAGATTGTGTCAGTCGCAGTCAAACAAGCTTGACTAAAAAAAAAACACCAGATCAAAAAGGCTCAACGACGAGCTTTTTGCTCAGTTCCACAATGGCGACAACGTTTGATTATCACCCCGTCGTTTATTCTTATGTCCAATAGCGACTCTGGGTGCGTCGATTTCTCTGATGGAAATGTGACTCTTGGGGCATTCATATCTTCACTTTCGAGGCCTGCTTTCAGAGAAGTCTTTGGTAATTTTCTCAGTAAGAAGCTCTTCGAAGGTGGGCCTTAAGTTTTAACAGTCGTCCATAGATATCCAACAAATGCTCCAGTTCGTGATAGGCTTTTCCTTCAAGTTTTCACCCCTCTGATCTCCCTCGACTGAACAGCCATAATTGTAGCTTATGGAACGTCACGCAATAAAAATCAACAAGGATAGGTACGGTACCTTCATTTTTGAACAGATGAACCTAGCGCTGGATAGAAAGACGCAGGAGCAGTGTGCTTTTCATTATCATAATAGCTGACCAGAAGCCGAGGACGTGCTCTCGCAACAATGCTAGGCGGCAAAGACTTTTGATGAATGCAGCCATTGAGGGGTATTGCCGATACAAACACATTAGGCGGTTTCATCTCTTCACTGATTTTGGAATTTTTCCCCAAAATCAGTCATCCAAATCGACAATTGGCTTGATGCTTGAGTACCTAGAAGATGTGAATTTTTCAGTCAGCTATGTTTTCAAATGAGCTCTTCTCAGTGGCTGGTTGCATCAGCAACGTTTTTTTAAGTCTGCCTTGCAAAGATGGAACAACAATAGGAATTGCATCAGTCAACTGAGAGTATGAATAGATACTGCAAGGTATATCTTGACTCAAAAGAAGACCTCTTGGCTAATTTCTTCACTTTTTGAAGACATCATGTTAGGCTCGCATTGCAGTGAGGACATAAGGGTTTTGATTAATGCTACATGGCCCTAATAAAGCCAAAAAATACAAATAAATAGCCTCCCTCAAAGCTGATAAATCTCATGACCAAAATCGCCAATTTTTTCCATTCCAAATGCCACATTTAATTTATTCCAAAAGGTTAAACTGACGTGACTTGGCTTTGCTTTTTTGGTTATTGCAATGAAAGTCATGTAAAATTACCTTTTTTCACATTTGTTTGCAAAACCTCATATGGCTGTACATAGAGAAGCTATAACTGTATCTATAAGTCCCTTCTGTAGTGGGTTTTTAAAGAATTTGTTACATGAGTCTCATACTTGTTTTCTGTGAGAGGTTCTGTAATGACAAGATTGCATGGACTTCTGTAACAAATAAAGAAATTTCCTTTTGTATTACAGAATTATTTAGCTTATTCTATACCAACTCAACTTTGTTTAATCCTTTTCATATTTAATTCCAGTCACAGCCACTATCAGGGGTAAGGGTATTAAACCTTAAACCTACAAAAACTCACCAAAGAAGCAATCTACTGTGTGTATGAGCATTCAGTTCCATAGAATATTCTTGCTGAAACACTCATACATTTTGGGACATCAATAGAGTCTGTCAACACTTGTACAGGGTGAATTCACCAATGCAGTTTTGGATACACTAGTCTGAAGCTGTATGATCACTCAACTCCACCACTCAATTAAAATCGAGATTCCTCTCAAGAATATTCACTCTTTGGATCAGGGCTGGTGGATTCTCACATATACCAGTCCCTCTTTCTCTTCCTGGGGATTTTCCCCTAGTTAATTAATATATTTGATTTATTATTTAATAAATAATCTTATTTCTTACTTTGGAATATCTTTCTTATTGGTATTCAGTTGGTCTTTTCATTTCCTCACCTGTTCAGTCAAGTTGTGGTGGCCATATCCTTATTAATCCTTATCTTTATTTCTGAAATGTTGAAACAGTGGACTTGTATTCATTTGTGGCTGGCTCTTTTATTATTTACTCTTATTCTTTGTTGTTTATTCTTTTCTTATATTTCTTTCATTATAAATCTCATTTTTATTACACTCTTAAGTGTACTCTTTATCTTATCCCACTTGAGCCTTCCATATGTGAGTCCAAGGCCCTCTTCACTTAGAAGAGTACCTGTGAAATTATTTTAATGAACTCATAATTGCTTCTTTCTTTTTTCATTCTTTTTATGAAACCATTCAATCATTCATCAATTATGATCTTTTTATTATTCCAATGATTTTTTGATTTCCTAATCAATTTTCATCCCATTCATTTAATTCATATAAAAATTGACCTTTTTCTCATTTCTCAATCCTTGCTGATCATTTCAGTCTTTTTATATAGATATTAATCAAAATTTAAATCAATTTCTTTGATATGCAGGTCTTATCACGTTTTAATTTGAGAGGTTAATTGATTGGGACTCCTTGTGCTAATTTATTAAGCAATTCAGGATTGGATTTGGATTGGATTGATTATTTATTGATTTTGAATTCCTCAAGATAACCTATTGATCTTGAACAATTGATTTTGATTGACTCATGGAATTTGAATCTTCAAGATTATTATTGAATTATTCAATCCATCAAGACCTTGAATTTTATTTTTGAAGACATTTATTGATTTCTTAACTGAATTCTGAAAGACTCTATTGATATTTATTTTGAATTGATTTTTTATTGACTGAATTTATTGATTGATTGGTTGAAATTGATTTGAAACTCTTGAAGAAATTGATTTACCCATAATATTTTGACTTGGTCATTTTCATTATTCAAGAAGTATCACCTTGATTTAACCTCAATATTTTGATTGATTCCTCAATATTCTCATTTTATTTGAGTTGCTCAAGCCTAATATTTTATTCTAAAATTATCATAAAGTTTTTTAGCTCTTATGCTTAAATAATTCCTGTTAAGGATAGCCCTCCAGCCAAGAATACAAGATCCCAAAGATTTCAAGCTGTTCTCACTCCTACAGAAAGGGTTTCTCTTGACCACACATTATCAGTTCATCCACTGAGTGCAAATTTTTACAGAGGACAACCATTTGAAGAAGCAGCACCCTCCAGAAGAGGATGTATGAATTCAAGAATCTCAAGATCATTTTCTAGCTTGTTGGGTGGCTACCCTGGCATTTCTCAAGGGCCTAGGAGCAGATTGGGGGAAGCTAAAGATGGAAAGGGGGAGGAGTCTGAGGAGACTGAAGTGGCAGCTGCCTTGAAAGGTTCCCCTGAAGCTCCTGAGGTTCCAAAAATAGCCCTTTCTCATGAACCTCTTTTCTCTCAAGCCAAAAAAATTTCCTCAAGATGATGGAGCAGATGACTCAATTTATGGGACACCTCACTCAACAAATTTCCCCAAGGGGAAATTACAGAGCAACAGAATTCAAGACTCCATTCATGAAGACACCTGATTATTTGGATGGTACTCAAGCTCATAAATTGGAGGATTTATTTAATCCTGTGAGTGAATTTTCCATAATGACCCAGAAAACATCTTCTCTGACAGGAAGAAGGTTCTTGACTAAACTCTTTTTCTAGCTGGTAGAGCTGGCAAATGGATTGAACAATATCTCTCAAATATTTCCAACAAAGGACCTTCCTACCTCCTGAATAATTGGAAATTGTTCAAAACCCAATTATTCACTCTTTTTGGTGGTCTCAATGAATTTGAGAAATTAGAACAAGAGTTGGACAATTTAAGGATGAAATAAGGTGGTGATGTCTCCTTATACATTTCTTATTTCAGAAGTTGTATTTAAATAATCTGGGATTGGGGAGAAAGGGCTTATATTTATGTGTATATGGAGGCTTGGCATCAAGGCTATTGGACCAGGTGGCATCTCATGCTGAAAATGTTGATAGCATTCAAGAGCTCATGGCCATTACTCTGCAGTTAGATACCAGGTACTATGAGAGGCAGAAGGAAAAGTGTGGTAATCAAGAAAAGAAGCCTCCTGAAACTGGATCCAATTCCTTCAGGCCTCCTCAAGACTCATCTTCCAAGAAGCTTCACCACAAGAAGAAAAATAAGGGGAAGAATTCTGAAAGCTCTATGGATAAGCCTCATGCTTCTCTCCTTAATAAGGACAATAAATTAATTGGTTATGAAAAGTAGAGGAGAATTAAATAAGGCTTATATACTTATTGCGGTGGAAAGTGCCCAATTGAAGAATGCTTCAAGATGCCTAAGAATAGCCCAGGGTCATCAAAGGGCTTCCCTAGCAAGCAAGGAAAATCATGAGTGGAAATAATGTTGTGTTCAATGGTTCTCACTTGCTTCTTTCAAGAGAAGAGATATTTATTCTGAATACTAGTGTCAATAAAACATTAAAATTTCTTATTTTCTCTTCTTTATCCAATATCTCTATACTATTCTCATTGATTATGGTTCTAAAAACTCTTTTATTGAAAAGAGTTTTGTTCTCAATTACTTATTGAATTTTTGACAGATCCCTGAAGATATTACTCCTTTCATTTTTGGATTAAACAAAATCTACTTCCTTCATCACCCATTATACCAAGTGGGTTTTTCACTTGCCTTCTTTTCAAAGCTTTGAATGGGACTTTTCTTATCATAGATTCCCCAAAGGGAGAAGAACTCATATTTGGCTGTGATTTCCTTTACCGTTTTCCTCCAATTATTTATTGGAAAAATGGATTGATCCCCTTTGATTCTAATAATAAGGATTCTAGTGGTATTATTCCTCCTGCTAGTAATTACATTTCCACTTCTTTTAACAGTTTTTTTCTGGTAGGTGAACTTAAGACACCTTCCCTTCCTTCTTCTGTCCATATCCCTTCATCATTCCCTCTCATTCATTACTTCCATCAAGAGATGAAGGCTTCAAAGAGATAAAAGATGATGGAGAAGATAATTCTATATCTTCAATTCATCTCTTTCAAGGGGATATGGACCTTCCTCCCTAGAGAAGCAGTGGGATGAGGTGTAAGAGCAAGAAGAAATTGAATCTGTGCTGAAAGTAGTCTCTCCGGCATATTAAAAACATTTAGATGTATTTTCCAAGGTGAAAGAAGAAAAGATTCCTCCACACTGTGCCTTTGATCATCATATTGACCTGGAGGGGTCTCTACCTCCAGTTGGTATTATCTCCTTTTTATCAAAAAATGAGTCAGAAGCACTACAGGTCTACATTTAATAGAATGTAGAGAAAGGTTTCATCAGACCAAGCTCCTGTCCTTTTTGTCAAGAAACAAGATGGAGGCCTTTTCTTGTGTGTTGAATACCCCATGCTCAATTCTGTCATTAGGAAGAACAGATATCCTGTTCCTCCAATGAATCAGCTTCTTACTGTCTTCTTCCAGATAGACTTGTGTGGTACATATTATCTCCTGAGAATCAAAGAATTGGAAGAGAATTTTACTGCCTTTAGAGCTAAATAGGGTAGCTCCGAGTATTTGGTTATGCCATTTGGCCTGACCAACACTCCTTCTTATTTCCCAAATCTGTTGAATGATATCTTTGTAGTAGGTTATATCATGGTCTTCACAAGTTCTGAGAAGGAACATGTGAAGCATGTGGTCTTTGTCCTCCAACGAATGTGGAATAATTATTTGTTTTCTAAAGCCTCAAAGTGTGTATTCCATGCCTCAAGTGTGGAATACCTGGGCTCTATTGTTTCAAGTGATGGCCCCAAGATGGATTCTTCCAAAGTTCAGAAAGTTTCCAATTGGAAACAGCCCAAAAACATCAAATCCCTTCAATATTTTCTTAGCTTTTCCAATTTCTATTTTTGCTTCATTAATAATTACTCCAAAAAATCACTTCTCTTACTTCCTTTCTCTAAAATAATTCTCCCTTTATCTTCAATGAGGAATCTGTTATCAAGCTTAAATGACTCAAAGAAGCTTTCACCACTACTCCTATTCTTTACCATTCAAATTCCTCTCTACCAACAATTGTAGAGACTTATACTTCTTATTATGGATTGGGTGCTGTACTGAGTCAGGTGAATGACTCAGGAGAGAATCCCATTGAATTTAATAGTCACAAGCCTCTCCCAGCTGAGCTCAACTATGAAATTAATGACAAGGAACTACTTGGCATAGTTTGTTCTCTCAAGAGCTGGAGAGCTTTTCTTCTTTCTCTTCCCAATCTTTTTGAAGCCTTGAATGTCCATTCTGCTCCTCAGTATTTCATGTCTTCTGAAATTCTTACTTGCTTTCAATCCTGATGATCTGAATTTCTCTTTGAATTCAATTTCACTATCACTTACCACCGAGGAAAGCTGGCCACCTTACCAGATGCCTTGTCACATCTGGAAAACATGTACCCAGAGAGGGGGGACTTCATCAGCAAGAATACTCAGAGTTCTCATCAAATTCTTCAGCAGGATAAAATTCAAGAATAAAGATTCTTCTCAATCAAGGTTTAATTTTTCTCAGATCTAGTGGATAAAATTCAAAGGGACTATAAAGAAATTTGCAAAAAACTAGAAAAAGGTGAATCAGTCACAGACTATTTTCTTGAGCCTCAAGCCAAGTTGTTATTATTCAATGATAAAGTAGTCATCCCCAGAAATAATGAAATTAAATTTAAAGTTCTTCAAAAGCATCATTACTCACGATTGGCTGGTCATCCTTGCTAAGGGAAGAACCTCAAGCTCATTAAGAGGGTTTTTTATCTTTCTGGAATGAATCAAATAATTGAGGACTATGTTTCCTCATGTGGAAAATGTTCAGGAAACAAGAGCATTAACCATAAGAAGTTTGTATTGCTCAAACCTCTTCAAACTCAATTCAGTCCTTGGAACTCCTTATGAATGGACTTTATCACTCAATTGCCCTGTCCAACAGCTTTGATTCAATTTTAGTAGTTTTGGAAATATTTACAAAAATGGCAATATTCATACCAGCTCATTCAACAATAAATGCCTTGTAATTAGCTCAAATCTTCATCAGTAATGTCTTTTACAACCATGGACCTCCATTCAGTATTTTCAGTGATAGAGGTTCCTTATTTGTTTCATCATTTTGGGCCCAATTATGTCAGAAGCTCAAGATAGAAAGAGATATTTCAACTGAATTTCATTCTGAAATAGATAGAAAGACAGAGAGGGTAAATTAGATTCTCAAAAAGTATCTTTAGATGTATGTCAGTTACCATCAAGATGACTGGAATACCTGTCTCCCTCTGGCTGAATTTTCCTAAAGCAAAGCAGAACATTTATAAACAAAACAATAAACCTTTTTAACCATTGATGGAAGAAATACCAGCTTTGACTCAAGTAACATTTCTAAAGAAACACCTTCTGGAAAGTTATCACCAAAACTCCAATCAGTATAAAGAGTTGTCAAAGAATAATTAGAGTCAGAAATAAGGCACTTTCAGCAGTATGCAGATAGAAATAGAAAAATTCCACCTGATTCCCAACCTGGGGAAAAATTATGGCTAGCTTCAAAGAAAAACAAGAAAAAAAGACCCAGAAAGATTGTTGGGACCCTTTCAAGTTCTGAAGAAGATTGGAAGCAATGAATATCACCTCAAGTTGCCTCATAATGGAAATAAGTTCACCCTGTATTCCACACGTCTTTAATAGAACCGCTCAAGAAATAAACTATCCCACCAAAAATCAACTGCCACTACCATCAGTAATAGTGGAAGCACCAGGGGAATGGGAAGTGGCTTAGGTTCTGGACTCAAAACTCAAAAGAGGTAAACAATGATATCTTTTAGAGGGGAAAGGATTTAATGAAGACCCGGAAGGAATTACTTGGGAACCAGATTCCAACCCTATCAAAGACTTCCATTATTTGTACCTTGAGAATCCTGGCTCAAATACCTCAAGAGTTTGATTTTATGGTGCTTGGTGGGGATTGGATTTTATGAAAGTAGGTTCCTCTCCTGGAATGAACCTTTGAGGGGGTATTCTACCCAAAATTGTTGAATGGTCACCTTTGAAACTTTGTGAGCAATTTTGAATTTTTTTGACAGATTCAGAAGGCCTTGAAACATTGATACCTCCTGATTTGGACCTTAAATCAAGATATGGCCAAACTATCTCTTCATTTCTTTCCTTATTTATGCCATTAATAAGTATTCAAGACATTCCTTACATAAACTAATTTTATGGCACAAGTTTTCTTGTATATGGTTCTTGGTGGGGAGTGGAATTTATAAAAGTGAGATCCATCTCCTGGTATGCATCTCTTATTATCTTTACTTCTTGTAAAACAACAACTTGGCCACTCTATGAGAAACAAATGCTTGGTTTTATCTTTTCTGAAAATTTATGGACAAAATAAAGCAACTCACCACAAGAAGCAAGATACTCAGAAGTTTTTTTACTTATCTTTCTTTACTCTATTTTTCTCTCAACGTTTGGCATTTATTTATTGATTATATTTCTTTATCAAGCAGCAGCATGCCCTCCAATATAATGTATTGGGAGGTTCCATTTATTTTTTTGTATCAATAAGAGTGGGGAAAAAATGAAAACCAAGAACAAAAAAATCCAAAAAGATAGTCATATCTACCCAAATTGTTAAAAGTCCTCTGGAAATCATTTATCAACTCATTGTAACAACCACTCACCAGGGGTAAGGGTATTCATCAATACACCCACTCAAACACCTCAAATCAGCAGATCCAGTATCTGCATCAGCATTCAGTTTCAGCAATCTTCATTCTGAAACATGCATACAGCTTGGTACATCAATACAGACTGTCAATACCTGTACAGGTTGGATTCACCCAATACAGTTTCAATACACCAGCATGAAACTGTATGATCACTCAAATACACCACACCTCTTGTACAGGTTCTGTACAGCTGTACAGGACCTGTATTGGCAAGACTCAATTCAATAATTCAATCCTCTCATGAAAATTCTTCCTCTGGATCAGGGCTGGTGTTTCTCACATATACCAGCCCCTCTTTCTCCCCCCGGGGACTTTTCCCCAGTTAATTAATTTAGTTTATTTATTATTTTATGATTATTCTCATCCTTATTTTGGGTATTATAATTATTTAATCTTCAGTTAGTCTTTGCATTTCTCTCTTTGCCTGTACAGTATGAGTTGGGTGGCCATATACTTATTAACCCTTCTCTTTACATTCTGAGATGTTGAAACAGTGGACTTGGACTTTTTTGTGGTTGGCTCTTCTATTCTTTTATTCTTATTCTTTTGTTTCTTCTTTCTTATATTTATTCTTCTAGTAATTCATCTTTAACACTATTAAGTGTATCCCTTCTTACCATATCTTTGAGCCCTCCATAAGTGAGTCCCAGTTTACTGAGTGCCAGGCCCTCTTCACTTTGAAGAACCCCTGTGAAATTAAATTAATTAACTCATATTGATTCTTTCTTTTCATTATTTTTTAATCATTTCTCTCATTCATCAATTATGACTTTCAATGATCTTATGATTCTTAATGATTATGATTCTCTCTCTCATCAATTTTCATCTCATTCATTTCATTTATATGAAGATTGATTCTTTCTTCTTTCTTAATCATTACTGACAATTTCATTCACTTCATTTTATCTCATCAAATCAATTTTTTCTGTGTTATAATTCAGGTCTTATTCAGGATTGATTTATTGGTTTTATTCATTGGGATTCATTTGGTTTATTGATTCAGCAATTCAGGAGTTTTTCATTTGGATTGGATTGATTGACTTTGAATTCTCAAGATATTTTATTGATCCTCAAGAATTGATTTTGATTATTGATTGATTTGACTCATCAAGATATTTGAATTGATTTCTGAAGATTTTGAATTGATTGATTGATTCCTCAAGACCTTGATTCATATTGAAGACACTGATTTATTGATTGATTGATTATTGATTGAATATTGATTGATTGTTGATTTAATCAAGATTATTGATATTTGATTTGAATTTGATTTATTGTTGATTATTGATTGAATTGATTTAGTGTAGATTGAACCTGATTTCAACTCAAGAATTGAATTGATTCCTCAAGACTCATCAAGATTTTATTGTGATTGATTTGGCCAAGTTTGGATTGCTGTTCTCAATACCATCAAGTTTCTTTTATTCAACTTCTGTTCATAATGCCAGTTCAGCATAGTCCCCCAGCAAAGAACACTAGATCCCAAAAAATTCCAGCTTTTCTCACTCCTACAGCAAGGGCTCCTCTTGACCGCACACCATCAGTTCATCAACTGAGTGCAAACTTGGACAGAGGACCACCAATGGAAGGAGAAGCACCATCAAGAAGAGGTGGAATGAAATCTAGAAGATCAAGATCCTTTTCTGGAGTTTTGGGTGGCTACCCTGGCATGTCTGAAGGTGCAAGAGCAAGATTAGGGGAAGTTGAAGATGAAGAGGGGGAAGAGTCTGTGGAAGAGGAAGATTCTGGGGAAACTGAAGTGGCAGATGCCTTGGCAAATGCTACAGAGGTGCCTCAGGGTTCTAATCTAGCCCTTTCTAGTCAACCTATTGTCTCTCAAACTGATCCAAGTCTCCTCAAGATGATGGAGCAGATGACTCAATTCATGGGGCAACTCACTCAAGCAATTGCTCCCAGGGACAATACCAAAGTCCCTGCTTTCAAGACTCCATCCATGAAGGCACCTGATTCTTTTGATGGTACTCAAGCTCATAAATTGAGAGGATTTATCCAATCCTGTCAATTAATCTTCCATAATGATCCAGCAAATTTCTTCTCTGACAGGAAGAAAGTTCTTTACTCAACTTCTTTTCTCACTGGTAGAGCTGGGAAGTGGATTGAACCATATCTCTCAAATATTTCCAATGAAGACCCTTCCTACCTCCTCAATAATTGGCCATTATTTGAATCTCAATTATTCACTCTGTTTGGTGACCCCAATGAAGTGAGGAAAGTTGAACAAGAGTTGGACAATTTGAGGATGAAGCAAAGTGGTCATGTATCCTTGTACATTGCTGATTTCACAAGCTTAATGTCAAGAATTGGAGATTGGGGGGAAAGAGCTTATATCCATGTTTACAGAAGAGGATTGGCATCAAGATTATTGGATCAGTTGGATTCTCACCCTGGAACTTTTGATACTCTTCAAGAACTTATGGATTTCACTTTAGATTTAGACACAAGGTATCATGAGAGGCAAAAAGAAAAGGGTGGAAATCAAGAGAAGAAGCCTCTGGTCACTGGATACAATCGATCTAGGCCTCCTCAAAGAGGCCTCATCAGAAGAAGAACAAGAAGGGAAAGCAGTTCCAATCTTCAAAGGACAAACCTCATGCTGCTCTCCTCAATAAGGACAACAAATTAATTGTTTCTGAAAAGGAGAGGAGGATGAAAGAGGGGTTGTGTACTTATTGTGGTGGAAAGCACCCAATTGAAAAATGCTTCAAGAGACCTCAGAACAAGCCTGGGTCATCATCAAGAGGCTTCCCTAGCAAGCAGGGAAAAGCCTGAGTGGGGATCATGATGTGTTCAATGGTTCTCACTTATTTCCTTCATAAGCACAATTGTGCACTCTGAATACTAGTGTCAAGAAATCTTTAAAATTTCTTATTTTCTCTTCTGTCTCTGATATTTTTAATAGTATTCTCATTGATTCTGGTGCTACAAACTCCTTTATTGCAAAGAATTTTGTTCTCAAGTACTCATTGACTCTGTCAGAGCTCCCTGAAAAGATTCCTCTTTTCATTTTGGATTCTAATAAATCCCCTGCCTTGTTCATCACCCATTATACCAAGTGGGTAATTGACTTGCCTTCCTTCCCAAGCTTTGAATGAGACTTTTTTATCATAGATTCACCCAAGGGAGAAGACCTGATATTGGGCTATGATTTCCTTTACCATTTTAATCCCATTATTGATTGGAAAAATGGATTGATCACCTATGATTCTAGTGGTATTATTCCTTCTACTAGTAATGACTTAGCCACTGCTGTCAGCAGTGTCGCTCTAGTTGGTGAACTTAGGACACCTTCCCTTCCTTCTTCTGTCCATACCCCCTCCATCAATCCCTCTCAGTCATTATCTCCATTAAGAGATGAAGTCTTCAAAGAGATAAAGGATGATGGAGAAGATGTTTCCATATCTTCACTTCATATCTTTCAAGGGTATATGGAGCTTCCTCCTTTATCTTTTCATACCTCCCTGGAGGAGCAGTGGGATGAGGAGGAATAGCCAGAAGAAATTGAAACTGTGTTGAAGGTAGTCCCTCCTGCTTATCACCAATATTTGGATGTATTCTCCAAGGTGAAAGCAGAGAAACTTCCTCCACACTGTGCCTGTGATCACCATATCAAATTGGAGGGTCTTCTACCTCCAATTGGTGTTATCTACTCCTTATCAAATCAAGAGTCAGAAACACTACGGGCCTACATTTCAGAGAATGTAGAGAAAGGTTTCATCAGACCAAGCTCCTCTTCAACAGGAGCACCTGTCCTTTTTGTTAAGAAAAAGGATGGAGGTCTTCGTTTGTGTGTTGACTACCGCAAACTCAATGCTGTTACTAAGAAGAACAGGTATCCTGTTCCTCCTATGAACCAGCTCCTTACCGTATTCAACTGTTCCACTATCTTCTCCAAGATAGACTTGCGTGGTGCATATAACCTTCTGAGAATCAAAGAGGGGGATGAGCACTTAACTGCCTTTGGAACCAAATATGGTAGTTATGAGTATTTGGTCATGTCATTTGGTTTGACCAATGCTCCTGCTTCTTTCCAGAATCTAGTAAATGATATCTTTGCAGATTTCTTGGATGTGTTTCTTGTGGTTTATTTAGATGATATTATGGTCTTTTCCAGTTCTGAGGAGGAACATGTCAAACATGTGGCCTCTGTCCTCCAAAGACTGAGGGACAATAATTTGTTTGCCAAAGCCTCCAAGTGTGTATTCCATGCCTCAAGTGTTGAATACTTGGGCTATGTTGTTTCAAGTGATGGCCTCAAGATGGATTCTTCAAAAGTTTAGAAAATCCTCCATTGGCCTCAGCCCAAAAACATCAAGGCCCTTCAATCTTTTCTTGGCTTTGCCAATTTTCATCATTGTTTCATTAAAAATTATTCTAAAAAAATAACTTCTCTCACTTCCCTCCTTAAAAAAGATTCTCCTTTCATCTTCAATGAGGAAGCTCTTAGTCAGTTTCAAGCACTCAAAGAAGCTCTCACCTCTGCTCCTATCTTATCTCACTTTAATCCTTCTCTACCTACTATAGTAGAGACTGATGCTTCTGATTATGCTTTGGGTGCCGTACTGAGCCAGGTGAATGACTCAGGAAAGCATCCCATTGCATTTGATAGTTGTAAGCTTCTCCCAGCTGAGCTGAACTATGAAATTCATGACAAGGAACTCCTTGGAATAGTTTGGGCTCTCAAGCGCTGGAGAGCATTTCTTCTCTCTATTTCCAATTCTTTTGAGGTCTTGACAGACCACTCTTCCTTGCAGTATTTTATGTCTCCCAAAGTTCTTACTCCTCGTCAGGCCCGTTGGGCTGAATTCCTTTCAGAATTTCACTTCACTATCACTTACTGCCCAGGCAGGCTGGCCACTTTGCCAGATGCCTTGTCACACTGGGACAACGTGTACCCAGAGAGGGGGGTGGACTTCATCAGCAAGAATCCTCAAAATTTTCATCAAATAATCAAGCAAGATGGAATTCAAGAGTCAAGATTCTTTTCAATCAAAGTGGAAGTGTTTCCAGATTTAGTTGACAAGATTCAAAAAGAAGTATGGCAAGACAAAGACTATAAAGAAATACTCAAGCAACTAGCAAGGGGAATCAGTCTCAGATTATTCTCTTGAACCTCAAGCCAAGTTGTTATTATTCAAAGATAGAGTGGTAATCCCAAGCAATGAAGAAATTCAACTCAATATTCTTCAAAAGTGTCATGACTCACCTTTGGCTGGCCATCCTGGCCAGGAGAAGACCCTCAAGCTCATCAAGAGGGATTTTTATTGGGCTGGCATGAACCAATTAATCAAGGACTATGTGTCCTCATGTCAGCAATGTTCAAGAAACAAGAACATTCATCACAAGAAGTTTGGACTACTCAAGCCTCTTCAAATTCCATCTGGTCCTTGGAATTCCTTATCAATGGACTTTATCACTCAATTGCCCTTGTCAAACAACTTTGACTCAATTCTAGTAGTTGTGGACAGGTTCTCAAAAATGGCAATATTCATTCCAACTTATGGAAAAATCACTGCTCTGGACTTAGCTCAAATTTTCATTGGTCATGTATTTTCCAAGCATGGCCTTCCAGTCAGTATTGTCAGTGATAGAGGATCCTTATTTGTTTCATCATTTTGGACTCAATTATGTCAGCAGCTCAAGATATCAAGAGATCTTTCAACTTCTTTTCATCGTGAAACAGATGGACAGACAGAAAGGGTAAATCAGATTCTAGAACAGTATCTTCGGATGTATGTCAGCTATCCTCAAGATGACTGGTACACCTGGCTCCCTCTGGCTGAATTTTCCTATAATAATGCAGAAAATTCATCAACAAAGCAATAACCTTTTTTCACCATTTATGGAAGAAATACCAGCTTTGACTCAATCCATATTTCTCAAGACTCACCTGCTGGAAAGTTATCAACAAAACTCCAATCAGTACAGCAAGTTGTCAAAGAAGAATTAGAGTCAGAAATAAGGAGATTCAAGAAGTATGAAGATAGAAATAGAGCAATTCCACCTGATTTCCAACCTGGGGACAAAGTATGGCTAGCTTCCAAGAACATCAAGACAACAAGACCCACCAAGAAATTATCAGAAAGATGGTTGGGACCTTTTGAAGTTCTGAAGACGATTGGCAGTCATGCATATCACCTCAAGTTGCCTCAGCAATAGAAGACAGTTCACCCTGTATTCCATGTGTCCTTATTAGAACCAGTCAAGCATTAAGCTATCCCAAATCATCATCAATTGCCCCCACCACCAGCTTTAGTGGAGGAGCAAGAAGAATGGGAAGTGGCTCAGGTTCTGGACTCAAAGCTTAAAAGAGGTAAATTATGGTATCTTGTAGAGTGGAAAGGATTCAGTGAAGACCCAGAAAGAACCACTTGGGAACCAGCTCCCAACGTTACCAACTCACCAGACCTTGTTAAGGATTTCCATTCATTATATCCAGACAAGCCTGGTCCAAATACCTCAAGAGTTTGATTATGGTGCTTGGTGGGGAGAAGAAGTTATGAAAGTAAGTTCCTCTCCTGGCATGCACCTTTAAGGGGGTATTCTACCCATATGTTGTTGTAAGCATCACCTTGGACACTTTGTGAGCACTTGTCAATTCTTTGGACAGGTTCAGGAAGCATATGAAATCAATACCCTCCATTTGGACCTTATCAAGATATGGCCAAATGTTTGTTTCTTTATTTCCCTTTTTCGTTTCTTTTATTTATCATTTCATTTATGCCAATCATCATAATTCAAGACATTCATTACTTCAACTCATGTACGGCAAGTCATTTCAGAAGTTATTTATGGCAATTCATTTCAGAAGTCATTTATGGAAAATTATTTCAGTTTTATGGTGCTTGGAGGGGAGTGGAAGTTATGAAAGTAAGTTCCATCTCCTGCTATGCATCCCTGAGGGCTCTACTTCTTGTAAAACATTACCTTGGCCACTCTGTGAGCATCAAATGCTTGGTTTTCATTTTTCAGACACTTCTTGGCCAGAATCAAGCAACTCACCACAAGGAGGACCAGCCATCAGGATTCTTCTTTATTTCTTTTCTTTACTCTCATTTTCTCCTATTCTTTTATTTCTTTCTTTCTTTACTTGTAGAATTTTCTTTCTTTTATTTCTTTAAAGCAGCAGCATCCCCTCCCCAAACCATGTATTGGGAGGTTCCATTATCTTTTTTTTTGTTTTTAGTAGCTATAAGAGTGGGGATAGAAGTCAAACCAAACACAAACAAGGAAAAGGAAAACTAGTTATCTCTACCTAAATCATCAAAAGTTCTCTGGAAGTCATTTATCAACTCATCTTCATACCAGGCAAATTTAGCAGCCTTCTTTTCAGAAGCAGTCCCTGGAATCATTCTATCATTGGCATACATGATCACCTCTCTGCTATTTCTATCAACCCTCCTGAATAATCTGGCCACAGCATCTTGATTTTCACTTGCCACATTGGGATCTTCTCTGGTAACTCGGATAGGCCAGCAATCCCTTTCTTTGAAACACTTGAGCGGCAGGAAACGGTAAAGGAGACAAACCATCCCTTCTTCTACTGGAGCTGGCCTCAGGTTGGAGTTGACAAGAGGTGGACATGGGTGAGATTCTGGATGGTTGGACTGGTGATAGCCTTACTGCTGGATTCAAGGCAGGCCTGGCATGGGAAGTAGTTGGTTAAGGAGGAGGAATTGTGGAAGGAATGGAAGCAAGAATTGGTTGGAAGGTTCTGGGGGTACTGGGAATTACTTGGCTTTGGAATCTGTTGGCAAGAGGCTGAGCAGAGGAATTGCTGGATGGATGGCCAACTGAATGAGGGACAACTTCAACTTCTTCACCATCCAACTCATCACTCCCCTCAGCATCTTGATCAGATGGGGAATCAGCAATCCTTCTTATCTTTTTCACTACCTTCACTACTCCATCAGTATTGGTCCTTGAGATTGGGATTTCTGAGCTGTAATGTATGGGCCCTCCAACATTAGTCCATCTTGCCACATCCCTTTGCCTGGAACCAGTCACTACATCAAAATATCAGTACCAATTCAATCAAGATATGCAAATCACTCACATTGAGAAAATCCTGAGGTTGCATCAGGAGTGGGTTCCTCGGAAATGGGGAATTCCTGCCCAAAAGGCCCATCTTTTCTGCTCCACAAATGCCTCCTGATGTTGGACAAAGTTGACCTGGTACAATGACATGGTTTCTTTCCAATGAAGCAAAAGTGGCATTTTGACAATCGAGGATTGTAATGTTGAAAGCAATCCTTACCCTTGGCCAAACATTGAGTACAGGCAGGATCAAGAGCTTCAACTGCTCTGAACCCATCATAGGTTTGGGAGGGATCAAAATGACCAGAAGATGCCATGGAAGGGGAGGAAAATTGACTGAAGATGCCAGAACCACAAAGAACAGATGGTGGCGGTGCAGAAGGAGAAGATTCAGTGAGTTCAGTCAGTTTGGAGCTCATAACTGAAGAATATGCAAGCAGAAGATTCAAGACTTCAGAATCAATCCACTCCATATCAAGAAAAAGATTTTTACGTCAAGGAAATGGGGGCCATAACTCAATCATTCCCCCCTCAAAGCCTCTAAGGTGAAGGTTCATACCCCTTTGGGGCTGAACTCATCACCAAGGGCCTCCCCTGCAGCTTTGGGGAGGCCAGGATCTTGATGGTCCTGGACCCCATCAATGGGTCCAGGCTATATATGGTGAAAATTGGGCTTGGGCCAATTCTGGGCCCCTTGGTCACCCTGGGTCCCCAGCAAAATTGGGCCTAGGGGGCCTCCAATAGCCCCCACGGACTGCAGACCGCGGCGTACGGCCTGCGGACCGTAGGACCCCAAAGACCCAAAATGGCCAGAAATGGCCATAGAACATGAAATGAATAAAATTCACCAAAATCCCAAAAAGGCCCAAAAGGCCATAAAAATCAAAATTTATCAAGATTCATCAGGGAAGAGGCCACAGCCCAAAAACATTTTTGAGGGCTGTTTGAGGCCATTTCAATGGACAATGGGGACAAGACCCCTTGGAGGAATTTTTTTCAAGATTTCATTGGATTAAGCCTTGCCCAATGAGTACACTTCATATACTCATTGGGCATCATTTTTTGAGCACAAGAGCTCAGTGGCCATACCCCAAGGGCAAGGTTGATTGAATCAGAAGAAAAGAAAAGCATATTTCAAAGTGGAATACTTACTCAAAACTTGAAAGAAGGGGGGAATCAATTTAATTTGACAGAGGAGAATTGAAGAAGGATTTTCAGGATAATGGTCAAGAGGAAAAGAAAATTAAAAAGAAATTTTTTGAAAAAATGTGGGGATATTTGTAAGGTTTGACTATGAAACAATAAGTAAAAATTACTAATATTTTACTTATTGTACTATTAATGTCCTTATAAATGAAATAAATAAGATAAAAATAATTATAATAGTAAAAAATTATTATAATTATGGCGTAAAAATAAGTATATTATCAATAAAATATGATAATATAATTTATATTATAAAATATAATATAATAAAATAATTAATATATTTAATGGCACTTTATTATTGTTACAAACAAATAATAAAGGCGTAAAGAATTGTTCTTTCTTAATAAAAAACAATTAATAACAATAATATTACCAATATTAAAGTTATAAATTAATATAAATACTATTTTTATTAATTAAAGAATTATTAAAAGAATAATATAGAGAAAATTATTATAATAAGAGAAAATAACCTACTTTTAATACTTAATATAATAATTTTGAGATATTTTACACCAAATAATGTAAATACAACTTATCCAAATTGTATTTACATTAAAATGGAGAGAATTACAAATATTCTTGATTTTTACATGGAAATGAGTTTTTAGAGAGATTTTTAACAAAAACACTTAACTAAATGATTTAATCATGTCGAAATTGATTATTATAATAAGATGATCTTTGGTCTTCAATAATATAAAAGCTCTATATATAAAGAATAAAGATATTCCCTTTTTAATTGTATTGATGCGTCTGAGGGGAAAACAGAGTAAAGAGAGCTCTATTTATAGTAAATACCTCCCTCCTAGAGTCCAACAGGCTTCTAGTAGACGTGTACTGATCATATCCACTGGAATTGATCAATATTTTAAGGTTTGGTGATGATTAAATCATGATCAAACCATATTACATCATTATTACGCCATTATTTAGAGTTATTACTATAACTCTACGTTTGATGACGTCAAACGCTTGGCAGAACCCCAAAATTCGTGGATTTCATTAGTTTTAATCATAAACTGATATTATTCACCAATTTTATCACTCTCATGACTGTTAAACTTAATTTAAGGTTACAGTGAGTGATCACAAATGATCAAATTAAGCTGAAACTTTGATCCTTAATAACTTTCAAGATTTACACGCTAAAGCAGTTCAGAGAGTGAATCCTAATAGCTTGGCATAACTGTATCATTCTGCCAAGAGAATTTAATTACATCATCAAAACTCTATTTTTGATGATTTTTCTTGTAACTCATCTTTTCTGCTGAAATTTAATATTTTAAACTTCAAACTATGATTTCAAGGGGTTATACCTTGAATATTATAATAAAAAATACATCATTCTTCACGAATGAGCTAGTATAATCTAACTGTCTACTTTTCTTTAAGTTTGGACCACTTTCTCAACAAAGTGGTCAACAGCTCTGTTGATTTTAATCAATAATTCCTTACAGATTTGAACCTTTTTTGTAGCTTGTGAAAGAAGCTTCATTTCTGTATTCCTAAAGTAATTAAGTGATGACTTTATTTTTGGTTCATCACTCTATCATGCATAATTCAAGAGATATTAGCTAAAATCCTTGAATATATGCATTGACCAAAAAAGTGCATATATTCAGGTTAATTCCTTAAGTATTGATTTTGAAGATTAGCTTATTAATTGTTTTATGTGTGGAGTTTCATGGAGAATCCAATGGTACCATTTATTTAACATGTTGTTTCATTGGTCTTTGAAATGAATAAGGATTTGTGTTTTTCATAAGGAATTATTACTTATAACTTATTAAATATTGACTTTACAGATATGCCATAAAAATGGTATATGTGTATTTTACCATGGGGAATCCAATTGTATAATTTATTTCACATGTTTATGCATTGGTTTTTAATTTAAACCAAGTTTTATACCAATTTATGGTATTTTTGTAGTTTTAAGGTACTTATTTTTAATGTATAATTATGTTAAATATTTCTTGTGACCTTTTCGGGTATGTGGTCATATCTCAAAGGTTCACATTCCCTACCACCAAAAAAGATTTTACCAAAATCTGATATGTCTAATTAGGGTATCATCCACTGTCCTACCTCTTCAATAGACTTTGTTAATCTTGAAGCTCAATAATGCTTAACTTTTCTATTTTTCATGCTTTCTTTCATGTCTGAGCCTTCTTAGTAGTTTATCAGCATTTTTTATATCTTTCTCAAGTAGCTATTTATCTTCTTGAGTTGAATTTTTATACCTTACAAGGTATTCCCTTTCTTTTTTGTTTCTTGTCCTTCTTTCTTTAAGGACTTTTACTATTTTCTTTTCCTCTCCTTCTTCCAAGGGGGGAATTTCAAGTGGGGGTTTATTTCTTAGTGGAAATAGCTCCTTGTCACTTTAACTGTAAGTTCTTATCAGACTTACAGGGAAAGTTGAGTGTTTGTTCATTAGTTCACCTGTGAGTTCCAATTGCACAGCATTGGGTCCATGAAGTGCTTTTATCATAAATGGTCCTGAAAAGGAATCTTTTAATTTCTTTGGGCCCTTTATGTTATTGAAGATAAGGGTTGATACTAGGACCAAGTCTCCTATTTTGAAATAAGGTGGCTTATGACTTTTATCCCATCCTTCTTTTTCATATTTGAAAGAGTCTTGCATACATCTGTTTGCATGGTGTCTTGCTTTGTCAAGCATTATCTTAAAGCTGCTTGCTGTTGGATGTATGTCCACTAAGTCCTTTTTGAGGGTATCATAAGGAAGTCTTGTATTCCAACCTTTTTCTAGCATTGCTGGTGTTTTGCCAGTAGAATAATGGATTGATGTTTCATATGCCAGTTCAAGAGCTGGTATTAGTGTACACCAATCATGGGTAAAACCATCAGAATCTTTGAATTCTAGCCCATAAGCACAGAATCTTCTGATCATGTCCTCTAAGGTCTGTATCATTCTTTCTGCTAAACCATCAGTTTGAGGATGGTAAGCTGTTGAGAATGATAACTTTGTCCCAAACAAGTTATGGAGATTTGTCCATAATGCTGAAGTGAACTTTGGGTCTCTGTCACTTATAATATTCTGGAATAAGCCTGTATGGCTAATAACTTTATTCCATATCATTATGGCTGTGTCCATAGCTGTGTCATCTTATTGACATGGTAGGAGCATGGGAGTTTTGCTATACCTGTCAACTAATACTAGGCATGCATTATAGCTTCTGTCTCCTCCTGGAGGTAATGCTGTTACCCAATCCATATGAACTATTTCCCAAGGGGATTTTGGTTCTTGGACTTGGATCATCATTCCAAATTTCTTTCCTGTGGCTCTGTTGGCTTTTGAACATCTGTCACAGGTTTGGAAGTATTCTATAACATCTTTCTTCCAATTTGGCCACCAAGAGCAGGTTTTCACCCTCTCTAGTGTCCTGTCTTCTGAAAGGTGTCCAGCTGCAACACTATCATGACACTCATGTAAAATAGTGTTTATCAGGGTTCTATCTGTTAAGGCCATAGCACATGTGTGTTTTGTTCTATGGTAAAGGATTCCATCAAGGAGGTGGAATCTTCCCTCATCATATGCCTTTTTCCATATTTCATCTAGTTTTGATGAAAGTGATGGGTCTTTGCAGTCTTTTATTAGAAGTTGGCTTAATATATGGCAATTTTTGTCTATCTTATAGCTTTCTTTAACTTGGTTAGAGAATTCTGTGCCAATGTCTGTAACACATATTCCTTCTATATGGTGCTCTTCTTGTGGTACCCATGCTGGATTGTCAGGGGTATTTGCTAGAGCCCATCTGCTAAGACCATCTGCATTTTTATGAATATTGCTGGATTTATGAGCAATAGTCATATTTCCTCTATATTCTTGGATAGCAATTTGCCATCTCAGCATATGTCTATTTGGAGTTTTCATATTTAATAGAGATTTTACAGCATTACAGTCTGTAATCACATCAAATACTGTTCCATCTAAATAGTAATGTAATTTTTCTAAAGCCCATACTAAGCAGAGGAATTCCATTTGGCTTGCTCCATATCTTGCTTCTGTTGGCTTTATCTGTCTTGAAATAAAACAAATTGGTCCTTCCACTGGTTTATCATTGATAATTTGTGTCTGGTGTAGTGCAGCACCCAGTCCTTCTCCACAAGCATCAATGTACAGCTTGAAGGGTAGTTTCCAGTCTGGCATTAGAAGAAATGGGGCATTTGTTAAGGAATTTTTCAATTCTTCATATGCCTTGAATCTTTCTTCTGTCATTTCATAGACCATTTGTTGGTCACATAGCTTATACAAGGATTTAGCAATTTTTGCAAAGTCCTTTATATGCTGTCTATAGTAACCAGCAAATCCTAGAAATGATTGCATTTCTTTTTTGGTTTGAGGCATTGGTTTAAGTAGTACTGCTGCTACTTTATTCTTGTCTATGCCTAGACTAAGTCCAGATACAACATGTCCTAGTGCTTTTAATTCACTATATGCAAAATGACACTTTTTCAAGCAAATTTTCATATTCACTTGGACTATTTTTTGTACTACCCTTTCTAGTCTTGTAAGGTGATTTTCCCAAGTTTCTGAGCAAGCTATGATATCATCAATATAGATAATTAACCATCCTTCTGATAATTCTTCAGGAAATGTGGTATTCATCATTCTTTGATAATGGGAAGGTGCATTTTTTATGCCAAATGGCATTCTCAAGTATTCAAACAATTCCACAGTGGACTATTATCCTCAGTAGTTTTTTAGCATTGTCTGTTAAGACATTTTGATGAAAACCTTTTAAGGCATCCATGGCTGTGATGAACTTAGCTTGTGACAATTGTGTCAATGTCTCATGGATCCTCGGTATTGGATACCTGTCTGGAATGGTATAGGTGTTCAGGGCTCTGAAGTCTCCTACCATCCTTGATTTTCCATTATGCCAAGTTATAATGACAGGTGTAGTGACTTCTACCTGTTCATTATGTCCTACCTTTCTCAATACTCCAAGGTCCATTAATTATTTAATGTGTACCTCTAAGGCTTCTCTAGCCCTTGGACTAGCTGGGTAAGCAGGTCTCCTTAGTAGAGGTGGGTAAGGTTTTTCCACATTAAGAATTATATCCACTTCATGTCCAATTATGGCACCTAGTGGCTCTTTGTCAGTTTCAAAGGCATTTTTATACTTAAATAAGAGGTCAATCAATTTTTCTTTCATTTTTTCTGTTAATTCTTGATTGAATTCTGCCTCTTTGAGTTGTTCAGATATAAAAAGTTCCTTTTCTGGAATTTTTTCTTCATTATTAATAACTGTGATTTGTTTTCTGTTATTCAAGAAGCTAAACTTTTGTCTTTTGTTGTCTCCTATGGTAAAATATCTATCCTTTTGGTTAGAAATATATATACCATAAATTGATAAGTAGTCATTCCCAAGTATGAAGTGATTACTAGTACAGTTGTCCATTACTACAAACTCTACTTTGATTCTTACACATTGTGAGGGATGAGGAAAAATTAGTGTTAAATCAATTATTCCAAGGGGCTTCATGCTCTCACTTGCACTACTAAATTTGACACCTTGCATTGGCATAAGTTTTTCTTGCCAGTCTGGGACAATGGTTTTTGAATAACTTTTACCAACACAGGTGCAATATGCTCCTGTATCTAAGTTAATTTTTCCTTTATGGTTATCAACCATAACAATACTTATACTTGATTTTCCAGCTGTATATCCCATTCCTCTTGCAGGTTTGGTCCTATACATTTTGGCATCTTGTATGTTTGTCAGGTTTGTGTCAGATGTCCCAACTTGTGGTAAGCTTGAGTTAACATCCAGTACTTCATAAATTATATCAATATTATTGATTTGTGCATTAATTATATTGATTTCATCACTTTCAGAGCTTTCTGACTCTTCTGTCTCTTTTTCAGAGTCAGATTCCTCTTCTTTGTCATTGTGGTTTTCTGTTTCCACAATTTCATTAATCTTTGCCTTTTTAGGCAATTATTGGCTAAGTGTCCAATACCTCCACATTTATGGCATTTTCTTTGCTCATTATTGTTGGATGTATTGGGCTTGAAGGATTCTTTTGATTTATCTTTTTTGATAAATGGTTTATTTGGGCTTTTAATGTCCAATTTTTTCCAAGTCCTGCCAATTTTTGTTCTTGTCACTATGTCTTCTCGTAAATTAATATACTATTCTGTGGAGCATGGTTCTATACACCTGCTTCTTAGGGCATGTTCTAGCTCTCCTCCACATTTCTTGAGTATTTTCATATGCACCATTTTTGTGACATTTCTGGGTAAATGCATTAAGTCTTTCAACTTGTTTCAAGAACCAAGTTAAAGGTTTGTCTTTTTCTGGGTCAAAGAAAGAATTTTCAAATGCATTTTCTATTTTGTACCTCCAGGGCTCATGAGCCCACTTGATGATTATTTCTTGTTTCCACCAAGACCAGGTATTTTCACCATTTGTTTGCCTTATGCCATAATACCATCTTTTTGCAGATTTTTCAAATAATGAATGTAATCTTTCAGTGATTAATTCATCTGGTATGGCATAATCTTCTTGTAGCATGTCAATTGTTTTGATAAATGACATGTGGTCATATTCACCTTCTCCTGTGAATGTTGGCCATTCTTTTAATTGAGGTGCTTCCTTCATTAAGACTTGGTTATTGTCTTGGTGACTCAAGTCTGTTATGAATGTATTTGTTAATTCCTCTTTTGGCTTAACAGGGCTTCTTATGTGAGAAAATGGTGTTGATAACTTTGGCATATTTAAATTAGCCTCATTAATTTGATCCATTTTTTCAGTAATAAGCCTTATTTCACTTTGAATGTCATCTTTCAGATGCATTTTTGCTTCATCCCTCTTTTCCACATGGTCCAAAAGTAATTTTTGGTGTGATGAAGTCTTTTCTTCAAATTTTTCTACAGAAATACTGAATTTGATTAGTTTTTCTGTAAGATTGTCAATACTCACATCATAATTGATTGTCAAAGTTTTTTCTTTGATATCACTTATGTATTTATACAACTCTTGTTGTCCTTGTATTAATTTCTGAGTATTGTCAATTAATACTTTTGGTTTATTATTTTCAATCATAAATTTTATGTTATCAATTTCTTTCTTATTTTGTGTAACAAGTTTTGTTAAAAATGATAAACTGTTATTTATTTCTTGGAAAGATAATAAGCTATTTTTAATGTCTTTAAGAGGTAAAATACTATTTTTAAGCTCTGTTAAAGTATTTAAAACATCAGGAGACAAGGTTATTTCTTTGGGAAATGGGGTTGTCTCATTCTTTGTTCCTCTTTGTCTTTGAATTCCATCAAATTTCTGGCCATGTTGAAGACATTGTCCATGGCATCTTTTTGGACCTTGGGGATCCTGTAGCTTGGGGAATATAGTTTTCTCCAATTCTTTTTCTTGTTCTTCTTCCCTTCTTGGGGAAGTGGGTTGACTTGGGGCTTGCTGGTAGAAGCTACTGGGGCTTCTTCCTTGGTTGTCTCCTTCTTTTTGGCATGATACTCTTTGATCTTTTTGATTTGAGGTTTGGATGATAGTGGATTCCATCCATTGGAGTATCTCACTATTTCCTCCTCTTTGAGGAACTTTTTCAGGATGTGCCAGGAGTTCATCACTCCTTGGTGTATTTGAGGCAACATTTCCCAATCTTTGTCCTTGTACACTGTGTAGTACTGTTTGTATTGGCTCATGTAAATGTCTATTTGAGCCCTCTGAATGTTATTTGTACCTGTTTGAGTTACTCATACTTAGTTCCAATTCAGGTTCGGATATCATGGGCATTTCTGGGACTTGCCTTTGGGATAAGGCACTTCCTTGTGAGGATTCTGTTCCACTGGAGATATTGCCCTTCCTTTTCCCTTTTGAGGAATCAATTCTACCTCTGAGTACAGCTCCATCTGATTGGATGGAGTATTGAGAGCCTCTTCTGGTAGTCATATTATAAGAAAAATAAGAAATAAGAGTATTTCAGAACAGGAATTTTCTTATGGCAATTTATGAATGAGGTACTCACCTTCAGAGTACTGAATGGTGGGTCCTGGAAAGTCCAATTTATTGGCTTTCTTTCTTTTGGTAATTATTGGTGTTGGAGAACTTTGACAAGTTTTTTCCACCAATCTTTCAACAGTGGTTTGGTTGTCCTCTGTTGGGTTGTCTTCAAACACTAAAAAAGACAAATAAATATAAGTCTTTTTATATAAAAGTGTTATTTTTGGTAAGATATGGCAATTTTCCACGTAAAAATTGCTTTTATATCTTTTTTTTATAGAAAGAAAATGAAAATAATTAAAGAAATGAAATTAAAATGAATAAAATAACTTTTTTATTGGATTTTAATATTTTTAATATTTTTTATATTTTTATCTTTATAGAAAAAAATAAAAATGAATATGATTCTTTTTATAAAATTATTTTTAATTTATAAAGTATCTTTTTTAATCACTAGAGTCACTCAAAGAAAGTTTTTGCAAGTCTAAGGATGTGAAAAACCACATGTAAGACAGTACAATTGCTTTCCAAATGCCTCAATAGCTTTTAAAAATCAATAAATAGAAAATTATTATATAATCTTATGATTATAAGTATAATTTATTGTTGGATAATCCCAATTAGAATCTTTTCAAAGGTCTTTTAGAGTAAATATCACGGCCAGGCCCCCAAATGTAAGGTTTGACTATGAAACAATAAGTAAAAATTACTAATATTTTACTTATTGTACTATGAATGTCCTAATAAATGAAATAAATAAGATAAAAATAATTATAACAATAAAGAATTATTATAATTATGGCGTAAAAATAAGTATATTATCAATAAAATATGATAATATAACTTATATTATAAAACATAATATAATAAAATAAATATATTAATATAAAATAATTAATATGTTTAATGGCACTTGATTATTGTTACAAACAAATAATAAAGGCGTAAAAAATTGTTTTTTATTAATAAGAAACGATTAATAACAATAATATTACCAATATTAAAGCTATAAATTAAAATAAATACTATTTATATTAATTAAAGAATTATTAAAAGAATAATATAGAGAAAATTATTATAATAAGAGAAAATAACCTACTTTCAATACTTAATATAATAATTTTGAGATATTTTACGCCAAATAATCTAAATAAAACTTATCCAAATTGTATTTACATTAAAATAGGGAAAATTACAAATATTCTTGATTTTTACGTGGAAATGAGTTTTTAGAGAGATTTTTAACAAAAAAAATTAAATAAAGGATCTAATCACGTCAGAATTGATGATTATAATAAGATGATCTTTGGTCTTTAATAATATAAAAGTTTTATATATAAAGAATTAAGATATTACCTTTTTAATTGTATTGATTTAATGTTTTTGATGTGTCTGAGGGGAAAATAGAGTAAAAAGAGCTCTATTTATAGTAAATACCTCCCTCCTAGAGTCCAACAGGCTTCTAGTAGACGTGTACTGATCATATCCACTGGAATTGATCAATATTTTAAGGTTTGGTGATGATTACATCATGATCAAACCGTATTACATCATTATTACACCATTATTTGGAGTTATCACTATAACTCTAAGTTTGATGACGTCAAAGGCTTGGCAGAACCCCAAAATTCGTGTATTTTATTAGTTTTAATCATAAAATAATATTATTCACCAATTGTATCACTCATATGACTGCTAAACTTAATTTAAGGTTACAGTGAGTGATCATAAATGATCAAATTCAGCTCAAACTTTGATCCTTAATAACTTTTAAGATTTACATGCTACAGCAATTCAGAGAGTGAATTCTAATAGCTTGGCATAACCTTATTATTCTGCCAAGAGCATTTCATTACATAATCAAAACTCTCTTTTTGATGATTTTTCTTGTAACTCATCTTTTCTGTCGAAATTTAATATTTTAAACTTCAAACTATGATTTTAAGGGGTTATACCTTGAATATTATAATAAAAAATACATCATTCTTCACGAATGAGCTAGTAGAATCCAACGGTCCAATTTTTTCAAGTTTGAGCCACTTTCATAACAAAGTGGTCAACAGCTCTTTTGATTTTAATCAATAATTCCTTACAGATTTTAACCTTGTCTATAACTTTTGAAATGAATTTCCCTTCTGTATTCCTACAGTAATTACGTGATGACTTTATTTTTGGTTAATCACTCTATCATGCATAATTCCAGAGATATTAGCTAAAATCCTTGAATATATGCGTTTCCCAAAAAAGTGCATATATTCAGGTTAATTCCTTAAGTATTGATTTTGAAGCTTAGCTTATTAATTGTTTTATGTGTGGACCTTTATGAAGAATTCAATGCTACAATTTATTTCACATGTTGTTTCATTGGCCTTTGAAATAAATAAGGATTTGTGTTTTTTACAAGGTATTATTACTTATAACTTATTAAATATTGACTCTACAGATATGCCAGAAAATGGTATATGTGTATTTTACCATGGGGAATCCAATGGTATAATTTATTTCACATGTTTATTCATTGGTTTTTAAGTTAAACCAAGTTTTATACCAATTCATGGTATTTTTGTAGTTTTAAGGTACTTATTTTTAATGTATAATTATTTTAAATATTTCTTGTGACCTTTTTGAGTATGTGGTCATATCTCAAAGGCTCACAATATTGAGATTCCACTTAACAGTGGCAGGGTATTATGGTGTTCAGGAGCCCACCAGTTTCAAGAGGGGGATACTGTAACAACCACTCACCAGGGGTAAGGGTATTCATCAATACACCCGCTCAAACACCTCAAATCAGCAGATCTAGTATCTGCATCAGCATTCAGTCTCAGCAATGTTCATTCTGATACATGCATACAGCTTGGTACATCAATACAGCCTGTCAATACCTGTACAGGTTGGATTCACCCAATACAGTTTCAATACACCAGCATGAAACTGTATGATCACTCAAATACACCACACCTCTTGTACAGGACTTGTATTGGCCAGACTCAATTCAATAATTTAATTCTCTCATGAAAATTCTTCCTCTCGATCAGGGCTGGTGTTTCTCACATATACCAGCCCCTCTTTCTACCCCCTGGGGACTTTTCCCCAGTTAATTAATTTAGTTTATTTATTATTTTATGATTATTCTCATCCTTATTTTGGGTATTATAATTATCTAATTGTAAGTTAGTCTTTGCATTTCTCTCTTTGCCTGTACAGTATGCATTGGGTGGCCATATCCTTATGAACCCTTCTCTTTCCATTCTGACAGGTTGAAACAGTGGACTTGGACTTGTTTGTGGTTGGCTCTTCTGTTCTTTTGTGGCTGCTTTCTTATATTTATTCTTTTAGTAATTCATCTTTAACACTATTAAGTGTATCCTTTCTTACCATATCTTTGAGCCCTCCATAAGTGAGTCCCAGTTTACTGAGTGCCAGGCCCTCTTCATTTCGAAGAACCCCTGTGACACTCATCTTAATAACAGAAAATCTTAGAAGCCATCTCTTCAGAAGCAGTACCAGGAATCATTCTATCATTAGAGTACATAATTACCTCTCTAATATTTCTATCAACCCTTCTCAACAACCTGGCCACAGCATCTTGACCTTCATTAACCACATCTGGATCATCTCTGGTAACCCTGATTGGCCAACACTCCTTTCTTTGAGACACTTGAGTGGTTGTGAATGGTAAAGGTGAACGGTCTTCTCTTCTTTTACTGGCTCTGGCCACATGTTGTAATTTTCTAGAGGTGAGTACTGGTGATGGCTCATTGGTGAAGCTAGGGAAGGCCTGGGTGTAAGGTGTGGATATGAAACTTTGATAAAATATCAAGTACTTTTCCTGTCCTGAAAATTTGTATAAGGTAAAATTATTTATAAATTATAGGAAATAGTATTTTTAAAGAGAAAACACACCAATTTTATTGTTTTTAACTTTGTAAGTATAAAAAAATCATATAATAAAAATTGATTGTTTTACCAACAATAAAGATTTATCCAAAAATACTCTACAAGAGATATTTAAGGCTACAAAAGAAATTTCTTCAAGAGCAATTTCAATTGGAATTAATTGAGCAAAGAACTGCAAGCAATTAATTGAAGAACAAAGTCTTTAAAAAGATACTTAAAGAGAAAAACATGCCCAAAAGTGAACAGAGTTAATTTGGAAACAAAGTGACCACGTTAAAAGTGATGAAAGATGCTTTAATTCACTTTTGGGGTGGTTCAGGGGTAAAAATGATTATACGAGTTACAAACAGTGATTATAATGATTTTTTCACATGGCTAAAAGGTTTGAAATGAAATGAAAAGGGTGGTTGGAGTCTTTGATTGATTGGTTTAACAGTGTTTAAACTAATTATAAAAGGAAAAGATTCTAACATGAAGAGAAAAGTGGGGCAAAAAAGACATTATTTTATAGCCATCAATTGTCTTACTCAAAAAGTGAAATTTACTCTTGTCAGTCGTGGAAAACACTCTGAAAACAGCAAATCCAATTATGGCATCATTGAACCCTGGTTTAGACCAAAAAAGGGCTGGTTTTAGCCATTTTTTGCTATTTTTAGCCTCTTTAGACCCTTAAATCAGCCATTACTATAGTAATACCTGGCCTAGAGCCTTTAAAACACGTCAGAGTGAGTGTAAGAGACGTAGAAACCAGTTAAAATTGTTTTTACTAAGATTTTTTGTCTAAAGGGTAGTTTTACCCTCATGGCAACAATTAAAACTACCCTGGTTGGTATCAAAACCTCATCATCAATTGAGTCACAGACCCTGTGACTCAATTCCAGGCTAAAATTAATGAATGTTTGTGTGGATTTTGACATCTCACGCAGGTCAGCAAGGATTTTGGGGGTCTGGCTCCCCCTCAGAGCTAGAGTTCCTTCCCCCCCCAAATTTAATCTTTCCAATCTATTTTTTCCTTTAATTCCTCATCATGTATTATAATTACAATTTACATATGTAATTCAATTGAGTTTTACAGTACACTACTGTAAAAATTGCCACCTCATATGTAAATCAAAGTTCACTTATGTAATACATGCACACATCTTGACATTTCAATTGAATTCAATTGAAAACACTTCAATTCCTCATAACTTCTAAAATATACACAACACCTCAATTTTAACACAAAAATTGATGATTAAAGCTACATTTGATGTGAACTATATAAGGTTTTTGAGGATTTTCAACTTTTATACAGAAAATACAAAAAACGTAATTCAAGGTTATTTAGAGTTGAGTTACAAACATTTCACTCAGAGGTGACCCCACCTAGTTTTTTATAAGGAATCCAATGGTGAGATGAATTTTCTATGCTTAATTGTTAGATTAAAATTTGTGATAAGATTTATTTAACTTTTTTCTAAAATTATTTTATTTTGGTTAATTTTGTTGAAAATTCATTTTTACTTAATTTTTTTCAAGTAAAGATGTGTTTTTACAATTTTCAAATTTAATGTATTTTTATTTTTAAATTATAATTAAATTTTCAATTTTGTATATAAATTCATATTTATATCTTAAATTTCATTTTAATAATGTAAATAAACTTATTTTATTTATGTTTGTATATTAATTCTTTGTTTGTGGTCTTTTGGGTATATGAAAATACCTCTAAGGTTCACACTGGGAGTTGATGGCTGAGGTGAAGGCAGAGGAATTGAAGATGGAATACTGGACAGAACTGGTTTAAAGTTTCTTGGGGTACTGGGAATGAATTGACTAAGGAATCTCCTGGAAAAAGGCTGAGCAGGTGAAGCACTTGAAAGGTGGCCAATGGATTGATTTACCACCTCAGCTTCCTCACCATCAAATTAATCACTTCCTTCAGAATATGGCTTGGTTGGGGAATCAGGAATTCTTCTTATTGTTTTCACCACACCCTGGTTGTTAATTCTAGAAACTGAGACCTCTGAACTGGATGAAATTGGCCTACCACCAGTGGGAAGTGGGCCCCCAGAAATTTGTCCATCTTGCAAAATTCCTCTGCCTGGATAAAGTCACTAAATCAAGCCATTAGTATCAAGTCAAACTGAGAAGGCCACAGCACTTAAAATGGAATAACCTGAAGTACCATCAGGGGTGGGGGACTCAGAAATTGGGAGATCCTTTCACAAATGCCCCTTCTTCCTGCTCCACAAATATCTCCTGACATTGGAAAGTGGCACTCCTGGACATTGACATAGTTTCTTCTCAACAAAGCAATTATGGCACTTTGAAGATCTAGGATTAAATTGTTGTAAACACCTTTTTACCTTCTTCAAGCACTCAGTAAAGGAAGGATAAAAAAATTTTAACTGCCTTGTATTCATCACATGTTTGAGAGGGATCAAAGCTGACTAAAGAAGCCATGGACCATGGTGAACTCAATCAACTGAAGTTTCCAGACCCACAAAGGAAAGATTGTGGCTGCACAGAAAGCAAAGATTCAGTAATCTCAGCCATTTTGGAACCCATTTCTAAAGTTATGAAAACACAAGAGTCAATTCAGTAAGATATGCATATCAAGCCTGAAGTTAATCAATGTTCTGGGGCCATAAATATATTTATGGCCCCCTCAAGGCTGTCTATATGGGGCTCCAATCAGCAAGCCAGGTTCCCATGTCCCTAGACCACCCTCAAAGGGTCCATGCCATATGGACCTACCTGGCTCACTTTGGTCCCTTGGAACCCCTGGAACACCAGAGAATTTGGGCCCAGGGGGACCTCAATAACCCCCACAGGCCATGGAATGTAAAGACCTCAGATTGCCTAAAAGGCCAAAGTTTCAAGAATGGTCATAAAGATGGCAGGAACCCAAAAGCACCTTTGGGGAATTGGCGCCAATTTTCAACATGATGGGAACAAGTACCTTCAATCAGGACAATCAAGATATGAATAATTCAATTTTGATGCAAGAAAATGCCTCAGAAGACAAATATGGCCAATTCTTGCAAGGTTATACAATCATATAACCATTATTCATAAAATCTCAAGCTGAAGAGAATGGCAGCCTTTCTTTTTCAATACATCCCAAGGCCAATGAAGGAAAATGAAATTCAAAAAGAAAATACTCAGGACAGAAGAGAACTTGAGAAAACTGAAATTACTTATTTATTAAAGGGGGAAATGTTATTAATGAAAAATAACAAAGAAGAATGAAGACAGGGGAAATTAAGGACAATGATAAAGAGGAATGAAGATTAAAATTTGAATATTTAGAGAAACATTTGGGGATATGGGAATGATGCTCACTAGTGGCAAGATACTATGGTGTTCAGGAGGCCACCAGTTTCAAGATGGGGATACTGTCACACCCACTATCAAAGGTAAGGGTATTCAACCTTATACCCACTCAAGCTCACCAAACCAGAAATTCACTGTGTGTATGAGAATTTAGTTTAAGAAAATTTTCTTGCTGAAACACTCATACAGTTTGGCTCATCAATAAAGTCTGTCAGCACTTGTACAGGATAAATTCACCAATACAGTTTTGGATACACTAGTCTGAAACTGTATGATCACTAAGCTCCATCACTCCTTGTGTACAGCCTCTGCAAATCCATGAAGGGGCTGTATTATCCAACTAAATTTGAATCAAGATTCCTCTTGATAAAACTCACTCTTTGGATCAGGGCTGGTAAATTCTCACATATACCAGCCCCTCTTTTTCCCCTGGGGACTTTTTCCAAGCTAATTAATATATTTTATTTATTATTTAGTTAACACTCTTCTTATTTTGGAATATTTTATTTATTGGTATTGATTTGGTCTTTGCATTTTCCCACCTTTTCAGTGGCATTGTGGTGGCCATATCCTTTCATAACACTTCTCTTTCCATTGAACAGGCTGAAACAGTGGACTTGAAATTTTCTGTGGTTGGCTACTTTATTGTTCACTATTATTATTTGTTGTTTCTTCTTTTCTTATATTTATTTCATTATAAATCTCATTTTTATTACACTATTTATCTTATCCTAGTTGAGCCCTCCATAAGTGAGCCCCAGGCCCTCTCCACTTAGAAGAGTCCCTGTCACAAATCCACACCACCAAGATCATACCTGGAAACAGTGAAAATAATAAACAAAAATATCAAAAACCAAGCACCAAATATGAGCTGGCATTGAAAGAACAGAATTTAGAAACATTTTGACTTCAAATTAGTCAGTACCCTGAGAAAGGTACCAATCCATCTTGCAAGCAATTAAATTCAAATGTTTCTGAGGATTTTATTAATGCAAGAGAATATCACTATTAAGATGCTACTACAGCTCATCAAATGAAACTGGCAAAGAGCTTTCCTGAAGGAAATCACAAAGGAGTACAGCCAAAATAGGACCCTTAAGGGATTCAGTAATGTCAACAATCAGTATTTCAATCACTCAAAAGTAGTACAGTAAGCTCAATATTTGAAATAAAACCACAAAAGAAAGAATTTTATTCCTTTTACCAACACACAAGCATATTTCTCATTACAATTCAATAACCATCCTATCAGAGAAAATAAAGCCAAAGGACTGTGTTTTTAGAATTATCAATTGAAAGAAAAGGAAAATATTGAGGCATGTGTTGTTGAAATCCCTAATGATAAACCTAAAGAGTTTCTTTAAATTGAAAATTGCCAGACCTTTCAAGAAAAGCTAGAAATAATGAAGTAAGATCCCAGAATGATGGGAGATCAAGATATTCAGGAAATATTGAAGATGATGAAACAATACATCAACAAGAATCTTAATTAAAATCAATTATTTTGAATTAATTGCTATAACACTTGTGATAACTCAATCTATCCAGATTTATTGCTTTGTAAATTTAGGTCCCTGTTCAATCTTTTGTGGCTCTTCTTATGTTTTAGGGCTTTATTATTCATACAATATTGTAAAAATTCATGAAACATTCTGAATAATGTTGTACTTAAGTGATTTTACCTAAATCGCATTCATAGCTCTCCATTGGAATAGCTTCGTGTGTTTTTCATGTTCTACTCCAATAATCTGAATAAGAAAAATATACTTAATCATCTTTTTTACTTATTAAAATTACCACAGGTGACATTGCTTACTATTTCCAACCTTTCTTTACATCCCCCAAAGGCAAGCTCAAATCTTTTCCGTACACTCTTGCCATTATGAAAAAAATCCTGCTCCATCTTGAGGATGAGTAAGGCTCTTAATTAGAACATCCCAGTAAGGATAAATATAATTTGTAAGGTATAAATAATTATCTTATTCATGGTTATTCATTTTATTTTTTAATTTATATTAAGTTCCTTTTTATTCAATTAAAAAAATTAAATCTGAATAGAAAACCAATAAAAACATTGATAACCACATTTTAAAAATTATTTAAAAAAGGAATTGTATAAAAAAACTAAATTTTAAAGTCCCTAAGGCTCCCATCAAATGGATTCCAGATCCAAAGGCTTTGAAAATCTACTTTCCAAAGAGTAATAATGGTTTTACCTTCTTTTCGGTGAGACTTCCCAGTCCATCAATAAGTATTGTTTTTCCTTTGCAATGAACATCAACAAGGATATCAACACAGCCTTGAAATCAATTCCTCTTGCACTCTGAAAGAATCACCTTGAGCTCAGATGAAGTTTTTTCTCTTCAAGAATAGACCCAATATTGAGATTCTATTGAATTAATATGTCTTCAGGAAAGTAAGTGAAGTTATTATCCTTTATTCAGCCACTCTTCCCCTTCATTGGATGCTATTCCATATGAAACATGCAGCATTGCTCAAGAGATACTTTGATAATCTGACATACCTAGTTTATTAAAACCATTATAAAATCTAAATTAGAAAATTATTTGAAGAAAAAGAAAACATTTTGAATTTTTTTGCTTCCCAAAAAGATTAATCTGATTTACACCCTCAAAAATATCAAAAAAGAGAGATTATTTCATCTGATATATCTTTTAAAATGGAAATTCAATTTAGTTACAATACACTTTCAATTAAGAACCAGCCAATTTCTGAGCCACTTCTAATCATTTACAGTCAACAGATGCAGAGCTATTAATTTGTGCTTGATTTAGCTGTGTCAATAGATCTATATCTTGTTTCTATTGAAAAAATTGTTTTTTGATTGAGAATTATTTGTCTCCTTATTTTCATTCAGAAGGTCCTGTAGCTTTGATGACTTTGGTCAGGATTTGGTAAGAGCTTCAAAGCTCAAATCAAATACAGTTCAGCTATTGAGATTTTTTGCTATTATTTTTCTTTCAAATGAAATATAGTATTTTTTATTAAATGATGCAAAATATATAATTATTTACAGAAATTGTTGTAGCTTTGTTTAGTATTGGAAAAGAAGAAACAAGTTTATGTTCCACAGAATGATATATTACTTTGAAATAGGAGTGTTTAATTCTATTTAATATCAGTATTGGTACTAATGTTAAGTATACCAATCTTATATTTTATAAAGATCTTTTGGGCTGACATTCAATATATATATGTTCCCAAAATAGACACCATTGAATCATCCAGATTATCTCACCTAATCAATTTCAATAGTAAATTATTCTTCATAGCTCACAAGAAGGGAAATTTGCCTTCTATTTATTTGAAGTTAAAGACTCATATTAAACTGAATTTGATACTGAGGAAGAAATTTAAGAAGTCATTCTATCTGAATCATCTTAAAGGAGCTTAAAGTAAGTGATCCCCCTTATAGCTACCAAAGTAGTTATTTTGGAATCCTATCATGTTGAAAGCTTCAACAATTATTCTAATAACTATACACAATCTTTCAGAATTTAGGAGATATTATAAGAGGAAGTGATTAAATATTCCAAAGATGAATGAAATATAAAGGAATTTGATATAAGTATACAATTATGAGGATAAAATTCCTGGATAGGTATTAAGTGAACCAAATATTATGTCAGGACAATTGGTTCAATTTTTGGAATTGGCATAGGAAAATGGAGCCTTTATACACCAAATATTCTTAAAGAACCTCAAAAATGAAGAATGGGATATCTAACATGGCCAGATAATGAGGATGGAATTATCTCATTTAATTCAGACTGAGAGATTCCAAGGGCACATTTATTTTTTTGATAGTAGTTTGGCTCCCTTATGTAAAAGGCCACCAAGCTATCCTGAGGTATATTTTGACAAAAAGGACAACTATAGAAATGTATATAGCTCTATTTATTTTTATGAAAGAATTCATTGAGTTCCTTTTTTACAGTTAATTAATGTTAATTAAGCTCATATTTTACCTTAAACAATGCATGTAGGAATTAAATGTGGGCCTTTCTGGTCCAAAGAATTATTAAAAATCTCACCAATGTAGGATTATTTTCAAAACACAATAATTATATCCTTAGAAAAATTGATGCTTATTTTCTGATTTAGATTACTCAATTCCAATATTCCCTATTCCTTAATTTAAATGAAATAAATCACAAGATGTAACTGATACAAAAATATCAACCATTTCTTTTCCCATTAAACTTTCTGTCACAAGGGCTCTTGGGAGTAAGAGGAGTGACCCGGAACTCAGGGATCAGGGAGCTTACTTGGAAGATCCCAAAGAATCAATGAAATAAAAATAAGTATATATTTCTTTAATATAAGAAGATTTAAAGTAAAAAATCTGCAGAATTAGGAAGGAAAAAAACCAAGGAAAGGTTTTATTCACTGTTTCAACTTTCCAGAAAGGAGAAATATAATTCGTAAAGAATTGGAGCTCCAGTATCCACCAACAGGCAAAGAAAGAGGCACAAATGACTGACCTAGAAATATCAGTATTTACTTTCAGAATGAAAACAAAATATTAAGGAAAATGAATCCAGTAGATTAATTAACTGGGGAAAAGTCCCCAGGGGATGCAGGAGTGACCAGTATATGTGAAGAGCTCAAAGACTTATCCTGGAGGATTGAAACTCCAGCTGTATCAATAGTGTAAATCTGTATTTTGGAAAATAAACCTAGGCCATATTGGGAAACAAACTGGGTGCCTTGACAGACACAGTATTGTATTGAGCTTACTCAAAAGGGTCAATGACATACAGATTTTATGAGTAGAGTCTGTATGGATGAATTTGATAGATATGTCTTGAGAAAAATTAATCTAATAATTATTTTTGAGGAAAAGAAATAAATGAAATCTTCAGGTAAATGTATTTCTTGGAGTCAAAATGAATTTTATTTCAAATCAATCAATCAAAATGAGAATGAAATTAAATCTTTCTTGAATCAAAGATTCTTGAAGAATGAGGGAAAATTAATATTGATAAATGAAGATTTTGTATAAAATCAATTTTGAAACCAAGTTGGAAATCAAAATTAACCTGTGACCTGAATTATAAAGATTTAATGGAATAGAAATGACTAAAGATGGTCAGAAAGCATTTTTCAAGAAAAGGAAAAATTTGATAAGGATTTAAAGAAAATTATGAGGTGGAAATCAGTTTTCAACAGTGAAAGAGTGATTGAAAATTGAGATATTTGAAGAAAATTTCATTAGCATCATGAGAGTGTTGTAATTGATTAATGAATGATTCTGGAAATTGAAATTCAAAATAAAGAATAACAAAATGAAAGTAGCAATTACAAGTTAATTAATCTAACGTCAGAGGGGCTCTTGGGAGTAACAAGAGTGGCCTGGAACTCAGGAATCATGTAAATTGCTTGGAATACTCTAGAGAATAGAATAAATTAAAAGAAGAATATATTTCTTTTATATAAGAAGACTGCAACTAAAAAATATGGAGGAAGAAGAAGGAAGCCAATGGCCAAAAGTCAACCAAGCACATAATTTATTCATGTTTTCAACTGGCCAGAAAGGAAAAATGGAATTAGTAATGGATATTACCACAAATAGCCACTGAAATAATTATTAGTATTTACTTTCAGAATGAAAAGAAAATATCAATGAAAATAAATCCAGTAGGTAAATAACTGGGGAAAGAGTAGCCACTATATGTGAAGAGTTGAAATACTGATCCTGGAGGAATGAAAAGCAAGCTTTATTAATATTGTACATCTTTATTCACTGATTTCAAAAAAAACCTTGGCCAGCTTGGGAAATACACTGGGTGGTTCTACAGCCACAGTATTGAATTGAGTTCACCCAAAAGGGACAATGCCATACAGATTGCATGCATACAGTCTGTATGGATGAATTGAGTTATCCAGGAAGTTTTGGATCTTGTCACAGGGGCCCTTGGGACAAGAGAGAGTTGCCTGGCGCTCAGTAATCAGTGAGCTCACTTGGAATACTCCAAAGAATAAAGAAGGCAGGAATAAAAGCAATGAATTTCTCTAAGAAATATGCAGGTACAAAATGAGATTCAATAAGAGAAATAAGAAGCCAAATCCCCAGAGAGCCAACCTATTAATTACTTATCACTGCTTCAACCTTCCAGAATAAATAATGGGATTAGTAAAGGATATGACTACCAATATCCACTACCAGGCAAAGAAAGAAAAGAAGAGGTGCTAAATGAATGACTTGATAAAATAAGTATTCAATCAACAAAAGAGAGAAGATAAATAAAGATAAGATAAAACAAAAGTATATTAATCAACTGGGGGAAAGCCTCCCCAGGGTCAAAGGAGGCTGGTATATGTGAAAAGTTGAGAGCTTGACTCATTCAGGTTGGCAGCTGATCTGTATTGATTTTCTGATGGAATTTAAACCTTGCCAAATTGAAAAATGAATTGGGTTGAATGATCATCCCATGGTGTCTGATTGAAATACACATCTTGATGAATCTGGACTGCATTTAATGAATTTGGTTGTCAAGGTGGATTGATGGAGCATTGACACTGGACAGATTGGTTTGGAATTACCTCTTGAATATCCCCTGAGAATGAACTGCCAGTATTTGCTTGGATGAATTCTGTGAATGAGAAAATGCAATGATTGCTTGATGGTGTCATTGATATCTAAGAGTGACACCTGTCCTTGAGCCTTGATGACCTTATAGAATGTTGATATAACTCTTTGATATTGGTGCCATTGGATTTCCGGTCAAAAAAGATGCATAATGGCGTATAACACCATTTATGGCTCTTTTGGTTATTGGAGGGTGAAAGAGGCCAAAGGTCTTTTGGAAGGATGCCAGGAGGATATGAGTGAAAAATGGTTTTTGGGTGTCTTCAGAGGTGACAAAGTGTTTTTGGGTGTTTTTGCCAAATACAGCTTTAAAACTGTATTTGCGCAAAATGTGCAAATCTGGAAATTAAGACCTGAATGGCCTAGTACCGCTAATTTGGAATATTTCCCATATTACATGAGAAAATGGCATAAAATTGTTGAATTCACCAAAATGGGCAAAATGTGAAAAACTGTATTCCAAGCTTAAAAAGCCAAATACAGGCTTTTGGGCTGTATTTTCCTTGTTTACTGGAAAATACCTAAGAGTTCCCAAAATCAAATACTGGCCAACGAAAGGACTGATGATGATGAAAGGGCCAAGCTGGCCCCAGATAGTGAAATGGCCATAAAAGGCCAGGAAAGATGAAATGTCCAATTTGGCCAAGGATTATGAATATGACCAAATTGCCATAAATTGGATATGGAATTAATATTCCATATGGAGGTCCAAGAGGGTGAATTGTCATGGCTGTTACAGATCTTCAAAGCCTTGAAAACAGATGTGAATTTTTTCCTCCTGAAAATCCTTGAAAATCCTTGTCCAGTATTCCCTTGGGGGAAATACTGTATAAATGAAAAATTCAGATACCTGAATGAGCTTCTTGAAGTCGCACTAATTACCACCCATGGAATATTGATTGATGTCCTTGAATAACTTCTTTTCAAAATAGGATTGAGGGCTGGTTCCCTATATTAATATGAAGGATTTGGGTCCTGAAATTGGTGCCATTGGATTTCTGAGAAAGAATGGTGCATAGGGGTGTATAACACCATATATGGAAGTTGTGGGTCTTCTTCGCCAAAGTTTGGTTTGGGGCCCATTGGGCTCATTGAATTTAGGCCAAAAAGGGCCTATGGGGTCCTACAGACTTCAGACCATGGACCATAGAGGCTTTAGAGGGCCTAAATAGCCCACAAAACCCCCAATGAAAGGGGTTAGTCCAGGAGGATCAAATTAAGGATATGGCCTGGTGTGTCCATATATGAACTTTGGGCCTGGATTGGACGAAGAAGTGGGTTTGGCTCAATTTGCCACATAGAACCAAAACTCCCAATTTTCCATAAAAGGATATACATTCCCAATTGGCTATATGATGATTATGAAATGACATGACATAATTTTATTGATGGGAGGTACCTCCCATGGTTCTGACATATTCATAAATAGAATGAGATTATTTTCAAAGGTAATGTGTCATCTTTTCAACAAATGAAACATAATATTAAGGATGAATAGTATTCTATAAGATTTTCTATCAAGTACATAGATGTATAATATTTAATAGTTTATATAAACATTTGATTATAAATGGCTAATATCTTTCAATAATGAATACCTACCAGACCTTCAAGTAATACTAAATGTATAATCCTAAGGAGTTATACAGAATGTATATGAGAGGATCAAGCTTCTTTAATTCATTTGGTATAGTAATCAAATTGAAAGCCATAAGTTGAATACTCCCATGGTGAAAGATTTCCAATCAAATGTAAAAATTTGGATTTATACATTTGTCTTTGATTTTACCTGGATAGATATGTCTTAAAATCTTTTTGCTTACAATTTTGGTATATTTTTTTCAATTGAATGTCTCAATGGGCTCTTTTTGGTGGTATTGCATTTTTTCCATTAGAATTTTGAGCTAGGTGTTTTTTCTTCAATAAAAGTTAAAATATCTTTGATTTAACCAGTTTCTTGATTCCTCCCTATTATAATACGAAAATTTTGTTCTTATTTCTATTAATTTCTTTGAAAAAGCTTATTGTTTGGCATCTTTATGTGAGTAACTCTTCCAATTTTATCATTATTTTTGAGTAATTCCTTCTGTTTTATGGTTTTATATGATTCTCAAAAATAATGGATAACAATTTCCTTATTTTAGGAGCTTTCCTTATCAAAGAATAGCTAGTTTATTATTAATAAAGAAGTTGAAATAAGCTTCAATTACTGAATAAAAAAGAAAAAAAATCAATTAAAAATGTTGTAATTATCTGTTTCAACTTTCATATAAATTGAAATTAATTTCAATTCCTTATTATTGAGTTTGAGTTACAATCTCCCAGAGACAAAGAAATTGAAATTGAAATTATGCAGAAATTTCTTGGTGAGTTTCTTTCAAACAATTCCACAAGTATCTTTTCTTTCAATTTCTAATTAAATTTTTACCACTATAGTCTGCTTTTCAGTTTCTTTAACTTTCAAATTTCAAATTTCAAAATTTTGGCCTCTTAGCTTCCTCTTTTCAAAATTGAAGTCAATTTCAAAAATATAAAAATATATAAAAAATCCAACAAATTAAGAAATTAAAATTGGTGAGATTCTTCAATACTCACACCAATAAATTTAATTCTCCATTTATAATTGAATCTTAAAACTATTTTCATTAAATAATTTTATTTAAAAACTTTAATGGTGAAAATTCTTAGCTTTCATGTAATCATATTTTCTTGAAGAAATCAAATCCAATTTATGAGTTGCTTTTTTGTTAATATAATTGAAATCCTAACTCCCGAAAATTCTAAAAAGTGTTTCAACTAATTTATTTGAGAAATTTCCATTCCTCTTGAAGTATTAAAAGAAAATTAATTTCTATTTTATATCAACTAATAATATACCAAAACTAACTATATCTTTGAAATATTTTGTTAATATTAGTACTTATTTTAGTCCAAAAGTATTTACATTAGAATCCAAGATGAACTCAAAGTATCTTTTGATTATTATAGAAATTGATAGTAATATTATATAATCATAGAATGTTTTGAAGTTATTGATGAAAAATATAAAATACAGCTCTGAAATATACTTAATTGATCACCAAGCCATTCATCATAAGGTAGCTGATAAGTTTTAAAGTAATAAGTAATTTATTTTTGATGGATTTTTATTTTGACTTCTAATGAGCTTATGAGGAATTTGTAAGAAAAGAACTCCTTTTTTGATTTTTTTCTTTTATTCAAATACTTCAGGATTCGAATTACGATGTGATCTTTTTATTGGTATTAATGTTTATTTCTTTTTCTGATCTACTGTGAAACTTTCCCTTTAACTCTAAATCATTCTTACATCACCTTAGTAATATTATATTCAATGTAATATATAAACTAAACATCTTAATAAAAAGTTTGCTTATCTATCAGTTCTCCAAAGTAATTTTAGCTAATTATTTCATATTGAATTCAATGATAAAGGAACTATGGCCTATACTAATAAGAAGCATATGAAAGGGATGAAGAAGAAATAAAAAGGCAAAAAAGTAAACTTCTTCTTATAAAATGAAATATAAAACCGATTTGAATTCAAATCTCAAAGATATCTTATTCCTAGTAGTGGTCTTATACGATTTTGAGTATTTCGTATACTTAACAGTTACATCTTATGATTTTTGCTTACTATAGAATGAAATCTTTTTTTAAATTTCAAATTTTATTATATATCAAAGATACATACGGATAATTTCATTCAATATCAAATATACCAGTTTATTTTAATAAATTTGCAAATCAATTGAGCACATCCAATAATGCTAAAAAGAATAAAGAATAGAAATGCGAGCTGTTGAGGTATGTATGGCATACCCATAAAGCCACGAATGATATTTTATACATTTTATTCAGTCAATAACTGACTTCTTATATCAATTTTTCAAAGAAATGATCAAAAATGGACAGAAAATTATTTTGTATAAACAAATTTATAGTTACTCTGTAATTTTTGGATTCTAAATGAAAGATAACCTAGGGTAGACCTATAGGATTTTATACCCAAAATTGGAGGTTTTTCTGTAAATGGATGACTTAAAACTCTTATAAAACACTTATACAATTATATAAAATTTGGATGATTTCTTTGAATTTCTAATTTCAACTATAATTGAACGTTACATAAGGCTTTTGTAAGCTTACGAAAACTGTTTTACAGTTAGGGTGTTTTGTTGAGTTACTTTATTGGCTAAGAATCTTCCCCAAAGACTGTAGATCCTTGGTTAACTCAATCAAAATTCATTAAAATCCATGTTATGGCATGAAATGAACAAATTGGCAAAATACATGCAAAAGGAGGGACAAAGGGAAAAATGGCAAAAAGGTGCCATGTTTCTCAGTTTTTGGGATCTGAAACAGCCAAAATAAGGGTTCCCTCCTTTATTGAAGTATTTAAACCTTATCTAAGACATAATATTAGACATTGATTTAATATTAAATTTTGAAACAGTTTAACTTTCATTTTGACAGGAATTCAAAGCTTCCAAATGGTAAATCCCTTCATAGACACTTTCAATCAAGGTTTTAAGATCTTTCAAAACTTGATAAAGTGTAAATAAGCTTGAAATTAAACTTGAATCATAAAAAAATTAGCAAAAATAAACTTTTGTCTATCTTGATATTTGTAAATGGAAAAACGCAATAACTTTAAAAATCAATAGAAAATCCATTTCCTAATAGATTTACTTGAAATGTTTGCACAGCTTAAAGTTTAATTTCTTTATGTGTAATATTTAAAGATAAATATTTCTTATTGATAAGATTCTTTTTTCTTTATACCTGAAAATACCACATTTTTGTATTCTTAAAGAGAACTAAGATTTATTTGAAAATTAACTAAAAATCTTAATTAAAAGATGTTTTCTTGAAGTTTTATTTATAACATAATAGAAAGATAAACTTTAAGATGAATTAATTTTTTTACATTGAAACTTAAAAATAATAACCACCAATGAAGCTCAAAGCTACTGGGAGTTAAGAATAACACATGTAGTTCCAATAGTAGTTAAAAATGAATCTACAATGATGGCTCTTTGATTTTTGAGGAGTAAATGGTCTCTGAGAGAGTCTTTGATGACAAGGAAGATTCCTTGAGGCATAAAAGGAGTCATTTCAGTACCATATTTGCCCCCAGAAAATAGTAAAATCCAATCTTATGAAGCAAAATATTTTATCAATAGACTTTCATATTATTATAAATTATTCTTCAATGCTTCAATATTGATTGTTTTATAAATAAAGAGTTGAAATATTGGAATTTTATTACATATTTATAATCCTCATGATTTTTTAAATTATTCAAATCCACAAATCCTCCCAAAGTACCTCAATTGTTAATCTGGTTTTTGACTTATTTTTATCTGTTGATAATAGTTTATGACGTTCTCTGGTGTCTTTTATCCAATGAAGACATGTAAGTGGGTTTTTAATCAAAGATATTTCTTAACATATTTTTTTCTTGAATCATTGTTATCATGATTTTTACACATCTGTGTATGATAATTTATCTAAAATTGATTGATATTTTTTATTTAATCAAAATTTAATTATTTATGGTAAATACTTATTACTCTTATTGTTATAGCTTTTAGTGACTTTTAATAATAATAAAATAATTATGTTAGTTTCATATATTTATCTCAGTTCTTTTTAGTAAAAGTTTTAATAATATGAGGCTTTCATATAATTCTTTCTTAATATTCAAGTTATTAATAATATTAATAATAATATTTATTTTTAAGGCCATAAAATTTAATAATGGTATATTTGAATTTGAGGAAATTAATATCAATATCAATAATAAGTATTATCATTGTGAGCTTCTTTGAAAAAAATTACAAGAAGAATAACTCACATTGTGGTATTCCATACCTTTTTACCAGTTTCAAGAATTTTTTTTTGTTTTTGAAAATTAACAGTTGGGAGATCAAGATCAAAATGACTAATTCAGGAAATCACCATTCAAAGGACATTATTAAAAATCACACACACCCAGGAACAACATCAAAAGTAGGGAGGAATGGAAGAATTTAGCATTCAGAATAGAAATAACCAACATATTTCTACAATTGAATAAATAATAGGGAAATCCAATCTTATGGAATTATACAAGAAAGCCTACATATAAGTCTTACAGAATAAACAATAGGCTTAATACATACATAAAAACTCAAAATTACATGGAAAAAGTAACATTGTAGTATTATATCCACCCTAAAGCCATCAAGAAGATTATATTACCATAAATTACAGTAACCAAAATACAGTTCATGTGACACAAGGATCATATGATAGTATCCAATTCAATTCAATACATGGGAAATCGACTAAAAACCTGAAATTAAATAACAATACAGGTTCTTAAAGAAGGTTTATGCAATCCACATGCATGACATCTGTACATTACACAGCCTCAAGATCATCAAATACAACTCAATTCAACTTCAACTAGCTGCATGCAAGTGGAATACATTAAACTGTATACCACACAGCAATTACAGTAATCAAGAATTAAAACTCAGGAAGATATCCCCACATTGCACAGCATTATTACAAACAAACTTATACAAGGGCTTATTCAAATAACACCACCTTCATCCCTTACTAACCAGCATTAATTCCTCAAGGCTATGCAAGCTGACTAAAGCAGTGCAAAAGAGAAGTCACCTGATATTTTTATCAAAATCCCCACCAAGCAAAACATCTCAACCTTCATTTTGACCAAACAAATGGTGAAAATATCTCAGTCATATGATACCATTCTCAATTTTACACACTAGCATTTATCTCTCAAGGCTGCGCAAGATTACTAATGCAGTATAACAGATAGGTCATCTGGCTTTTGTTACAAAAATCTACACCAGCAAAATTATCTCAAGGGCAAGAATAAAACTGTGAGCCTTAGAGGTAATTTCATGTACCCAAAAGACCACAAATACAAAAATTAGTATATAAATATAAATAAAATAAATTTATTTATATTATTAAAATAAAAATTAAAATATAAATATAAAATTATATTCAAAATAAAAAAATTTAATTAAAATTTAAAATTAAAATTACATTAAATTTTGTAATTATAAAATTACATTTATACTTAAAAAAAATAAGTAAAAATGAATTTTTAACAAAACTGTAAAAAAATAAATAAATTTGGAAAAAAGATTATTATAACTTTTTATCCAATAAATAAACATATAAAAATTATTTCACCATTGGATTCCTCATAAAAAATCAGGTGGGGTCACCTCTGAGTGAAATTTTTGTAACTCAACTCTAAATAAGCTTAAATTAAGTTTTTAGTATTTTCAATACAAAAGTTGAAAATCCTCAAAACCTTAATTTAATTCACACCACATGTGGTGTTAACCATCAATTTTTGTGTTAAAATTGAGGTGTTGTGTTTAGTTTAGAAGTTATGAGGAATTGAAGTATTTTCAATTGAATTCAATTGAAATGTCAAAATGTGCGCGTGTATTACATAAGTGAACTTTGATTTACATATGAGGTGTCAATTATTACTGTATTTTACTGTACAATTGAATTGAATTACATATGTAAATTATAAGTATAATACATGATGAGGAATTAAAGGAAAAATAAATTGGAAAGATTAAATTTGGGGGGGAAAAGGAACTCCAGCTCTAAGGGGGAGCTAGACCCCCAAATTCCTTGCTGACAGGCGTGGGATGTCAAAATTCACGCAAAAGTTCATCACTTTTGGCCTGGAATTGAGTTACAGGGTCTGTGGACTCAATTGATGATGAGGTTTTGATACCAACTGGGGTAGTTTTAGCTGTTGCCAAGAGGGTAAAACTACCCTTAAGATAAAACAACCATAGTAAAAACAGTTTTAACTGGTTTCTACGCCTCTGACACACATTCTGACGTGTTTTGAAGGCTCTAGGCCTGGTATTGCTATAGTAATGGCTGATTTAAGGGTCTAAAATGGCTAAAAATGGCTAAAAATGGCTTAAACCAGCCCTTTTTGGCCTAAACCAGGGTTCAATGATGCCATAATTGGCTTTTCTGTTGTCAGACTGTTTTTCACGACTGACAAGAGTAAATTTTACTTTTGGAGTAAGAGAATTGATGGCTATAAAAGAATGTCTTCTTTGCCCCACTTTTCTCTTCATGTTAGAATCTTTTCCTTTTATTAATTAGTTTAAAACTGTTAAACCAATCAATCAAAGATTCCAACCACCACTTTTAAATCATTTTAATCCTTTTAACCACGTGAAAAAATCATTATAATCATTTTTACCCCTGAACCACCCCAAAAGTGAATTAAAGCATCTTTCATCACTGTAAACTTTGTCACTTTGTTTCCAAATTCACTCTGGTCACTTTTGGGCGTGTTTTCTCTTTAATATTCTTTTTAAAGACTTTGTTCTTTAATTAATTGCTTGCAGTTCTTTGCTCAATTAATTCCAATTGAAATTGCTCTTGAAGAAATTTCTTTTGTAGCCTTAAAATATCTCTTGTAGAGTATTTTTTGGATAAATCTTTATTGTTGGTAAAACAATAAATTTTTATATTATTGTTTTATACTAATAAAGTTATAAACAATAAAATTGGCGTGTTTTCTCTTAAAAATAATATTTCATACTATTTTTAACTGAATTTTACCTTATACAAATTTTAAGGACAGGAAAAGTACTTGATTTTAATCAAAGTTTCATATCCACACCTTACAAAAACTTTACATGGAGAGCCCATGGGGACTTCTCACAACATAAAAGAAGGCCTCTCTCTCTCATTTTTCTCCTCTTTCCCCATGAAATCCAATTAGTTATATACCAAGAAGGAGAATAACTATTCATCCCTTACTAGTAGGTTAATATAGAAATTATTATTATTATTATTACATTACATTAAAAAGTGATTTATATATAGCTGTAGTTAACAGTAGGTCTGCCTATATTATAAATTCATCTATTAGTGAAATACTCATACTCAACAAAATATTTATATTATACTCTTCTCACTAGAAGAAAATCCATATCACTATTATTATTATCACAAAATATATATTTAACATATTATCAAAATTATTTATCAATTACACTTATTTAAAATATCAAAAAATATTATTATATTATCACTATTACTAAATTTTCTCATATTGAGCTATTATCCATTAAACAAAATACCTTCAACAAAGAAAACAACTTAAAATCACCACTCAGTACTATTATATCTATTATTTATCTGCTCAATTATTATCTTACCATCTTGAAATTGCCTACAGATTTATTCATTCAAAATTATTATTATTTTATCATTATTCTGATTATTGAATACGTCTGATAGAGACCGCTGAAAAGTCTTCTCTAGTTGTAAAGCCACAATCCTAAATATTGATTTGTGAGCTCTGTAGGGAGATTGTTTAGTATATTCAGAGGGGCAGCTAAAAAACTATTAGCACCCTTGGTTACAGGAGTATTTAAGCAATTCAAAACTGTTTACCTGTGATTTCCCCCTCAAGGACTGCCTTATCCAATCCCACACCAAAAGGAGTTCCACAACATGAGCTGTCAGATCCTTCATCAAAAAAATGTTTCAAAAACAATTACCACAATTATGATTAATTAATTGAATAATTCTTCCTCTCTGACATTTTTAAAATTCCTCTTTTATTAAGACCACTAACAAATTCCATAATTTCTTTTCCAAATGAACCTTGGCTATTGCAACAAAAAGAACTATAATTTAAATTTTGAAATTTATCCTTTTTCAGTAATTTCATAAGTTGAAGTTAATCAATTAAGACCCTTTTCTGTGAACCAAGGGAAAAATTTACTTTTTGACTTTAATGTGAAATATTTGTTTTATTAATTCAAGTAAAGTTTGACCAAAAAGTAATTAATTTGATTTTGTTAAAATTGAAAATATGGTTTCCAAATTTTTCACTATTCAATGTATCATACTCCGCAGTTTTCAAATTACTTCCAAATTTATTTCAATCCAGCTAAACAGATGATGATTCATTTGACTAAAAAGAAAAGATTACTAATTTTTCATATTTATTGTGCTTTCACCTTTATGAAATTAATAGAGGTGGATGAAATATCACCTTTCATAAAGGGTTTCTTTGAGGTAATAAATATGTTCTGGAAAATGTTTACGATTCACAAGAAATTTTTCAAAAAGTATTACACATTGAAAAATGCACTTTTTTATGACTTGTAAATGAACTTGTCAGCCATGGTCTTATGAAATATAAGAAATTTATGGCTTCTCAAGAACAAGCCATGCACTTTTTGTACATTGTTACAAATTGAAATTCTACTAATAAAGATGGTGAGAATTCTCAATGGGCTCAGAGAACCATTCATATTTCCTTCCTCAATACCATCAATCACTTTCAGAATTATCCATAATATTTGAGGCGACCAAATGGCACTGAAATTACAAAATACCTAAGCCATAATTACAAATATTTATAATTTTGGTGTTGCATAGGTGCCATTCATGGGGCCTTCATACCAGAAAAAGTAGTTGTCAATAAACAAGCCACATGGAATAGCTTAAAGGGGCTAATAAATCCGAATTTCCCCATAGAAGTACATTTTGATGTGGAAATTCATACATGTGTATAGTATGAGGATGAATTAAACATTATTTAAATTCTTTGGAAAATAAATTTCCCCAATATCTCCATGTTGCATGGAATAGGTGTTATTTGGATTATTCAAAATATATTTTCAGAAAAGAAGTCTTGATACCATATTCATGAGAAGGAAACGGCTAAAAAAGGTAGCTTATTTATATACCTTAATACCTCACCAATGGACATGGTATTAAGATATATTTGAGCTTGGAACTCAAAAAAACGAGTAATTATTAAATTTATGGAATGATTCCCTATGCGTTGCGGTCAAACACATCATTGGTGTCCTCAAAATGAAGTTTCCAATCTTTTGTTTCCCTTATGATGATCAAGTGCCAGTTTAGAATGAAATTTACTCACAACAATATAATAAAGAATCGCTGTGATGGCTCAGCGTGATATTTATAATTGGAGGATTATTTTAACCAAGACACCATAAAATGAATTTTCAATGAATTAAGATTTTTAGAATCAACATATAAGTTCTACTTGTACAAATTTGGAAAGTTCAATGTGGAATCAATACCAACATTTTGAATACACATAGGGTTTAAGGACCTTCATGGGAATTCTTAGCAATTATAAAAAATTATTTACAAGAGGAATAGTACACATATTAAGATATTTACATAAGTAGATTTTCAATGCGAGAACACTAGTTTCATTTCTAAATGGCTATCTTTAAAGTTTAGAAATTGGAGATGTTTTTTCAAACCCAATCAATTGTAAAATAGAAATAATCCCAGATAGCTAAAGAAAATTGTGGTTTTGTGCCCCTTTTCTAGGATACTCATGCTTTCAATAATCTCAGAGCTTGTCAATTACCTTTTGTATCTTTAATGTGATATTAAGCCTGCTTTCTGTAATTAAATGTGTGAATCATATTCTACAGAATGTGAAGGTGGGGATTTGAATAGCTCTGTGATAATAAGGTAGTTGAAGTACCAACAATTGTAAGAACATTAAGCACTGCATCTCTTTCGAAGGGTCTTGGTGATTTTGGACAAGGGTTTTATGATTATTTACACTCCTTTCTTTCTCACAAATTCCTTTTTAAAAGCTGATTGGGTTCTTGGTAATCAGATTATTAAGCTCTTGAGCCTTCAGATTAACTGGTAATTGTCAGGCAAGAAATGGGTTCTGTTATAGGAGCCTGTGTCTGAGTTTCAGGAAAGTTTACAGTTTCATAAGTACTTCCAACCACTCTTAGAAATAGCTTATAGTTAGGGAATGACACCCCTGTTAGCTTCATATATCCATATTAGGGTTGTTCTCCTTGAGCTTCATCAAAAATTCATTGTCTACCATAATAATTTGTTGAGGGACATCCCATCCTTCCCTGCTTGCAGAGAATAAAAACTCATACTTTGTATACAGTTGCTTAATCTCAATTATTTGAGAACAGGTTTAGCTTCTTGACTTCATATATTACTAATTTCAAAGAAATCTTACTGTGTCCTTTTTATTTTTAACTTGGTATTTTTGCAAATTTAATCGAAATCTCGTAGTAAAATTTGTCACCAGAAGGGAGCACAATTCCGTATTCAGATTGCCACAATCTATGTACTTCATCATTTCACAAAATGCGGAATAGTTTCACGGAACACTATATTATTCCCTGCTTCTTATGAATGAGAAGGTCCTCTCATCTTGGCAGAAGTTTTATCATTAAGAGTAACATGAAGATGGTTGGGTGTATTAAAAGGTGAGAAAGAATCATCAATGTTATTTCTGTACTGTATAATTATTGGTTCAATAATTAAAAAAAGATTACACTGAGAGAAATTCCAAAAGTAAAAACATTAAGTGTAGAGAAAAAATTATATGAGACTTTATTTTGATTTTTCTGCTTTCCCAATTCCAAATACATATATTTCCTTATGATTCACTTTTTGCTTAGAACACACTTGTATTTTTTTTGGAAATTAGCTCTTCATAAAAGGCAGTTTGGGGATTTCAAGTTAATTTGCAGGAAATAGGAACACCCCTAAACCATCTACATAAAACTTTATTTGATAAGAAACAATAAGGGGTGTCAAAGTTACAAAATCCTACACCACAAGAGGTGGGGAATTTTGGGGTCACAAAGAACAGAGTTTTTGAGTCTTAATCCCATACTTTCCAGTAATCAAATGTTGATTTTAGCTTCACAAAAATAATCATTTTTGATTCACACCTTACTAAGTGCATTTATATTTGAATAATCCTACCTTTATCTTGCATAAAATTTCAAGTAACTAGTAATGAATTCAAGTAATTTTCTCCATTATAATCATCTATAAATATCTTTTAATTAAAATAATTCCAAAGGAATCCAAAGTACTACCTTTAATTAAGAATTAAAAAGACTTTTACCTTATGAAAGCTTTTGATTCTGATAGTTACTCAGATATTCCAGAAGACATAGCCTTATTTAATATGATGAAAGCACAAAGATATATCACTTCCCATACAAGAAATTCTCCATAGCACATATACAAATTGAAATTGGATCCTCAAATTAAAATTAATAATATATCGAAAAATTCCTCAAAAAAACAATAGGATACTGCCAAAAATTGACTGTGGAACCATCACACTTAGAAGAAGAGGTAATGGGTCTGGTTTGAATAATATTGGTGTGTTGTTTTGAGTTATCCATGGGGCTGTTGTATCATATATTCATAGCTTACTTGTTTTATTAATGAATTCAAAAAAATAATGATAGTTTGACCAATAAATAAATTACAAATAGAGATTTCAGAAGTGATTCAGGCTGAGGGGTCTCCAAGGTGCATTGGATTTATTTATGAGAGTCACATACCTTCTTCTCAATGCCCTTCCAAATATGGTGAAACTTGATTTAATTTCAAAAAGTGGTATGATATCTGTTTTTGAAAAATATTTGAATTTTGAATAATAATTAAAAAATTAGTTATTATATGTCCATGAGGCTGGTTTGTGATAGAAAGAAAAAGTTCATTTCCCTAGATGTTGGATCTACTGGCCCACTTCATAGTTAGAATTCATATAAACATATTAGAAAAGAAAACACCACAATAGATTCAAAAAAGTATCAGTACTCTGTAGTATATTCTGCATATGCAAGCTCACCTTGGTTTGTTGCACATCATAAGAAGGTTTCTCCACAGGATGAAGACAATAGGCTATTCACTTATTGTCTATAAAACTCTAGGGTAATAATAGAGCATGAAATAGGTATTTTGGAGGGCAGGTGGCTTTCTCTAAGGGAAATTCCTAATATAATGAGGGATGATAAGGAAAAAAAGAGTTTTGTTAGTTGTGTTGAATACAGGATTTCAGTACTTATATTTACTGTATTATTTCATACATCTTTGTTACACCCATAGTGGATATCACTCCTTAAGATTATACTACTATTTTTGACATGAAAATAGTTAAGGGGGAGAACAGACATCAAAGTAAGCCAGGGTACCTCACTTATGAGGCCTCTGAGGAATGGTCATCTCAGAACGTTCTCTCAATGGCTGCTCATGGCCCAATTATTCTCTTCAAAACTTTTGGGAATCTGGTTACAAAGTTAAAATCCCATTAAATCATGATAAAATAGCAAATAAGCTGCTATTTTTACATTACAAGAAGGTAATTAGCAACTATGAATCCTATATCCATTTCGATTATTAATTATTTTCCTTTAAAGAACACAGGAAAATTGATTAAAACCTTTTGTTGCTAGTATCTATGGATTTACCCCTCATGGAAACCAGCTATCACTATGCTATTTTCTTTTCTATGAAGAAAGGAGGTAAATACATCAAGAACTAAACAAAAAAAAATTTCTCACTGAATCCTTCTGAAACTCTCCTTACAAATTGAGAAGAGGATGATACACACTAAAACAAAGAGAAATTATTAATTCATAACTACAATCAAAAGCTTCATTTAAAGTTCATTTCTGATTATTTCATGTGAAACACTGAATCTTCAAAAACTCACAGAAAATACAACCTGTGATGAAATTCCCAATGAAATCAATAGCTTTGAGGGACAAATTTTCATTTTGCAATATAAGAAGATTTATAGTCCTCAATCCTTTATTTATCAGCCATGAATGGGTTTGTAATCATGTAAAATGACTTAATTGAGTAATTAGGATACTCTTACATGACAAAAAGTGATAAAATGAATACTAAAAAGATAATAAAAAGCTTCTCACCGATTGAATTTTTAGTCTTTTCCATTCCATGCCTCTTTGAGCTTCTTAGACCTAAAAGATTCCTACTCTTTCTTCTTTTCCAATAACCATACATCTATTCAGATTTATCATGAATACCAACAAGAAAGAATTAATTCAAAGCTTTGTTAAGTATTTTTATCTCTCAAAATCAATAGAAAGGATGTCCAATTAAAGAATTATACTATTTACAATATTTGTTAGCCATTGATTGTTGTATTGGTGCTATAAAATCAATCATTGATACCTTAAATTCACAATTAATCTGTGAAATTACTTTACCAATTGTTTTCAAGGCATTATTGGATTATGAGTGTTTTTTTTGTCAAATTATCATCATTTTTCTCCAAGTTTTGTATATTTTTCAAGAATTGATTATGATTATTCTTGAAAAAGACAATTATGAATTCAAAAAACTTTATATTATTTTGATAAGAATTTTTATTATTGATACTTCTTGTAATTTATTCTAGTAGACAATTAATGCTTGCTGTTATAATCCCTGGTAGTGTATAGCAAGTAAAAGAAATAATTACAATATTATTTATCTACTTGTGGCTATAATAAATTCGCTTATTATATCTCATAAGAATGGTCATAGTACCCTTGATTAATAATAATATCATAAATACTTTCATAGACAGATATCACACAGGTGACAAGGGGACTCTTCCAAGTGATTAGGGCCTGGAGCTCAGTAAGCTGGGAATCACTTGCAAAGGGCTCAGAATGTATCAGAGGAAAAACTCAAGTAGAGTAAATGAAATGAGATTATTAATAATAAATTGATTAGAAAAGATGATATGATAGCAAGCCATCATGAAGAAAGGAGCCAACCACAAACAATCCCAGGTCCACTGTTTCAACCTGTCAGAGGGAAATAGAGGGATTAAGAAGGATATGGCTACCACAACTCCACTAAACCAGTGAGGAAAGATACAAAGACTTACTTAATACTTATAAATAGGATATTATAGTGAAATAGGAATGAATTATTTACTGTATAATAAATTTGATATATTAATTAACAGTGAAAAAGCTTCCAGAGGGAGGAAGGGGGGCTGGTATATGTGAGAGTGCTGAAACAATAAATCAATTTCCCTGATGAATTCCAATCAAAAATACACAAATCAATTAAAACCTGATTAAGCCTGAATTCAAGAAAAAAAAGGGAATTTGAAATTTGATGAAGAATTAAGAAGAGAGTGAAATGGCCAGAAATTATTAATAATGAGGAAGAACTAATTCTTCAGGTGAATAAAATGAGCAAGATTAAAATTGATGAGAAAGAATCATAAATCATGAAAACAATAATAGTCATAAAGGAGTCATAATTGATGAATGAGTGAATGATTTAATGAGAAAGAATGAACATATCAATAAGAAATTATGATTTAATTATCATAATGTTACAGCGGCTCTTCTAGGTGAAGAGGACCTGAAACCCAGTAAGCTGGGACTCACTTCCAGAGGGCTCAGAATGGAAAAGGGGAACACTTTAGTAGCTTCAATGAAGTAAGATTACTAATAAGAAATGAATGAGAAAGGAATAAACAATAACAAGCAGTAAGGAATAAAGGAGCAAACCACAAAGAATCCCAGGTCCAATTCTTAATCCTGTCCGAAGGAAATAAAGGTGTTAATAAAGATATGTCCACCACAACTATACTGAACAGGTGAGGGAATATGAAAACCCTCCCTTAATACTTATAAATAGGATATTAAAATAAAATAAGAATGAAGTATTTATCAGATAATTAACCCAATATATTAATCAACTGGGGAAACGTCCCCAGAGCAAGAGGGAAAGATATATATGAGAATCCAACAGCCCTGATTTAGAAGGTGATTTTCTTCAGAATATTGAATGATTTGACTAGTAAAGGACCTGTATGTCTTTACAGGGTCTGTACAGCAAGAACAGTAAATTAATCATATAGCTTTGGGCTTGCAAATCCGGCCTTTACAAGTGGTTAAAGGCTGTATTGGTTAATACAACTGTATGATTGTTTCAAATTGAGACTTTTGAGACTGAATATTCATTTGCAGAAAGTGTGAGCCTTAGAGGTATTTTCATATACTCAAAAGACCACAAACAATAAAATTAAGTTATCATGCAAAATAATAAATTTAATTCTAAAATATAAGAACAAAATCAAAATATAAAGATAAAAATTCAATACAAAAAAGATAATTATAATTATAATTAATTCAAAATTCAAAATTGTGAAAATACATTTTTACATGAAAAAATTAAGTAAAAATAAATTTTCACCAAAAATATTAAAATTAAAATATTTTTGGAAAAAAACTTAATAAAAATTATATAAGTTTTTTTCCAAAACATAAGTTTATGAAAATCGTTTTACCATTGGATTCCTCATAAAAAATCAGGTGGGGTTACCTCTGAGTGACAATTCTTTAACTCACCTCTAAATAAGCTTAAATTAATACTTTTGTATTTTCTGTATTAAAATCTTGAAATCCTCAAATATTTAATTTAAATCACACCCCATATGGTTTCAACCATCAATTTTTGTTTTAAAATTGAGGTAAGGTGTGTAGTTTAGAAGCTATGATGAATTGAAATATTTCCGATTGAAATGTCAAAATGTGTGTGTGTATTGCATAAGTGAATTTGGATTTATATATGTGGAACCAATAACTACAGTTGTGTACTGAAAATTTTAATATAATTACATATTTAAACTTTCTAGCATAATACATTATGAGGAATTCAAGAAAAATAAAATTGCAAATATTAACTTTGGGGGGGAAAGAAATCTTGGCTCCAAGGGTTCCAGACTCCCCCAAAATCCTTTCTGGCAAGCATGAGCTATAAAAATCCATACAAAAGCTCATCACTTTTGCCCTGGAATTGAGCCACATGGTCTGTGACTCAAGTGATGATGGGGTTTTGATACAGACCAGGGAAGTTTTAACTGTTTCCAGGAGGGTATAGCTACCCTTCAGCTCAAACAATCCTAGTAAAACAATTTTTGACTAGCTTTGAGGTCTCTTAAACACATTCTGATGTGTTTTGGAGGTTTGAAACCAGGTATTACTATAGAAATGGCTAATTTAAGGGAGTAAAATGGCTAGAACCAGCCCTTTTCATTTAAAATAGGGTTAAATGATGCCATAATTGGCTTTTCTGTTGTCACTGCCTTTCTCACGACTGATTAGAGTAAATTCTCCTTTTGGAGTAAGAGAATTGGTGGCTATAAAAGAACGTCTTCTTTGCCCCACTTTTCTCTACATGTTAGAATTTTTGCCTTTTATAATTAGTTTAAACACTGTTAAACAAATAAATAGAATATTCAAAAAACCATTTTTTAATCCTTTTTAACCTTATGAAAAGGTGAAAACATAATTATAATCATTTTTAACCTTGAGCCACCCCAAAAGTGAATTAAAGCATATCTCATCACTATTAACTTTGTGACTTTGTTTCCAAATTGGATCTGGTCCCTTTTGGGTGCAATTTCTCTTTAATGATACTGTTAGAGACTCTGTTCTCATATTAATTTCCTGCAGTTCTTTGCTCAATTAATTTCAATTAAGATTTCTCTTGAAGAAATTTGATTTGTAGCTGTTAACATCTCTTGTAGAGTATTTCTAGGATAAATCTTTATAATAGGGGGTGTCAAAGTCACCAAATATCACCTTAAAATAATGCAAAATTTGGAACCCAAATCCCAACACTAAATCCCAGGTTTTTTTATGTGTAAATCCCATGGCATTTTAGCTGAGTCCCCTGGTATTTTGACCAAATCCTATGCATCTGGGATTTCAGCTTGAAACCTCACCCAAATGAGTACTCACAGTTCATACCTGTACAACATATTCTTCTACACTACATTTTGGACAATCTGACCAAACAGCTTACAGTCCATTTATACTCCTTCATACATATAATAATGCCTTGATCCAAAGCAAGACAAATCAAGACAGATATGAAGATCACCTCTGGCCTGCCTCATCCATAAGATCACTTAATACGTACAGATTATTTAACCATAATTAATTGGCTTTCACTCAAATCCAATTTTGAGTCATGTTTTGGTACTAGTGGTTCAACATCTATTGGAAGACCTCCTTCATCAAAGTAGCATGGATTTCAGCTTATGGCCATTGAGGTCAACAAAAAATCACAAAATCACCTAAACCTTAGTTCAAGCAGCATCCAATATTGATGGCAAACATATAAAAAGAAATATATGGCAGCAAAAAAATGTGATAATTTAACTGGGGCTGGAATAATGGAAGAAGATGAGAGTAAAGGAAAAAAATGAATGAGTGAAAATCTTGAAAGTATGTGTCCTTGCTATGCTGAAATGGATGTTCTCTTTGGCCACAAGCCCAATGTCACTCCCATTGAAAGCTATGATTTGCAAGAAAAAGACAGCATAAATGGTGATGATGATGTTGATGTTTTTCTTGATAAGGTAAGATATCGCCTCTTTCTCTTTTTACCTGTGATAGTTAAAGCTTGTTTACTTGCTAAAGGAGAATGATCACTTGGATTAACCTCTCATTATGGATCCTTTGCTTAATAATGATGATGACTTGGTTCAAGTGGAAAAACTCCAAGATGAATCAGTAAGTATTTTTAAGCCTGATACTTATGAAATCCATTTTTGATTATTTCTTGTTTGACCAGCAAATTCAATACATAAAAAATTCAATACAAAAGCGTCATCAAGCATTGATGCCCAACTTGAATGACAAGAGTGGCTCTAGGAAAAGGCTGATGGATATGTTTGCACCAACATATGCAAATTTGCTGGAATCACATCAAAAGTGTATTTTTTGGGTTTATGGTTACTCAGATCAATCCTACTGACAAAATGCATGATTTGTAGCCTGTGAAACCAGTGAATATGCTTGTTTGGAGTGGGACAGGGAGAGGTGGAATGAAGAGAAAGCAAGAAAAATGGAAAAGAAATGGTTTGAAGAAGTCAAGTTGCAAAAGCAAATGGTGTTTGAGGAGAAGCAACATATGAAGAAATATGAATTTGAAAGTGAAAAGTGGGATCATGAATTGGAATTTAAGGAAAAGAAATCCCAGATAGATCTCACTATAGCGGCATTGTCATCAAGCAGGCCAATAAGGGAGCAGGAACGCATTCTGACATTAATTAATAAAAAATAAAATATTAGGTATGCATCATGTGATCAGTTTATATGTGGTTATTTGTTAAATCAAAGTGCTGTTTATGTTTGATTATTGATCTTATGTCATGAAATCTAACTGCACTTTATTACCAAATGGAAAATTTAATGTTTAATTGTAATTGGGGCACCAACTTGCAATTTCAATTTTGTATGAAATTTATTTGCAATTTAGGACAAAATTGAAAATTTGGGCAAGTTTTGCATCAAGATTTTATGTGAAGTCTGCTCAAAAATAACAGTTGATGACACCTTTTTTCCTTTTTTATGAAATGATATTTAATTTCATTTTATTGTGTTTCTTCTAAATTTTTTCATCTTTTTCTATATGGGTTTTTTTTAATTTAATGGTTCATCTCCTTGTATTTTTGATTTTTGATTCTTCATTTTTAATTTTTAATTTTTTTTAAAGTGAATTTTTTTCTTTAATTTCTCTCAATTTATTATTTTTTATGGTTACTTTTCACCCCTCCCTCTAAAATAAAATTCACCATTTTTTTTAATTTTTTTTTTAATTTTAAACCTTAACTCTCAATTTATTTTTTTTATTTTTACTTTTCACCCCTCCCTCTAAAAAAAACTCACCAGTTTTTTTAAAATTCAGGTAAGTGATTTTTTCTTGCTTTTGTTTCACCACTATGAATTTTTTCCAACCTGATTTTTTTTTCTATAGGTGTTTTTTTAATTTTTCTCCACCTCCAAAACTCACCCACCCATCACCATCCCTCTCCAAAAGGAAATCAACCATCACCATCCATCTCCCAAAACCCCCCACCCACCCTGGAACCTCCCAAATAGGCTCCTGGGAGGTTCCAGGACCTAGGAACCTCAAATCGCTCCAAATCAATTCGGAATCAATTTGCAGTGTTTTTTTTATATTTTATGCTAATGGCCCCCAGAGGCCATTAACATTATTTTTTTTCTTTTTTGTTTGGAATGATGGATTACTGATTTTTTTTTGTTTTTTTTTTGAAAAATCATAATCTAATTGATGTTTTTTTTTTCTCTTGTTTTTATCATCATCATCATGAATCACTCATGATGGTGTTTCATTTTTTTATTTTTTTGGAATGCTAATGTTTTTTACTCTTTTCTGTTTAATTCATAATGATTACTGACCTTGTTATTTTTTTTATAATCATCATCATCCATCAGTCATTAATTTTTTTTGACTAATTTTCTTTCCAATCATCATAATTTTGAACTGATGTTTTTTTTTGGATTCTAATCATTACTGACCAATGATTGATTTTTTATTTTAACTTTTGTTTAAACTTTTCATTTATTTGTTCATATAGGGGAGGATTAATTCTAAGGGTTTCTTTTGCAATGTCATTTGATGTCACACCCCTTTCATCATCCTTAAAATTCAGAAAAAATGTTCCTCCTCTCTCTCATTATTCAAATCATTTTGATGATGTCATGGTTAGGACTAAACCAGACTTGGCACATCATCAGGATGATTTGAAAGATGATGAAGCTATTATTGCTCCTCTTGATGTCATGGTTAGGACTAAACCAAATATAGAACATCATGAGGATAATAATACCAAATCAAATCATAAAAGAAAGCTCACCCAAAGCCAAAGACAACACATCCATGATTCAAAACAAACTATTTCTCACCTTGGCCATTCAAAAAAATAATTCAAAAACCTTTCAACCATTTGGATTGACAATAAATCTGCCAATTCCTTATGGTTAAAACTTCCATTGCTCAACACTCTCCCCCATCCTTATATACTCATTGATGAAACAACAAAACACTTTTTGCCTTTAATAATATATGAAATAACCGCTTTTGATAATTCTTTTGGAAACTCTCAAAGGATGCAAAACCTCATCATGACATTAATGTCCTTATTTCAAAATTGACAAGAAATTAAAACCAATAAGCAACTCCAAGGTGGCATTATGGAAGGTATTGGGTTTCTTTTCTGGTTCAGATTCTGGAAAATCTGCAGGTGTGTGATATTTTTGGCTTATTTTTTTAATAATTACTAACTAATTACAAAATTACTAGGTGTTTACTCCAGAAAACCAGGTTTAACTCCTCATCATATTGAAACGGATAATAATCAATGGATCAAGCTTCATCAATATGACGAATTTGTTTACTCAAGAATCTCCCATTTTTCAAAATTGGAAGCAAATGAAAATCAATAATTAATGGAAGCAGCCAAATTACCCAATTTCAGTCCACTTGAAAGGACTTCTGCCAATCCCAAGGAAGAATTCAAATCATTTACCAATGTAATTGTCACCCAAGATGTATTTTTCAATAAACCGCACCAAGATTTGAATGATCTCAATGCCTGGACCTATGGTATATTTTATTTTGTATCAAAAAATATTTCCATCCACTCCCAGCTGTCTTCACACCCTCTGGACATGGCTTGCACTTCCCCGGATTGAAAATGGAGATTGATTTTTCAAAAAAAACCTGGCATCATGGAGATTCTTTGGAAGACATCATACAACAAAACGACCTCCAGAAATTCTCAATCATGACGAAATAACTCATTTTGGATGTTCCTTTCACATAAACCATTCGTTATTTAATGTAGGTGACAAATTCTTGAAAATGAAACCCACTGCAATTAATACAAGAGTCAATGGGTACTGTGAAAGAAATATGCAGGACCAAAAAAGAACTAAAAAATATTAATTGTAAATAGTTTCATTTTATGAATAACCTCTCCACTCCGTTGTATGCCATTAAATTAAGTACATAAATCAATGGTCCTGATGAAATTTACAGTTGACTATTTTTCCATGCCAAAGTGATTGGTTTAATTTTTTCATGCATATTTACCACATCTTCCCCAATGTTGTTGTTGGCCAGATTTTCTGCATGTGGTGGATCATCATCTTCATATAAATCAAACCATTCATCACCAATTTGTGCTAAAATATTATGTAAAATTGTGCAAGACACAACCCAGCTAACAGCATATTCAATTTCATGATTATCTCTCATTTTATTTTGCATTTCCCTTAGAGAAAGCCACCTCCCCTTCAAAATCCAATTGCATGCTTGATTCTGACCCTTGATTTTGCTATAAAGTAATTGAAAGAACAGTTGTCCTCATTCTGTGCTACAACTCCCTTATATTCTGGAACAACCCAAGGAGAGCTTGCATATGCCAAATCTTCAAGTAAGTAGTGATCCTTTTCATAAAACTATTGAGGTGTTTTTGCTATTTTCATATGTTGATAGACTTTCGAATCATGAAGTGACCCAGTACAACCAACATGTAGAGCAGTGAACTGTTTGTTTATATTGCAAACCAGTTGTATTGACATGAAATACCTTATATGGAAACCATCAGTAAGATTGAAATAAAGAATAAAAATTCAACAGATTAGCTTTTTTTGCGATCAAAATATTCTTCACCATCATTGGGAGGAAGTTGTGATAATGGTATGAGACTCCCATCAATAAGCCCAATGCACCCAGGAGAGCCTTCTGCTTGCATTACTTGAGACATACCTCTTTGTTGTTCTATTGTTGGCCACACAACCACTTTGTGCTTCAACTTCATTAATATCTGGATGACTCTTTGAGTGTACAACACAATAGCCCCATGGCTAATTCCAAACAACATTCCAATCTTTCCCAAAGCGCCCCCATTGCCATTTGATCCTAGCCTTGATAATTCCACAGCCAATTGGATGGCAGGATTGTGTTATTTGTCTTGTGATGAGTTTTGAAAGGTTTTATCAGCTTGAATTTGTGCAACCAATTTTTCAAATGATTCATGTGCGGTCCTACATAGCTGTCAAAACCTTTCAGATGATAATGTTTGTAAATCATTCATTGTATACATGTAATGTGATGGATATCTTCTACAAGGATGGATGTATCTTTGTGAGGTTATCATATCTAATAAGATTATATCTTCCTGGATATCAGAATCTTTATCAGAGTTGAGTTAATCAATGAGCTGCAGTGAGTTTAACATCTGAAGTGAAGGTAGCCTGTGCAATGCCTTGGGCATGGTAAATGAAGAAAAGGCCTGTATTAAATGCAACTTAAAATCAAATACTTTAATAAATGATGAGTGTATTCAGATTTTATGCAAGAGAAGTAAAGTTATATGCAATTGAACATGCCCTTACTGAGTTTTGTGTTTTAAACATGTGCCTTTATGAGAAGCTAAATGCAGGATTTTAGTATTTAAACAGGGGATTTGGTACTGGAAAACCTGGGTTTTTGTACCTTAAAATACCACACCTCTTGACGTGTGGGATTTCTGAAATCCCAAAAATTTAATGTGTGATTTTGGCAAAAAAAACTTGGGATTTTGAGTGTGGGATTTGGTATATTTGACACCCCCTAATATTATTTTTTTATACTAAAAAGTTGAAAACAATAAATTTGCATCTTGTTTTTCTCAAAACTTTAAAATTTATTATTTTCAATTAAATTTTACCTTATACAAATTTTGAAGACAGGAAAAGTACTTGATTTTTAATCAAAGTTTCATATCCACACCTAAAATGTGGGGCCCAGCCCTGATATTTTACCTGTGAAAATTTTTGTTTTTGTTTTTTGATCTTTTTTCTTATATTAAAAAACTTAAAAATTGAGAAAAAATAATCTTTTTTCATATTATAAGTCACGCTTTATTTTTCATTTCCCTTTTTTAAAAATCCTGTTTGTACTTAAATAATTGCTTTTTCATTTAATTTAGTGTCTCAAAATGTGATAAGACTAGACAACATTGGAACAGCATCAACATCCACTAGCACTATCCCAGCCAGTACTGTTAATTTTGGCCATAATAGCAATGTTATGATAACTCAGAATAATTCAACAGAGCACTTTATTCTGAATCAATCAATTTAAAGATTATTAATACTCTCCAAAACCAGGAAATTGGGCCAATAGTAAATTTTTTGGACATTTAATTATTATTTTTAGGCTTTATCAATTATAATTATGCCTTCAACCAGATTAGGAGCAAGCTATAACCCCTCAAGCAGCTCCCAAAATGGCTATAGATGTGATTATGGCAGAAGCCAATCAGTTGCAGAAGAACAAGAGTCAGTAAATGAATCCCAAATGGACAAACTATGCAATTCTCCAGCTTATAACACCTATTTAACTTGAAACAGAGCTGACACCACCAAAGGAAGCATCAGTGGAGATATAATAAGCCAGCCAGAAGGCATACAATCATGCACTTAAACAGAAAAACTCTCCAACTCTAGAAGAACTTTGGAGAAACTGAATGAACTTTTAACTGACTGTGAGAAAGTTTTGGGTCCATTCCAACACCCACAAGTTACTTAATGGGTGGCATCCATTTATGGAAAAGAATAGCATTATCCTTTTGACAGCAGGATGGAGTGAAAAACAACCCTCCACCACCCAAACAAGTATCAAAGCCAATCCCAGTGGCCAGAAGAGGAAATTCCAATGTGAAAAAGCAGTCACAAGCTCAGAACAAGGGCAAGAGCAAAGCAACAATCACAAAGCCATACAGCCAGGTCTCAATAATCTCAAAGATTCATCAATATTCTATGTAAATGTGTTTTAGATGGACAGAAACATGATGAAAATGCAGAAAGGAGAGGAAGCCAGATTAAAATATCAAAAATTATTTCTGAGATTTTAGATGGAATTCATAAGTAATGTGAAAAGTCATATTTCTGATAAAAATTTAAATATTTGTAGCAATATTAAGACAAAAAATCTAATTTTAAGCCAAATAAAGAAGATGCTTATGTGTTTTGAGAAAGCTTCAAGAAAAATTGAAATAAGTGAATAATCTGTCATTATAAAAGAATTAACAAATAATTATTCTAAATTGAATATTGATAAAACAATTGAAACAAGAATAAATAAATCAATAAGTATTATCAAAGAAGATAATGAAAAAATACTTGATGATATTCACAATTCAATTACTGAATTAAAGACAAATACTGTTGCCTTGAAAAAGTGTTTTGATACCTTACAAGAGGAAGTATCAATATTAACAATGAAATTGAATCAAATTCTTTCTGACAATACTAGAAAAAAGAATTATGGCATGAAGTGACAGTTAAAGAAGACTGGTATAAAATTGAGTTAATCGATTCAATACAATTTTTAAACATGATTTCAGAGATTCCACAAGGTTTAATACCAGTAAAATAAATGGAATCGAAAAATTACCTAACACCTTTCCAATAATTGCTACACCTCTCAATCAAAGTGAGAATATAAGGAACTCCAACCCAGAAGTATTTGATGTAAAAAATTCACAAATGAAAAATGAATTTTACACTTATTTCTATAAATTAAAACCATCAATGGGCCAAGCACTTTTGAAAGAGGTACAAAAACTTGAATGATGGACTAACTTCATTGGTGGTCAAAAATATAACCATATTCAATTCATCAGAGGTGTTAAAATTATCAAAAAAGACTTTCAATTACCAGACATATTGTTAACAAACAGACTTAACACCTTTTTTACCAACTACGCTCATAGATGGTATATAAAATTAAGACAAGCACATGGACACCAAAATTGGGATTGGCAGAAAGCTCAAATTCTTAATAAATGGTCCAATGATTCTTGGAGATTTAAGGTGGAGGCAGCCTTTGAATCTGCTAAACTCAATAATGACAAAGAAAAAGCTTTAAAATGGCTTTTCCAACAGAAAGACAGATAAATAGCATTATATCCTGACATGTCAGAATTTATGATTCACAGAAAAAATTTTGAGACAATGTGGAGGTGACTTAGAAAATGATTCCAAAATCAGGAATACTGAACAATCTTCAGCAGAAAATGCTATAGATATACTAGAAGAAGAAACCAGCAGAACCAGAATTGGTTCTAGTGGAGTGAATCCTAAAAAAAAGTGTAATAAACCTTGGAAAGATTCGGCAGACAGAAATACCAAAGAAAATTCTGATAGTTTGAAATAAAAATTTGAAGATACAATCAGAAAGCGCCATATTTTCCAGAGCACCACACAATTAGCTAATAAATGTCCAAAAAGTGGAAAAATCAATGAAATCAACATTTAGAAAGAACCTGATGTTGAAAAAGATGATGTAAATGAAAAAAATTCAGATAATAAATCAGAGATATTTGCTGAATCTTCAGAATATATATAAAATAAAAATGTTACATTTTACATCATACAATCGTATTCCCACCTTCCATAATTGAGTAATAATAAACTTTATTTGTCAAAAATCCAAGATAAATCACTTATGAAAACCAAACCTGTAAGGTTTGTCTATGAAACTCTTGATAATAGTAGCAAAATCAAGAGTACTGTGACTGTCCTCAATACAGATATATAATATAATAAAATATTATAACCACAAATTTGAATATAATTATTAGAAATAATTTTATAAAAAAAATAAATTTAATTATTATTATAAAAATATAATAATAAAAAAAATAATAATAATTATAATAAGTTATAATTATTCTATTATTGTTATAGTCACCGACAGTTATAACAATAAGAATTGTAAAGCTCTTAATGAGACAATTACATGTGGAAATATAAATATTAACCACTTATAAATAATATAAATATTATTTATAAAAGAACTATAACACACAATTTGCAGAAATATTTCTTATAGAATTTAATTCTATATAAAAAAACTAATACTAGATAAAAAAAGATATAGAACTTGAGAGAAAACTTACTTATAATATTTATTTAATACAACAAGTTAAACAACAACAGTTATTATATTAAGTAATTATTATAAGTTAAAAACACGCCTAAAATCAATAATTTTAAGAATAAAACAACTTTTTATGATAAAATTTAAGATTAAAGAGTTTTTAAGAGGAATTTGTGGATTTTAAAAGATATTTAAGATGGTAATTTTATAGTATAAAATATATTATTAATGATTACAACAATAATCTGAATTCTATGACTTCAATTCTTTAATTGAAAATTAATAAAGAATAAAATAACTTAAGAATTACTTTAATAATAAGATTTTATAGATAATGAAGCTTTACCTGTTTAAATTTCTAATATGATTGGATTGATGATTAATGATTGACAAAAACAGTGATGAAAAAACTCTTTTTATGTCTTCAGAGCAGCTCTCATGATTCATGATGAATATAGAGGACGTGCTCAGGTCAAAACTGAAAAACCATACTTCAAAACAAAGTTCTTAACTTAAGGCAACTTGTTTTTAATTCCAATTTAAAGTTACCAGTGTTTTTCTTAACTCCATGTAGCTTTAATCCTCATTTAAGCTAATTATTTTACGTTTTTGATATAAATAAACTTATTTATATTAAAGTTCATCACATGAAAAACTTAAAAATAGAGTTTCAAGCAGAAATCTCTTAAACTCAATTTTTAATTAATTTTCAAAGAAATCATAATTTTCTTTGAGCTTAATTAAAAGAGTAAATTTCCAGGCTGATTACCCAGGAAATTTATTTATAAAAGATACTTAAAATTTAATTTATATATAGATAATATTAAATTCTAACCTTTGTGATATTTTCAAGCAAATCCATTAAGATTTGGATTTTTAATGAATTTTTGAAGTTATTGCTATTTTTCCACGTAAAATAGCAATACACACCAAACCTTAGCTTTTGATAAGGTTTTGATGCTTGTGACTTTAAAGTTTTAAGCTTATTTAAGGTTTTTAAGCTTTATTAAGATTTGACAGTTCTTAAAACCTTGATTTCAAGCCTGCGTATTGGGATTTACCCTTTGGCAGCTTGAAATTCCTGTCCAAATTTGGATAAAACAAGTTTAAACCTTAAGGTTGGATCAAAGTCTAATCTTAATGTTTAAATAAGGTTGAAAATCCTCCAATACAGGTGGACAACCTTAATTGAATCATTGCAGATCCAAAAAGTTGGGTACCCCAGCTCTATTTGGTCTTTTTCCTTTGTCCCACCTTTTTGTGTGGATTTTGCCCTTTTATTTATTTAAAGCCATACCATGGCTTTAAACCCTTTTAAATTGAGCTCACGCAGGATTTACATTCTGTATGGCAAATCCTTAGCCAATTCAGTAAATATACACCACACCTCAATTTTAACTAAAATTTTGGTAAGCTTGCATTAACCTTATGCAACTTTAAATTTAAGCTTATTTAAGCTTAAATTTAACAATTTTAAAAAAATGTTAAAAAAGTTAAATTAGTACTGTGAGATTCTTAAATCTTCTAATAACACAAGAAATGAGTGTTTTTGGGTATAACACCTTATGGATGTACCCTAGGTCATTTTTGGTGTAGAATCCAAAAATGACATAATATTTATAACTTTCATTATCCAAAAAAAAGTTATACTTATTTTTTGTTATTTTTTATTTTAATTTCAACTAAAAAGTCTGTTCAAGACAAAATTAACTGTTTATAAAATCATTTGTGGCCTTATGGGTGTGTTATACATACCTCACAGGCTCACATTCCCTACCACCAAAAAAAAATTGTACCACAATTTTTCTTTTGTGGTTTACCCCCAAGTTATTTGGGGGGTATAATCCACTGTCCACCCTCCCTACTTATACTTTCAAGTATGTAAAGCACACAATTCAAACTTTTTATTGAGCAATTGGTCTTCTCTCATGTCTGAATGTTCTGAGAAAATTTTGGGAATCAGGTATTTTGCTCTCTACAATTCACTCATCTTCATGTTGTGGATTTTTATACCTGACTAAGTTTTCTCTTTCATTTTTCCCCTAAGTCTTCTTTCTTTCAAGACTTTTAGTACCTTTTTCTCCTCACTTAGATCTGGTGGGGGTACTTCTAAGGGTGTTTCATTTCTCAAAGGAAATAATTCCTCATCACTTGAAGTGTAATGCTTTACTAGACTGACAGGGAATGTTGGATGTTTATTTTCCAGTTCTCCTGACAGTTCTACTTGTACTGCATTTGTCCCATGAAGGGCTTGAATAATAAATGCTCCTGCAAAGGAATCTTTCAATTTATTTGGACGTTTAATATTATTAAAGTTCAGGGTTGAAACTAGTATTAGGTCCCCTACTTTGAATTCTGGGGTTTTATGACTTCTATCCCATTTCTGCTTAGCATATTAAAAGGCATCATTCATGCTTTGATTTGCATGATGTGTAACTTTATCAAGCAATAGCTTAAAGCTTGAAGCAGTTGGATGAATGTCAACCAGATCTTTCTTCAAAGTATCAATTGGAAGTTTGGGGTTCCATCCTTTTTCCAACATTGCAGGGGTCTTGCCTGTTGAAGCATTGATGGAGGTCTTGTAGGCTAATTCCAATGCTGGTATTAGAGTACACCAATCATGGGTAAAGCCATAAGAATCTTCAAACTCCAGGCCATAAGCACAAAATCTTCTGATAATTTCCTCAAGGGTTTGAATCATTCTTTCTGCTAACCCATCTGTGTGTGGATGGTATGCTGTTGAGAATGATAATTTTTTACCTAAAAGCTTATGTAAATTAGTCCATAAGGCTGATGTAAACTTTGGGTCTCTGTCACTAATGATGTTTTTAAAGAGACCAGTATGGGATATTACTCTGTTCCAGATCAAAAGAGCTGTATCCATAGCTGTGTCATCTTTGTGACATGGTAAAAAGATTGGTGTTTTGCTCTATCTTTCTACAATAACAAGACATGAATTGTAACTTTTATCACCTCCAGGTGGTAATGCGGTTACCCAATCCATGTGAACCACTTCCCATGGGGTACTTGGTTCTTGGATATGGATCATCAGACCAGATCTTTTACCAGTAGCTTTATTGGCTTTCTGGCATCTATCACAACTATGAAAGTACTCAATGACATCTTTTCTCAAAGATGGCTACCAGGCACATGTTTTAATTCTTTCCATTGTTCTGGCTTCAGACAGATGTCCAGAATAAATTTTATCATGGCATTCAAGTAGTATTGTGTTAATCAACATTCTACTACATAGGACCATGACACATGTGTGTTTAGATCTATGATATAGTATACCATCAAACAAACGTAATCTTCCATTATCATAAGATGCTTTCCAAATATCATCCAGAGAATTAGCCAATGCTGCATCTTTGCAATCTTTGTCAAGTAGAGCAGTAAGTATATGGAAATTTTTATCTTGCTTATAGCTTTTTCTAACTTCCTCAAAGAATTCTGTTCCCACATCCGTGATGTTAATTCCTTCAATTGGGATTTGAGGTTCTGCACTTGTAGGAACATAGGAAGGATTTTCAGGTGTATTGGGTAATGCCCATCTACTTAAGCCATCAGCATTCTTGTGAATATTTCCAGCTTTATGTAATATGGTCATATTGCCTCTATACTCCTGTATAGCAATCTGCCATCCTAACACGTGTCTGTTTGGAGTTTTCATGTTAAGAAGTGACTTTACTGCGTTACAATCAGTAATCACTTCAAACACACTACCATCAAGATAGTACATGAAGTTTTTCCAGAGCCCAAACAAGGAAAAGGCACTCCATTTGGCTAGCTCCATATCTGGCCTCAGTAGGTTTAATTTGTCTTGAAATAAAACAAATTGGACCTTCAGAAGGCTTGTCATTGACAATTTGAACTTGATGAAGAGCAGCTCCTAGACCTTCACCACATGCATCAATATACAGCTTGAAAGGAAGTTTCCAGTCTAACATCAGTAATAATGGTGCATTGGTCAAGGCATAATTTATTTTATCATATACTTGAATTCTATCCTGAGTCATTTCAAAAACATTTTGTTGATCACAAATTCTGTATAATGATCTGGCATGGATTGCAAAATCTTTAAGGTGTTTCCTGTAATAACTGGCAAACCCTAAGAAAGACATCATTTATTTTATGTTCTGGGGCATTTGTTTCAGTAAAGCTGCAGCCCCTTTGTTCTTATCAACACCAAGGCTTAGTCCTGAGACTACATTTCCTAGAGCTTTTAACTCATGAAACCCAAAATTACATTTTTTAAGAGAAATTTTCATGTTCACTTGTAGAATTTTATTAATTACTAATGAAAGTCTCTCTAAATGTAATTGCCAGGTTTCTGAACAAATGATAATGTCATCAATATAAATGATTAACCATCCGTCTGATAATTCATGTGGGAAGATAGTATTCATCATTCTTTGGTAATGAGAGGGTGCATTTTTAATACCAAAAGGCATCCTCAAATATTCATAAATACCACAATGAGAAATTATGCTCAATAATTTTCTAGCATGAGGTGTCAAAACATTCTGGTGAAAGCCTTTTAGAGCATCCATGGAAGTAATGAATCTTTCTTTGGATAATTGAGTCAAAGTCTCATGAATTCTAGGGATTGGATACCTGTCTGGGATAGTATAGGTATTCAGTGCTCTAAAATCACCAACCATCCTTGACTTATCATTATGCCAAGTAATGATTACTGAGGTTGTGACTTCTACCTCCTCATTGTGTCCAACCTTTCTAAGAACTCCCAGTTTCATTAGTTCATCAATATGATTTTCTAATGCTTCTCTAGCCCTAGGGCTAGCTGGGTAAGCTGGTATTCTTAATAGTGGCGGATAAGGCCTTTCCACATTGAGCATAATGTCCACCTCATGGCCTTTTATAGCCCCAAGTGGCTCATTATCTGAAGCAAAGGCTTCCCTGTATTGAAATAAAATTTCAATAAGCTCTTCCTTCATTTCCAGTGTTAACTTAGGACTAATTTGTGCTTCAATTAATTGACTTGATACAAATTTTTCCTTATTAACATTTCTTACTTGTTTAATGACAGTAATTTCTCTTTTTTCTAGAGGAAAAGCAAATTTTTGTCTTTTATTTTCCCCTATAGTGAAATACCTGTCTTTATGATTATTAATATCAATACCATAAATATTGACATAATCATTCCCAAGTATAAAGTGTTGTGCAGTACAATTATTCATAACAACAATTTCAACTTTCAGTATTATACTTCCTGCAGGATGAGGAAGTATGATTGCTGCTTCAAATATACCCAAGGGGTGCATATTTTGGCTAGCACTGCTGAATGTTATACCTTCAATTGGCATTAGTTTGCCTTGCCAATTGGTAGACATTTTGTCAAGATAATTGTTTCCAACACAAGTGCAAAAAGCACCTGAGTCAAGATGTATCTTGGCTTCTGTGTTATTTATCACAATATAAGTAATAAAAGATGACCCAGCTGTATAACCTTTACCTCTGGCAGGTTTGGCTTTTTGCATTTTGGCATCTTGCACATGTATGAGATCCATACATTCATCACTGTACTGTGGTAGGTGAGTATGTACCTCAGTGACCTCAAAAGAGACATTAATGTTCTCTATACCAAGTTCTTCTGATACATCTTCTTCTTCTGAAGGCTCCGAATCACTTTCATGTAAAGATAAATCAGTTTATTTTGTGTCTTCCACTTTTTCAACATTTATCTCATTGACTCTTGTCTTTTTTGGACAAGTTTTTGCCAAATGAGATGTGCTTCCACATTTATGACATTTCAAAGGAGGTCTGTCATGTGGTTTATTTGGTTTTGAAATTGGTTTCCCACCAGTCTTGTTGTCTATTGGAGTTTTGGACCAATTTCTTCCAATTTTTGTTCTAGTAGTGATGTCCTCCATAGCATTGATATAATCTTCTGTAGAGCAAGGCTCAATGCATCTGCCTCTTATAGCATGCTCAAGGTCCCCACCACATTTTCTTAATATCCTTTTATGTACCATTGTTTCAGACATATCAGGATGAAGGGCAGTTAACCTGTCCTTCTCTTTAAGAAACCAAGTCATGGGCCTGTCCCTCTCAATATTAAAAATGGCTTCTTCAAAAGAATTTTCAATTCTAAATCTCCAGGAATCATTTGCCCCTTTGGAAATAATTTGTTCTTTCCACCAAGGCCAAGAATGTTTACCATGGTCTTGTCTCATTTTATAATACCATTTCTTTGCTGATTTGGTAAATAATGAGTGTAATCTGGCACTTATGTATTCATCTGGTATGTTAAAGTCTTCTTTGAACATATCAATTGTTTTCATAAATTCCGTATGATTATATTCTCCTTCACCACTGAAGGTGGGCCATCCCTCTAATCTTGGAATTTCCTTAAAATTGCAAGCAGTTTCCACATCATGACTTGAAACTTTATGATTCAAATCATTATTCAAGTTAAGAACATTTCTGTCAAGAAATAGTGTGGATTGCCTTGGCAATTCATTTTTTAGTGATATATTATTAATACTTGATTGAATGTCTTCTTTCAATTCAAGTCTTGCTTTATCACTTTTTTCCAATTGTTCTTGAAAAAGAGCTGCATTGTGACCAGTAGAATTTTCCAAGTTTTGAACTTGTATTTTCAATTCTCTTAACTGTCCAGTTTTAAAAGAAATTGAGTTCTCATCTGGTTGATTGAGTAAGGTAATGTCAGGGTGAGTCTATGATAAAGGTGTATATAAGTATTTACAAGCTTTAACTATGACTGTGAAATGGTAAAAATAATTTTAAGAGATGATAAATTTGATAATAGATGATTAATTTAAGATTTTAAGGGATTTACTATAGAGATATAGTGGTGGTGAGTGCTGTTGAAAGCCCTGGGTGCAACTTTTACCTGTTGGGTTACAATAATAAAAGCTAAAATACTTAAATTTAAAGTATACCTGATTATTTTCCAAGAGTATAACCGTTTTGGACAGTTGTACTACATAGGAATTCAAGAACAGGATGAGGAAAGCTATTCTGGTTGTGAAAAGCCTCCTTTTTATCCTGAAATGGGGTGGAAAGGGTGCTAGACCTTTCCACGTAGAGGAAGTGAAGATTTTTCACTTTCTATTACTGGCTTGTGGTTTGCAAACAGCCTGTATAGCCTGTATTGGGCTCAGATGTGGTTTTGAAACCACATCTGGGCAGTTTTCACCAATACAGGGTGAAAAATTTCATCTGGGGACCTCACAGCCTGATTCTGACATGTATGAAGCGTAGAATGCTGTACAGAAACTGTATGGGACCCCATTATTGACTGACATATGAGGTATTGAAGTAAAAACATGCTTCTTCGTCTATTTGACACCTCATATTCATGGTTATGGGATATTATCCCATGGTAAGGCTGTATATGACAGCAGGTGGGATTTTGACCTTAAAACAGCCATAACTCAGTCAATTCTTAAGATATCAACCTCAAAATTGGTTCGGTTTGTAGCCCTGTATGTGCTCTACATAATGGTACCCCATTTGATATGGGTATAATTAAATATGGCAAAGGTATCTCATGTACAAGATTTTTGTACATTTGCGTGTTTTAGGCAAAAAGCTGTATTGAGCTTGTCTGCCCCATAACTTCTGCAGTAGTTGATATATGGGGAAGTGGATGACACCATCAGATAGCCCTGATTGTGCTCCTTCTAAAAATACCCCACTTCAGGTATCCCACACTAAAAACTGTAGAAGTTAGATGGGAGGTGAATGTTTTGTTCACCCTTATTTGGCCTGAAATTGACCATAACTCCAGTAATATTGGTGCTAGCTCAGTTTGGCTGGTACCATTGGATAGCCCTGGCTTAGAGCTACATTTTGAATACCCATTTGATGGGGTTTAGTCTCTCCTTCTAGATTTTAGATGAGAGGTGAAAATTAAGGTTTATGCTCAGCAATAACTTTGAGCAGGAATAACTTTGTTATTTCTTGTCCTATGGTGATGGGACTTATATTTTCAGAAAGAGGTGAGTTTCCTCTTTCTTTTGATACCTTTTGAGCTGATTTGGCTCAGCTCCATGTTTTGGTGGTATCTTGGCCATACCATTGGTTTATGGTATTTTGGCTGTCATGCTTGTGCTCTCATTTTGAGTCACAGTCTGACATACCCTCCCTTTAAAAAAGGCTCATCCTTTATGAGACTGTTCAGTCCTCCTAGAGGCTCTGAATCTCCTTAAATGAAGGTTCCCATCTGGTGTGGCATCCTCTGCCAACCATTTGTCTTTATCTGCTGTCTGGTTCTTGAATCTGACTAGGTATTGTCTTTGATCCTTGCCATTGAGTCTGATCTTCCTGGCCCTGATGATCTTACTCACAGGTCCAGGGGAGTCTTCCACTTCCACTATCTCTTGTGGTGTGGGGTTCTTTCTCCTGGAGGGGAATTTATCCTCCTCTGTCTGGAAGTATGGTTTGACCAAACTCACTGGAAAGACTGGATGTTTCCTTGAAAACTCCTCACTGAGTTTGACTTCCACTGCATTTTTTCCTATCAACTTAATGATAGTAAAAGGTCCTACAAATGAGTCTCTCATCTTTTTAGGTCCTTTGAGATTGTTAAAGTTCAGTGTAGACACTAACACCTGGTCCCCTTCCTTGAAGTCAGGTTCCATATGTGATTTGTCCCACCTCTGCTTGTTGTATTCTTTTGCCTCAGCTATGCATTTGGCAGCTGTGTCACAGGCCCTCTTCCACATATCATGGAAGTCTTTGGCTGTAGGGTGGATAGTCAGGATATTTTTCTTCAAGTGATCCACAGGCAACAGGGGGTTCCACCCTTTCTCCACCAGTACAGGTGTTTTACCTGTGGTGGAGTGCTGGCTTGGATTATAAGCCAGTTGGACTGCTGGTAAGAGGGTAACCCAATCATGGGTTTATCCCTCATGGTCCTTGTATTCCATGCCATAGGCACAGAATCTTCTGAGGATGTCCTCCATTGTTTGGATCATCCTTTCAGCTAGGCCAACTGTTTGTGGATGGTAAGCTGTGGAAAAAGCAAGTTTGGTACCAAGCATGTCATATAAGTTAGTCCAAAATTCAGATGTGAATTTTGGGTCCCTATCACTAATGATGATCTTAGGCACTCCACAGGTAGATATGATGTTATTCCAAAACAACAAAGCAGTATCCATGGCTGTGTCTTCTTTATGGCATGGTAGACACCTCATGCTCTTGCTGAACCTATTAAAAATGATCAAACAGGCATTATAGTTTTCTTTTCCCCCTGGAACAAGTCCTGTTACCCAGTCCATATTGATGGTTTCCCATGGGTGTTTGGGTTCTTCTATGTGTTGAAGCAACCCATACTTCTTCCCATGTTTCCTATTTGCCTTTTGGCATCTTTCCCAAGAGTTGATGTATTCACTCAACTCTTGTTCCCACTTGGGCCACCAAGCTGTGCTTGCTACCCTCTCTTTGGTCCTGTCCTCACTCATGTGTCCCATATAGGGGCAGTCATGGCATTCTTGTAGGATCAATGAGATGTGGTCTCTGTCTACCACTGTGAGTGCACTTGTGTGCTTTTCTCTGTGGTAGAGCAGGCCATCTATAAGAAAAAACGTATTGTCCTTATAGGCCCTCAACCAGGGTTATTCCAGCTGGGTTTCCAGTTCTGGACTCCTGTACCTTTGTTAAAGGAGTTGGAGTAGTATGCTACACTGTTTGTGTTTGGCATAAGACTTCTGTACTGCACTGAAGAATTCATTGTGCAGTTCTGAGGAGCTTATTCCCAGTATGGGAGTTTCTGTCCCTTCTGAGTCAGTGTCTCCACTGTCAAGGGTACCACTTTCTGGTGCCCATTCAGATATTCTGAGGTTCTTCCTCCTATTTATTTCCATGAAATGTATAGGGATTTTTGCTGCAACTTCTGGGTCATAAGCTGGATTGCTTTTGACAATGTCTAGTGGCCATCTGCTGAGGCCATCTGCATTGGTATGTCTTTTACCTTCTTTGTATATGATGGTCATGTTCCCTCTATACTCCTGGATGGCTATTTGCCATCTCAGCATAGGTCTATTTGTAGTATTCATGTTTAGTAAAGACTTCAAGGCTGTGCAGTCTGTGTAGACTTCAAAGAGTGAACCCTCCAAATAATAATGGAGTTTTTCTAGAGCCCAGGCTAGACATAGACATTCAGTCTGGGTGGCCCCATACCTGGCTTCTGAATCTTTCAGCTGCCTTGAGATGTAGCAAATTACTCCTTCTCTTGGTTCACCATCCACAATTTGTCTTTGGTGAAGGGCTGCTCCTAGGCCTTGACTGCATGCTGCATCTATATATAACTTGAATGGTAGTTCAAAGTCAGGTAAGATGAGCACAGGTGCATTAGTGAGTTCATCTTTGATCCTCTCATATGCATCCCTCCTTTCCTTGGTTATTTCAAAAACTACATCCTTTGAACATAACTTGTATAAACTACTAGTTATGTGAGCAAAGTTTTTGATGTGGTTTCTATAGTAGCTAGCAAACCCAAGGAAAGATTGCATCTCTTTGATGTTCTTTGGTACTGGCTTTTGCAGTACTGCTTCTACTTTCTTCTGGTCAATTGCCAGACTAAGACCTGAGACTTTATGTCCTAGAGCTAGTAGCTCTTGTTGGCTAAAATTACACTTTTTGAGTGAAATTTTCAGATTAATGGGTATACATTTACTTAGAACTCTGTCTATGTATTGTACATGGTCTTCCCATGTCTCTGAGTATATAATGATATCATCAATATATACTACCATCCAGCCTTCCATTATTTCTTCTTGAAATATGGTGTCCATCATCCTTTGGAAGTGGGCTGGTGCATTCTTGATGCCAAATGGCATCCTGGTGTACTCATATATACCCATATGGCATATTATCCTGAGTAACTTCATGGAGTTTGGTTTAACTCCATTTTGGTGGAAACCTTTCATACAATCCATTTTGTTTATGTATCTGGCCTTGGCCAGTTTATCTAAGGCATGGGGTATCCTTGGTATAGGGTACCTGTCTGCTTTTGTGTAGTTATTCAGGGCTCTGAAATCTCCACACAATCTAAACTTGCCATCATGCCAGGTGATCAGGACAGGGGTGGTGATTTCCACTATTTCATTGTGTCCAATCTTCCTGATGACATCCATATCCAGGAGTTCATTGATATGTTTCTCAATTTCTTTCCTGGTTTCCAGACTTGCTGGATAAGGAGGTCTCCTCAGCATAGGTGGATAAGGCCTTTCCACATCCAGATATAGTTCTATATCATGGCCTTTGATCTTGCCTAATGGTTCTTCACCAATGGCAAATGCTGGTCTGTTCTTTCTCAGCATCTTCAGTGAACTTAGTTTTTGTTTACTGGTGAGGGTAGTGCTAAACTGTCCCTCTCTGAATTCCTTCAGAAGTTCTTCTAGTGGATCTTGTGAAGATATCTGGTATATGTCAAGTGAAAATTTCTTTTCCTTGTTAGTACCAATGGTGATGTGCCTATTTTTACTGTTGTAAATGTTCATGCCATACATCCTTTGGTAATCTGTTCCAAGTAAAAACCCTTGGATGTGGGCATCATTAAGCACTACAAACTCTGGGTTGAGTCTGATATTACCCTTCCTGTGGGGTATAATTATCTCTTTGATAATTGTCCCAATGGAAGTCATCTTCCCTGATGCACTTTGAAAGTTCTTTGCCTTAGTGGGCAAGGGCTGTTTTTCCCAATTTGGGAAGTGGGTATCCAGATAATTTCTGGCCACTATGGAGCAGTGTGCTCCACTATCAATGATCAGTGGGTGCTGAGCATTGTCAATACAAACAATCATTGTTGTGGCTGTCCCATGTATATATGCCATTCCTTTGGTTGGTGTAACTAGTAATGTTTGTGCATCTTGTGTGTGTTTGCACAAGTTCTTGTTAGCAGTGTCCTGTGGCATGCCTGCTTCCAACTGTATGTCCTGGATTTCCAGTGGGGTTTCCTCTTGGTATTCCACTAGAAATTCCTCTCTTGGGTCTTGATCATTCTCAGATGGTTCTCTGAAGGCATCACCCATGGAGTCTGATTCAGAATCCTCTGTTGGAGGTTCTTCCTCAGGGACTTTCTCTATGGGATAGACTTTTTCTTTGCATTTGGACAGTTGTTGGCATAGTGGTCTGTTGAACCACAATTGTGACAAGAATTCTTCTTCTTAGCCACTTCTGCCACTCTTTCTCTGGGCTTGTCTTTAAACTCTACCCTGAGTGGTTGTTTCTCTTTGAAACTTCTGCTTCTATATGGGGTGAATTTCCCTATATTAGTCCTCTTCCTTATGTCTTGTAAGGTGTTGGCTATGTCATCTAGAGTGCAATTTTGGTTGCATCTGCATTTCACTGCATGCTCTAGTTCTCCTGGCCATTGTGTCAGGAGTTTGTGATTCCTCATTTGGATGTTCATCTGCGGATCAATGGCTTTGAGTCTTTTAGACTGTCTAAGACACCACTCATATGGATCTTTGTCCACAGAGTATTTGTCATTTTCAAATGACATGGTCTTTTGCCATATCCAAGTTCCATTACTGTACTTTTGGATAATTTGACTCTTCCACCATGGCCAGTTTCTTCTGCCATGGATTTCTTTCATTTCTGTGTACCATATACTTGCATGACCTTTAAATGCAGTATTCAATCTAGCAGTGATCCAGTAGTCTGGTATGCTTGGTACATCATTGAAGAGTCCATCAATATAATCTATGAGTTCCATATGATCATATTCTCCTGATCCAGAGAATTTGGGCCAGTTTGAGGCCTCAGGAAGCTGTTTCAAGGCTTCCTTCTCTAAATAAGACATGCCATCTCCATCCTGGTATTGTGATGGAGATCTTGCCTTATTCAACAACATGGCATCTGGTTTGATGTCATCTGGTTGATATGGATTCTCCATAGCTTGGCCTTGTGGTTGAGGCTTCAAGCTATGGCAGGCATTAAACAACTTGTCAATGTCTTGATCCAGACACTCCCTGCCCCTTGTGCTGTGGTGTTGTTCTTCAAAGACTATATTCAGTCTTTTGTTGGTTTCTTCAGAGGCTTTGCTCAGTTAAGCATATCCTTCTTGAAGATTCTTAACTATTTGTTCCAAGGAGGCTTGAGTTTGTCTCATCCCCTCTTGGCTAGCTTTAATTTCTGGAAACTGCTTTGCAGATTGTTCAGCATATTGGGACATTTGTAACCACAGTGTATCACTGTTGATGTTACTCTCAGATGTGAAAATGTTATTTTCAGTCTGAGTGGGGGTAATGTGTCTATTACTAGGACTACTGACTCTAGAGTGGTTTACAACTACTTCTGGTTCTTGTGTATTTCTTTTACCAAATCTAACAGCTTCTGGATCATGGGGTCTGACTCTTTCCTCCTCTGGTTGAAGGAGGCTTTGTTCTTGCCCTTGTTTCCTTGTCTTCTCCTGGAAACTTCCTGGAATTGTGAAGAATGGTGACTCTTGGCCACTGATCTGCTGGTTTCTGAATGGTGTGAAGCCACTGGAGAGCTGATTTGGCCTGCTCCTTGTGAACCTGAAGGAATCTGAGTAGGCCCTGTCTGGGTTAATTGTTCTTCTATTGCTTGGATAGTGGCTTGATTCTCCCTTATCCTCTGTGCCCTTGCCTCCAGGAGTCTGTGCTGCCTGGTAGGATTCCAACCTTTGGTGATTACCATAAGGTCTTTGAAGTCTATCTCTTTGAGACAGATCTTCTGGCAACTTGATCCCAGTTCTGCCCAGTGAGTTGCTAGGTTGAACCTCTTGTTGTCCATGCTCCATTGAAATAAGTCTTTGAGGAGTTGGTGGATCTGAACAACTTGATCCATATCCTTCCAGTCCTCTGGTTTGAGGTTCCTTCTGAATTGGAGTGTGAATGGCACGGTTAATATTATCTCCCTCATTGTTTTGCCATCCACCACTTTGTCCAAGGTGTCTTCTTCCAGGTCTTCTGGTTCTGGACAATCCTTCTCTGTCCTCTGGCTGGTTCCTTTGGAAGCCAAGGTCTCTGAGATATGCAGGGGACATATCAGTGTTTGCAAGCAGTCAAAAACTTTATTTTCTTAGGGTATTTACCTTTGACTGTGCCTTGTACAAATTTATTATCTGCTGATTTGGGCAGTTTGCCTTTGGAGGTTACAACTGGGTTAATAATTTTAATCTTCCCTGTACAAGTGGTTAAAGTTGGTTTACCTTGTATTGAAGCGGAGTTTCGTGGTTTTCTACTCCTCTGAGTGGCTATTGGTGTCCACTTTTTGGCTGTAATGAGGCTTTCACTAAGGCTTTTTCCTTTGCCCTTGCTGCCCTCTGGTTCTGAGGGTGTCACTGGTGTGTTGGCCTGTTATGGGGTCTCAGGTGGTATGAAGTTTTCTTCCACTGAATCAAACAGGAAAAAGAGGGCTTATGTCAGTTAAGACTTCTTAAAAGGCTGGTTTTCATGTCTAAGGATGGCCTCTGGGCTTGTATATTATTACAATATGCCCTTGTATTATGGCAATGTAATTGAATTAACAATTCCACTTCAAAAATACAGCTTACTGATATGTGGTATACTGTTTGTGTACCAATATCTCACAGAATACTTGTAATTAGCAAGTATAATCTGTCAAAAGATGGTGTATTACAGGGCAATTGAGTTAACAATGTGCCCAAACACGCCTCAACTGTTGGTTTATCAGTATGAGCTGTCTTGATTCAATTAAGAATTAAGACTGTATTAGTGGCTAAAAGGTGTTTTTATATACCAAACACGCCAAAAATACTGGTCTTGTGGTTATTAGCCACGTGACAGATACTCTATGATATATGAGTATTTATTTAAAAATTAAAAAAAATATATAAAATATATATTTATAAAGAAAATGACGCCTAGAAAAGGTAAAACAGGTGTCAATAAATGATAAAACATAGAAAAACTTACTTGTAAGGTCCAAGAATAACTAAAAAACACGACCAGGCCCCCAAAATGTCAGGGTGAGTCTATGATAAAGGTGTATATAAGTATTTAAAAGCTTTAACTATGACTGTGACATGGTAAAAATAATTTTAAGAGATGATAAATTTGATAATAGATGATTAATTTAAGATTTTAAGGGCTTTACTATAGAGATATAGTGGTGGTGAGCGCTGTTGAAAGCCCTGGGTGCAACTTTTACCTGTTGGGTTACAATAATAAAAGCTACAATACTTAAATTTAAAGTATACCTGATTATTTTCCAAGAGTATAACTGTTTTGGACAGTTGTACTACGTAGGAATTCAAGAGCAGGATGAGGAAAGCTATTCTGGCTGTGAAAAGCCTCCTTTTTATCCTGAAATGGGGTGGAAAGGGTGCTAGAACTTTCCACATAGAGGAAGTGAAGATTTTTCACTTTCTATTACTGGCTTGTGGTTTGCAAACAGCCTGTATAACCTGTATTGGGCTCAGATGTGGTTTTGAAACCACATCTGGGCGGTTTTTACCAATACAGGGTGAAAAATTTCATCTGGGGACCTCACAGCCTGATTCTGACATGTATGAAGCGTAGAATGCTGTACAGAAACTGTATGGGACCCCAGTATTGACTGACATATGAGGTATTGAAGTAAAAACATGCTTCTTTGTCTATTTGACACCTCATATTCATGGTTATGGGATATTATCCCATGGTAAGGCTGTATATGACAGCAGGTGGGATTTTGACCTTAAAACAGCCATACCTTTGTCAATTCTTGAGATATCAACCTCAAAAGTGGTTCAGTGTGTATCCCTGTATGTGCTCTACACAAGGGTACCTCATTTGATATGGGTATCATTAAATATGGCAAAGTTATCCCATGTACAAGATTTTTGTACATTTGCATGTTTTAGGCACAAAGCTGTATTGAGCTTGTTTGCCCCATAACATCTGCAGTAGTTGAGATATGGGGAAGTGGATGACACCATCAGATAGCCCTGATTGTGCTCTTTCCAAAAATACCCCACTTCAGGTATCCCACACTAAAAACTGTAGAAGTTAGATGAGAGGTGAATGTTTTTTTCACCCTTATTTGGCCTGAAATTGACCATAACTCCAGTAATATTGGTGCTAGCTCAGTTTGGCTGGTACCATTGGATAGCCCTGGCTTAGAGCTCCATTTGGAATACCCATTTGATGGGGTTTAGCCTCTCCTTCTTGATTTTAGATCAGAGGTGAAAATTAAGATTTATGCTCAGAAATAACTTTGAGCAGGAATAACTTTGTTATTTCTTGTCCTATGGTGATGGGACTTATATTTTCAGGAAGAGGTGAGTTTCCTCTTTCTTTTGATACCTTTTGAGCTGATTTGGCTCAGCTCCATGTTTTGGTGGTATCTTGGCTATACCATTGGTTTATGGTATTTTGGCTGTCATGCTTGTGCTCTGGTTTTGAGTCACAGGCTGACAGGTAACTTTAGACTCAAGCCTTTCACAAATTTGCGTCAAAGAAACAATACTATCTTTATTAACATTTTCAAGGCCAATGATAGTCTTTCGTTGTTCTTTCACTTTCAATATCTCATTACCCAACTTCTGTTGGACATAATCAAATGCTTTAAATTTTGCCATAATGTCTTTATTACAAAATTCAAAGGGAGTTACAAGTTTTACAAGATCTATTTCTTTGGGAAAGATTGATTCAATTTTTCCTCCTCCTTGTTTTTGAATTCCATCAAGGTTCTTGCCATATTGAACACATTGTCCATGGCTGTCTTTTCCTTCTTTGGGATTCTGTAATTCTGAGGGTAAGGCTTGTTCCACTTGGGCTTTGCCTTTCCCTTTGCCTTTTGCTTGCCCTTCTGGTTGGTTTTTGGGGCTTGCTTGGGCTTGTTTGGCACTTGTTGAGGCAGATTTTTGCTGGTGGATGCTTGGGGAGCTTCCACTGGGCTGGTTTCCTTGCCTTGGGCCAACTTCTTCTTCTGATCCTCTGATAACATGCTTTGGTTTTTCAACCAAGCTTTTATCTGTTGGACTTGTCCTTTGACAGACATGGGTGTCCAACCCATCAGAAGGTCTTCTGCCTTTTCTGGTCCCATGAACTTCTTCACTTGAAGATAAGAGTTCATGGTGCCTATCCAGAGACTTGGGAGAAGTTACCACTCTTGTTGTTTTGACGCCAAGAACCAGTTCTTCCATTGAGATTGATAAATCTCCACGGCTGCTTGTTGGAAATGGTTCAGGTCTAACAGAAATAGCAGTTATGTCAGCTTCTGGACTCTCAAAAAGAGGCTCAAAGGTGCTGGCTAACCTTTGGGAACTGGTGGAAGTTCTGGCATCCTCCATTTGTGCCTCTCTTCTGGGAAGACATTCTTGCCTTTTGGATTTGTGGCTGGAATGTCCTGGTTCAGATCCATTTGATTGGATGGAGTAGTTACTTCCACTTCTAGTAGGAGTCATTTCATGTCAATTTTAATAAAAAATAGAGTAAAATTGAATTGAATTCACCTGCAGGACCTTTAAAGGGCTCTTTGGTTATCAAACCCCTTGGTGGTGGGCTGGTTTGAATTTCAATACTGGACTCTGAGGTTTCAGAGTCTGAAGAATTTTCTCTGATGGAAGACACTAGAGAAAATTAAAAATATAAGCTATTTTATCAAATAATAAAAATAACTTATAAACTCAACTTATTAAATAAAGTTGTTTTAATGTAATTTATGGCAAATTACGTTAAAAATAAAGAAAAAATCTCTAAGATAAAATAAAAAAAATGTTTTTTAGTAAAGATTTTTATTTTTAAAGCTTTCTTATTTGATTTATTATTTTCTTGAAATGAATAATAATCATGCAATTAACAAGTTAATTAATCAAAATTGTATTATTATTCACTTTATACTAGAATAACTCAAAGAATAAATTTCAAGTCTGTGATGTGAAAAAGCCACTAGTTAGACAAAGGAAATTTATTTGAAGTCACTCAATAGTATATTGTTCCAAACAATATTCTGAAGAAAAAATAAATTTATTCATATTATAAAGATTATTTATAAGGGATAAGTCCCAAAAAAGCCAATATTAAGATAAATATGGCAATTTTACGTCAAAAAACAGTAAAATAAGGTCTAGAATATGATTTATGTCCCAAAAATTGGTTTAAAATCACGGCCAGGCCCCCAAATGTAAGGTTTATCTATGAAACTCTTGATAATAGTAGCAAAATCAAGAGTACTATGACTGTCCTCAATAGAAATATATAATATAAAAAAATATTATAACCACAAATTTAAATATAATTATTAAAAATAATTTTATAAAAAAAATATATTTAATTATTATTATAAAAATATAATAATAAAATAATAATAATAATTATAATAAATTATAATTATTCTATTCTTGTTATAGTCACTGACAGTTATAACAATAAGAATTGTAAAGCTCTTAATGAGAAAATTACACATGGAAATATAAATATTAACCACTTATAAATAATATAAATGTTATTTATAAAGGAATTATAACACACACTGCACAGAAATAATTCTTATAGAATCAAATTCTATATAAAAAGACTAATACTAGATAAAAAAGGATATAGAACTTTAGAGAAAACTTACTTATAATATCTACTTAATACAACAAGTTAAACAACAAGAGTTATTATATTAAATAATGATTATAAGTTAAAAACACGCCTAAAATCAATGATTTTAAGAATAAAACAACTTTTTATGATAAAATTTAAGATTAAAGAGTTTTTAAGAGGAATTTGTGGATTTTAAAATATATTTAAGATGGTAATTTTATAATATAAAATATATTATTGATTATTACAAGAATAATCTGAATTCTATGAATTCAATTCTTTAATTTACAATTAATAAAGAATAAAATAACTTAAGAATTACTTTAATAAAAAGATTTTATAAATAATAAAACTTTACCTGTTTAAATTTCTAATATGATTGGATTGATGATGAATGATGGACAAAAACAGTGATGAAAAGACTCTTTTTATGTCTTAAGAGAAGCTCTCATGATTCATGATAAATATAGAGGGCGTGCTCAGGTCAAAACTGAAAAACCATACTTAAAAACAAAGCTCTTAACTTAAGGCAACTTGTTTTTAATTCCAATTTAAAGTTACCAGTGTTATTCTTAACTCCATGTAGCTTTAATCCTCATTTAAGCTAATTATTTTAAGTTTTCAATATAAATAAACTTATTTATATTAAAGTTCATCACATGAACAACTTAAAAATAGAGTTTCAAGCAGAAATCTCTTAAACTCAATTTTTAATTAATTTTTAAAGAAATCATAATTTTCTTTGAGCTTAATTAAAAGAGTAAATTTCAAGGCTAATTACCCAGGAAATTTATTTATAAAAGATACTTAAAATTTAATTTATATATAGATAATATTAAATTCTAAGCTTTGTGAAATTTTCAATCAAATCCATTAAGATTTGGATTTTTAATGAATTTTTGAAGTTATTGCTATTCTTCCACGTAAAATAGCAGTACACACCAAACCTTAGCTTTTGATAAGGTTTTGATGCTTGTAACTTTAAAGGTTTAAGCTTACTTAAGGTTTTTAAGCTTTATTAAGCTTTGACAGTTCTTCAAACCCTGATTTCAAGCCTGCATATTGGGATTTATCCTTTGGCAACTTGAAATTCCTGTCCAAATTTGGATAAAGCCAGTTTAAAACCTTAAGTTTGGATCAAAGTCTAATCTTAATGTTTAAATAAGGTTGAAAATCCTCCAATACAGGTGGACGACCTTAATTGAATCATTGCAGATCCAAAAAGTTCGGTACCCCAGCTCTATTTGGTCTTTTTCCTTTGTCCCCCCTTTTTGTGTGGATTTTGCCCTTTTATTTATTTAAAGCCATACCATGGCTTTAAACCCTTTTAAATTGAGCTCACGCAGGATTTACATTCTGTATGGCAAATCCTTAGCCAATTCAGTAAATATACACCACACCTCAATTTTAACTAAAATTTTGGTAAGCTTGCATTAACCTTATGCAACTTTAAATTTAAGCTTATTGAAGCTTAAATTTAACAATTTTAAAAAAATGTTAAAAAATTTACATTAGTACTGTGAGATTCTTAAATCTTCTAATAACACAAGAAATGAGTGTTTTTGGGTATAACACCTTATGGATGCACCCTAGGTCATTTTTGGTGTAGAATCCAAAAATGACATAATATTTATAACTTTATTTATCCAAAAAAAAGTTATACTTATTTTTTGTTATCTTTTATTTTAATTTCAACTAAAAAGTCTGTTTAAGACAAAATTAACTGTTTATAAAATCATTTGTGGCCTTATGGGTATGTTATACATACCTCACAGGCTCACAAAACCAGACAGGGGGAAAGGTTATACAACTGGCAATTCCTGTATAACAAAAGTGGTAATTGATAAAAAACTCACTCATATTTTACTTGACCCAGGATCCTTCTGCTCTTGTGTTGGAAAGTATTTTCTCAAGAACTATGTACCAAATTTTTAAGATTGATTACTACCAATTGATGGCATAAAATTCAACAGTGCAACTAATCGAATGAAAGCATTGGGAGTATTTGGAACCAACCTAATTATCCTAAATACCAAGAGCAATTGAGAATTAATGTTGAGTTGATTGCTATGCAAAACTGCTCTAGTCCCCACTTCATATTGGGAAATAATGGTTTACTCATGTATGTCATAGATCTATATAACAACAAAGACAGATACTTTACTATAGGCGATATTAAGTGTCAGTAATTTTCCTTTTTACCTTTCCAAAGACAAATTACAGTAAATAAAGTATCCTCAATTTCCTTGGAGTTAGACAGGTTCAAATTGGAACATATTAATGATGCTGGAGTCAGTCTTCACCTTACCAACATACAGGGAAATTAACCCTCTGCCCTTCTATATTACCACAAAGAATTGTTCTCATAAGATACAGAAACATTGGGAGGGATTATTTGTAATAAATTTGATATTATTTTGAATGTTGAGAGACCTTATCCACCACTCCTAAGAAGGCTGGCATACCCAGAAAGCCCAAAATCAAGAGAAGCCCTTGAGATTCACATTATAGAGTTCTCTGACCTTGGTGTGATAAGAAGTTTTTTCCACACTACAGAAGTAGAAATAACTACACCTGTCAAAGTGGCATGGAATAATGGGAAATCCAAGATTGTGACATCAAAATTCTAAACACTTACACTTTCCCAGACAGGTATCCCATACCAAAAATGCAAATTTCCTTACTAAAATATCTCAAGAAGTATAAATAAGAACTATGGATGCCCTTAAGGGATTCCACCAAAATTTAGTAACACCAAGTGCAAGATAATACTTGAGAATTATTGTCCATTGTGGTTTGTATGACTATCTTAGGATGCCTTTTGGTATCAAAAATGCACCTGCACACTTCCAAATAATGATTAATGAAATATTTCCTGAAGAGCCTCCAGAAGGTGGGTTAATGATTTATATTGATGAAATTACTTCTTCACTAAGACTTGGAAAGAACATATGTATAGATTATCTAGAGTTTTGAGAAAAATACAATCTGTAAACATGAAAGTTTCTTTGGAAAAATGTCATTTTGGCTTCAAAGGCCTCAAAGCCCTAGGACGCGTGGTACCTGGTGTATCCCTTGGAATTGAAAAAATTAAAATTTCAGTAGTACTATTTAATCCTATTCCTCAGAAGAAAGAAGGGAATCCAGTAATTTCTAGAATTTGAAGGATAATACAGACAACATATTAAAGATTTTTTATCCATTGAAAAGCCCCTTTCTGAGTTATGTGACAAAGAAACAGTATTTGAAATGACTTTCGATAGATCTAAAGTCTTTTATTCCCTGAGACAAGCTTTAACCACTGCCCAACTTCTACTGATGCCAGATTTTAAGCTAAACTTTAAGCTTTATATTGATGCATCAGGAGAGGGGCAAAGAGCTTTACTGCATCAAGTCCAAATCATTAATGACAAACCTGTGGAAGGGCCCATATGTTTTATATCTAGGAAAATCAGATAAAATGAAGCCAGATATAGAGCAAGTCAAATGGAATGTTTATGTCTTGTTTGAGCCTTGCAAAAGCTGAGTTATATTTTGAAAATATGTGTTTTTGAAGTTATAGGGCATTTTACTGCTGTTAAGTCACTTATGAACATGAAATCACCAAAAAGACATATGTTCAGATTCCAAACGGCCATAAATTAATATAGAGTTGATATGACAATTGTTCACAAAGAGGGGAATATTCATAAGAATGCAGATGGAATGAGCAAATGGCCATTACCAAATGACATTGAAAATCCTCCTTATGAAGCAGAATAAGATTCTCCACAAATCTCAATATTAGGAATCAGTGTGAAATACCTGAAAACTACCTTTTTTTAGTAAGTAAGAAGCAGCCATACTCAAGATAAAAATTGTAGCATCCTATGCCAATTAATTACTAAATATTCTAAAGATAACACCTTAATACATCCCATGGAGGAAATATGGAATATTTCATATTCTGAAGGAAGATTTTGTTTACTTTATCAAATTATTTAACATAGGACTAAACACACATGTGTCATTACAGTTGTGGACAGGTCCTTAATCAATATTTTTTAAGATAATGCCATGACACCCCCCTCCCCAGGACACCTATCTGAAGACAGAAAAAGAGGTAAAATCAATATCTGCATATGGTGGCCAATGTGGCAAAAGGATGTTTCAGAATATCAAAAAACACAAATAAATCCACTGGAAGAAGAGTTAAGAATATGATCAAAATTGAAGAGCCCAGTAGACCTTGGAAAATTGTTCATATGGATTGGGTGACAGGTCTGCCACCCGGAGGAGATAGAAGCTATATTTCCTGCCTAGTAAATTTTGAAAGTATTAGTAAGACTCCAATATTTTCACCATGTTGAAAGGTTTGTACAGCCATGGATACAGCTCTTCTAATATGAAATATAGTAATATCATAGACCAGAATATTCACCAAAGTAATTAGTGATACAGATCTCAAATTGAACCCAGAGCTGTGGAAAAATCTTCACAAATTATTTGGAACCAAATTATCCTTCTCTATAGCTTACTACCCCCAAAACTGCTGGCCTAGCTTAATGAATGATCCAAAACTTGGAAGATAATGTCAGAAGACTTTGTGCATATGTCTTAGAGCTCAAATATTGTGTTGGATTAAACCATTATTGATGTACCCTTCTACCTACACTGGAGATAGCATATAAAACATCTCTTCATGCCATTGCCAATCCAACTCCTTCTATTCTAGAAAAAGGATGTAATCCCAGACTACCCCAAGATTTGTTGAGGAAAGATTGTGATGGATTACCCCTTATTGGTGAACCCTTCTACCTGGAATGGAGCTAGCATATAAAGAATATGTTCATTCCAGAACCAATAAAACTCCTGATATTCTAAAGAAAGGATAGAATCCCATACTACCTCATAATTATTTGAGGAAATATTGAGTTTGAATACATCCCACAGCTGCTAGCTTCAGATTAATTCTAGAAAAGCTAGGTATCATGAATTAAGATGCATTGAGGACTCATTTGCATATTCCAAAGTGTAGGTTTTGACTATGAAACAATAAGTAAAAATTACTAATATTTTACTTATTGTACTATGAATGTCCTTATTAATAAAATAAATAAGATAAAGAATAATTATAATAGTAAAGATTTATTACAATTATGGTGTAAAAATAATTATATTATTAAATAAATATGATAATATTATTAAGTAAATATAATAGTATAGTTTATATTATAAAAAAATAATGAAATAAATAAATATATGAATATAAGATAGCTAATATATTTCAAAGCACTTTATTATTGCTAGCAACAAATGATAAAGGCGTGAAAATTGTTTTTCATGATTTAAAAACAGTTTATAACAATAATATTACTAATATTAAAGTTGTTTAATAATACAAATACTATTTATATTAATATAAGAATTATTAAAAATAATAATAAAGAGATGTTATTATAAAAGAGAAAGTAACCTACTTTTAATACTTAACATAATAATTTTGAAAGATTTTACACCAAAATAATGTAAATACAATTTATACAACCTGTATCTATAATAAAAATAGCAAAATTACAAATATTCTTTCTTTTTGATTTGGAAATTGATTCAAAGAGATTTTTGAACAAAAATAATTAAATAGTTGATGTAATCATGTCAAGATTGATGATTATATTAAAGATGATCTTTGTTCTTTGATAATATAAAATTTTTATATATAAGAATGAAGAATTTACCTTTTGATTTAATTATTTTAGTGTTTTTGATGCATCTGAGGGGAAAATAGAGTAAAAAGAGCTCTATTTATAGTAAATACCTCCCTTCTAGAATCCAGCAGGCTTCTAGTAGATGTGTACTGATTCTTTCTACTAGAAATGATCAATATCTTAAGTTTTAGTGATGATTACATCGCAATGAAACCATTTTTTCTCATTATTACACCATTATTTAGAGTTATCACTATAACTGTAAGTTTGATGACATCATAGGCTTGGAGGAAGCCTAAAATTTGTGGATTTTACTAGTATTAATCAGCTTTATCACTTAAATAACTGTTAAACTTAAAATAGGATTACAGTGAGTGATCATAAATGATCAAATTTAAGCCTTAAATTTGATCATTAATAACCTTTACTTTATACACGCTAAAGCTATTCTGAGAGCGGATTCTGATAGCTTGGCATGTCCTTATTAAACTGCCAAGAGAATTATATTACATCATAAAAACTCTATTTTTGATTATTTTTCTTGTAACTCATCTTTTCTGTTGAAATGCAATATTTTAAACCTCAAACTATGATTTCAAGGGGTTATACCTTGAATATTATGATAACAACTATGTCATTCTTCACATATGAGCTAGTGGAATATGACTGTTCCCTTTTTTTAAGCTTGGACCACTTTCACAACAAAGTGGTCAACTGCTCTATTGATTTTATTCAATAATCCATTACAAGTTTTAACCTTGTCTATAGCATGTGAAATAAATTTCATATCTGTATTCCTACAGTAATTATGTGGTAACTTCATTTTTGGTTTATCTCCCTATATTGTCTATTTCAAGAGATATTAGCTAGAAACCAAGAATATATGCATTGACCAAAAAGTGCATATATTCAGCTTAATTCCTTAAGTATTGAATTTAAAGCTTAGCTTTATAATTGTTTTGAGTATATACCTTTATGGAGAATCCAATGGTACAATTTATCTCACATTTTGTTGCATTGATTTCTGAGATAAATGTGGTTTTGTACCTCTTTTAAGATATTATTACTTATGCTTCAATAATTATTAACTTTTCAGATATGCCACAAAAATGACATATGTGTATTTTACTATGAGGAATCTAATGGTGTAATTTCTTTCAAATTTCTATTCATTAGACTCTGTGGTAGTCCAGATTTTGTACTTATTTATGGTATCTTACTAATTTTTGAGATAATTATCATTAGTATAATTATTACAGAAATTTTGTTGTGACCTTTTTGGATATATGTTTATATCTCAGGGGCTCACATTTTCTACCACCAAAAAAGCTTCTACCGAAATCTGATATAGTTAATTAGGTTATCATCCACTTTCATACCTCTTCATTAGACTTTGTCAGTCTTGATGCTCAATAATGCTTGATTTTTTTATTCTTTAGGTTTTCTTTCATGTCTGAGCCTTCTTAGTAGGTTATCAGCATTTGTTATATCTTTCTCAAGTAGCCATTCATCTTCTCGAGTTGGATTTCTATACCTTACAAGGTATTCTCTTTCTTTTTTATTTCTTGTCCTTCTTTCTTTGAGGACTTTCGCACTTTTCTTTTTATCTCCTTCTTCCAAAGGGGGTATTCCAAGTGGGAGTTTCTTTCTTAGTGGAAATAATTGCTGGTCACTTGAGCTATTAGTTCACCTGTGAGCTCAAATTGTACAGCATTAGGTCCATGTAGTGCTTTTATCATGAATGGTCCTGAAAAGGAATCTTTCAATTTCTTTGGTCCTCTTATAATATTGAAATTAAGAGTTGACACTAGGACCAAGTCTCCTATTTTGAAGTCAGTTGGTTTATCATTTTTATCCCATCTTTCTTTTGCATATTTGAAAGAATCTTGCATACATCTGCTTGCATGGTGTCTTGCTTTGTCAAGCATGATTTTAAAACTGCTTGCTGTTGGATGTATATCCACTAGGTCCTTTTTGAGGGTATCATAAGGAAGTCTTGGATTCCAACCTTTTTCTAGCATTTCTGGTGCTTTTCCAGTAGAAGAATGGATTGATGTTTTATATGCTAGATCAAGAGCTGGTTTCAATGCACACCAATCATGGGTAAAACCATCAGAATCTTTAAATTCCAGTCCATAAGCACAGAATCTTCTGATCATGTCCTCCAAGGTTTGTATAATTCTTTCTGCTAAGCCATCAATTTGAGGATGGTAAGCTGTTGAAAATGACAATTTTGTCCCAAACAAGTTATGGAGGCTTGTCCATAATGCTGAAGTGAACTTTGGGTCTCTGTCACTTATGATATTTTGGAATAAGCCTGTGTGCCTAATGACTTTATTCCATATCATTATGGCTGTGTTCATAGCTGTGTTATCTTTGTGACATGGTAGGCTCATAGCGGCTTTGCAATACCTGTCAACTAACACTAGGCATGAATTATAACTTCTGTCTCCTCCTGAAGGTAGTGCTGTTACCCAATCCATATGAACTATTTCCCAAGGGAATTTTGGTTGTTGGATTTGGATCATCATTCCAAATTTCTTTCCTGTGGCTCTGTTGGCTTTTTGCCATCTGTTGCAGGTTTGGAAGTATTCTGCAACATCTTTCTTCCAATTTGGCCACCAAGAGCAGTTCTTCACCCTCTCTAGTGTTCTGTCTTCAGAGAGATTCCCAGCCGCCACACTATCATGACACTCATGTAAAATGGTGTTTATTAGAGTTCTATCTGTTAAGGGCATAACACATGTGTGTTTTGTTCTATGATAGAGGATTCCATCAAGGAGGTGGAATCTTCCTTCATATTCCTTTTTCCATATTTCATCTAGTTTTGATGAAAGTGATGGGTCTTTACAGTCTTTCATTAGAGGTTGGCTTAAGATATGGCAATTCTAATCTATCTTATATCTTTCTTTAACTTGGTTAAAGAATTCTGTGCCAATGTCTGTGGCACATATCCCTTCTATATGGTGCCCCTCCTGTGGTACCCATGCTAAATTTTCAGGGGTATTTGCTAGAGCCCATCTGCTAAGACCATCTGCATTTTTATGAATATTACCAGATTTATGAATAATAGTCATGTTTCCTCTATATTCTTGGATAGCAATTTGCCATCTCAGCATATGTCTATTTGGAGCTTTCATATTTAATAGAGATCTTACAGCATTACAGTCTGTAATCACATCAAATACTGTTCCATCCAAGTAATAGTGTGATTTTTCTAAAGCCCACACTAAGCAGAGGCATTCCATTTGGCTTGCTCCGTATCTTGCCTCTGTTGGCTTTATCTGTCTTGAAATAAAACAAATTGGGCCTTCCACTGGTTTATTATTGATTATTTGTGTCTGGTGTAATGAAGCTCCTAGTCCTTCTCCACAAGCATCAATGTAAAGCTTAAAGGGTAGTTTCCAATCTGGCATTAGAAAAAATGGGGAATTTGTTAAGGAATTTTCCAATTCTTCATATGCTTTGACTGTTTCTTCAGTCATTTCATAGACCGTTTGTTGGTCACATAGTTTATATAAGGATTTGGCAATTTTTGCAAAGTCGTTTATATGCTGTCTATAGTAACCAGCAAAACCTAGAAATGATTTCATTTCTTTTTTTGGTTTGAGGCATTGGCTTAAGTACTACCGCTGCTACTTTATTCTTGTCTATGCCTATACTAAGTCCAGATACAACATTTACTAGTGCTTTTATATCACTATATGCAAAATGACACTTTTTCAAGGAAATTGCCATATTCACTTGCACTATTTTTTGGAATACCCTTTCTAGTCTTGTGAGGTGATTTTACCAAGTTTCTGAGCAAACTATGATATCATCAATATAGATAATTAACCATCCTTCTGATAATTCTTCAGGAAATATGGTATTCATCATTCTTTGATAAAAGGAAGGTGCATTCTTTATGCCAAATGCCGTTCTTAGGTATTCAAAAATTCCACAGTGAACTATTATTCTTAGTAGTCTCTTGGCAATGTCTGTTAAGAAATTTTCATGAAGACCCTTTAGAGCATCCATGGCTGTGATAAACTTAGCTTGTGACAATTGTGTCAATGTCTCATAGATTCTGGGTATTGGATATCTGTCAGGGATGGCATAGGTGTTCAGGGCTCTGAAGTACCCTACCATTCTTGATTTTCCATTATGCCAAGTTATAATTAAAGGTGTAGTGACTTCTACCTGTTCATTATGTCCCACTTTCCTTAATACTCCAAGGTCCATTGATTCTTTAATGTGTACCTCCAAGGCTTCTCTAGCCCTTGGACTATCTGGTTAAGCAGGTCTCCTTAGTAAGGGTGGGTAAGGGTTTTCCACATTGAGAATTATATCTACCTCATGCCCAATTATGGTACCTAGTGGCTCTTTGTCAGTTGCAAAGGCATTTTTATACTTAAATAAGAGGCCAATCAATTTTTCTTTCATTTTTTCTGTTAAATATTGATTGAATTCTGCCTCTTTGAGTTGTTCAGATATAAAAAGTTTCTTTTTTGGACTTTTTTATTCATTCTTAATAGCTGTAATTTGCTTTTTGTTATTTAAGAAGACAAATGTTTGTCTTTTGTTGTCTCCTATAGTAAAATATCTGTCATTTTGCTTAGAGATGTCTATACCATATATTGACAAGTAGTCATTTCCAAGTATGAAGTGATTACTAGTACAGTTGTCCATTACCACAAACTCTACTGTAGTTCTGACACATTGTGAAGGATGAGGGAAAATGAGTGTTAAGTCAATTATTCCAAGGGGCTTCATGCTCTTACTTGCACTACTAAATTTGACACCTTGTATTGGTATAAGTTTTTCTTGCCAATATGGAACAATTGTTTTTAAATAACTTTTACCAACACAGGTGCAATATGCTCCTGTATCCAAGTTTCATTTTGCCTCTTGGTTATAAACCATGACAATACTTATACTTGATTTTCCAGCTGTATATCCCATTCTTTTTCAGGTTTGGTTCTATAAAGTTTGGCATCTTGTACATTTTTCAGGTTTGTGTCAGATGTTCCAACTTGTGATAAGTTTGAGTTAACCTCTAGTACTTCATAAATTATATCAATATTATTAATTTGTGCATTAATTATATTAATTTCATCGCTTTCATAAGTTTCTGATTCTTCAGTTTCTTTTTCAGAATCAGATTCTTGTTCTTTATCATTGTGGTTTTCTGTTTCCACAATTTCATTGATTTTTTCTTTTTTAAGGCAATTATTGGCTAAGTGTCCTATACCTCCACATTTATGGCATTTTCTTTGCTCATTATTGTTGGATGTATTGGGCTTGAAAGCTTCTTTTGATTTATCGTTTTTGATAGATCGCTTATTTGGACTTTTGATGTACAATTTGTTCCAAGTTCTGCCAATTTTTGATGTTGTCACTATGTCTTCTAGTGCATTGATATACTCTTCTGTGGAGCATGGCTCTATACACCTGCTTCTCAGGGAATGTTCCAATTCTCCTCCACATTCCTTAAGTATTTTCATGTGTACCATTTTTTGTGACATTTCTGGGTAGAGTGCATTTAATCTTTCAACTTTTTTTCAGAACCAAGTCAAAGGTTTATCTTTGTCTGGGTCAAAGAAGGAGTTTTAAAATGCATTTTCTATTCTGTACCTCCAGGCATCATTAGCCCACTTGGTGATTATTTCTTTTTTCCACCAAGACCAGGTAATTTTGCAATTTGTTTGTCTTATGCCATAATACCATCTTTTTGCAGATTTCTCAAACAGTGAGTGTAGTCTTGCAGTGATCAATTCATCAGGTAGGGCATAATCTTCTTGTAACATGTCAATTGTTTTAATAAATGACATATGGTCATATTCACCTTCTCCTTTGAATGTTTGCCATTCTTTTAGTTGAGGTGCTTCCTTCATTAAGACTTGGTTATTGTCTTGGGGACTCAAGACTGTCATGAATGGATTTTTTAATTCCTCTTTTGGTTTAACAGGGCTTCTTATGTGAGAAGATGGAGTTGATAACTTTGGAATATTTAAGCTAGCCTCATCAATTTTATCCATTTTTTCAGTGATAAGCCTTATTTCACTTTGAATATCATCTTTCAGATGCATTCTTGCTTCATCACTTTTTTCCACATCGTCTAAAAGTAATTTCTGGTGTGATGAAGTCTTTTCTTGAAATTTTTCTACAGAAATACTTAATTTGATTAATTTTTCTGTAAGATTATCAATAATCACGTAAATATTGATTGTCAAAGCTTTATCTTTGATATCTTTTATGTATTTATACAGTTCTTGTTGTTCTTGTATCAATCTATGAGTATTATTAATCAAAAATTTTGGTTTTTTGTTTTCAACCATAAATTTAATGTTATCAATTTCTTTTTCATTTCATACAACAATTTTTGTCAAAGATGATAAGCTGTAATTTATTTCTTGTAAAGATACTAAACTATTTTTAATGTCTTTAAGAGGTAAAGTACTGTCTTTAAGCCCTTTTAAAGTATTTACAACATCAGGAGATAAGGTTATTTCTTTGGGAAATTGGGTTGTCTTATTCTTTTCTCCTCTTTTTCCTTGAGTTCCATAAAATCTCTGGCCATGGTGAAGACATTGTCCATGGCATCTTTTTGGATTTTTGGATTCCTGTAGCTGTGGGAATATGGTTTCCTCCAGTTCTCTTTCTTGTTCTTCTTCCCTTCATGGGGAGGTTGGTTGGCTTGAGGCTTGCTGGTAGAAGCTACTGGGGCTTCTTCCTTGCTTGCCTCCCTCTTTTTGGAGTGGTACTCCTTGATCTTTTTGATTTGAGGCTTGGATGACAGTGGACTCCATCCATTCGAGTATACCATTATCTCCTCCTCTGTGAGGAACCTTTTGAGGATGTGCCAGGAGTTCATCACTCCTTGGTGTATTTGAGGCAACATTTTCCAGTCCTTGTCTGTGTACACTCTGTAGTACTGCTTGTACTGGCTCATGTAAATGTCTATCTGAGCCCTCTGAATGAGATTTGTACCTGTTTGAGATACTCATACTTAGTTCTAACTCTGGTTCAGATATTATAGGCATTTTGGGGACTTTCCTTTGGGATAAGGTGCTTCCTTGTTTGGATTCTGTTCCACTGGGGATATTTATCTTTATTTTCCCATTTGAGGAATCAATTCTACTTCTGAGTCCAGCTTCATCTGATTTGATGGAGTATTGGGAGCCTCTTCTGGTAGTCATGATTTAAGAAATAAGAAATAAGATGATTTCAGGACAAGAATTCTTCTTATGGGAATTTATAAATGAAGTACTCACCTTCAGAGTCCTGAATAGTGGGTCCTGAAAAGTCTAATTTCTTACCTTTCTTTTTATTAATGACAATTGGTGTTGGAGAACTTGGACAAGTTTCTTCCACCAATCTTTCAACAGTGGCTTGGTTTCTTTCTGTTGGATTGTCTTCAAACACTAAAAAAGACAAATAAATATAACTATTTTATATAAGAGGTATTATTTTTGGTAAGATATGGAAATTTTACACATAAAAATTTCTTTTATATCTTTGGAAAAATGGAATGAATAAAGAAATGAATAAAAATGAATAAAAAAAACTTTTTTTATTTGGTTTTTAATATTTTTTAATATTTTTTATGTTTTTATTTTTAAAGAATAAAATAAAAATGAATGTGATTCCTTTATAAATTGATTTAGAATATAAAATTATTTTCAATTTATAAGATATCCTTTTTAATCACTAGAGTCACTCAAAGAAAGTTCTTGCAAGTCTAAGGATGTGAAAAACCACGTGTAAGACAGTACAATCGCTTTCCAAATGCCTCAATAGCTTTTAAAATCAATAAATATAAAATTATTATATAGTTTTATCATTATAACTATAATTGTTTATTGGATAAACCCAATTAGAATCTTTTTTAAAGGTCTTTTAAAGTAAATATCATGGCCAGGCCACCAAATGTAAGGTTTGACTATGAAACAATAAGTAAAAATTACCAATATTTTACTTTTTGTACTATGAATTTCCTTATAAATAAAATGGCTAAGATAAAGAATAATTATAATAGTAAAGATTTATTATAATTATGGCGTAAAAAAAATTCTATTATTAAATAAATATAATAATATAATTTATATTATAAAAAAAGAATATAATAAATAAATATATTAATATAAGATAATTAATATATTTAAAAGCACTTGATTATTGTTACCAACAAATAATAAATGCATGAAAAATTGTTTTTTATGTTTAAAAATCAAAACCTATTAATAATATTACTAATATTAAAGTTATTTTTTAATACAAATATAAGAATTATTAAAAATAATAATAAAGAGAAATTATTATAAAAGAGAAAATAACCTACTTTTAATGCTTAATATAATAATCTTGAAGTATTTTACGCCAAAATAATGTAAATACAATTTATAAAAACTGTATTCACAATAAAAATAGAGAAATTACAAATATTCTTTAATTTTTACGTGAAAATTGAGTTAAAGAGATTTTTGATCAAAAATAATTAAATAATTGATGTAATCACGTCAAGATTGATCATTATATTAAAGATGATGTTTGATATTTAATAATATAAATGTCCTATATGTAAAGAATAAAGAATTTACCTTTTGATTTGATTATTTTAGTTTTTTTGATGCATCTGAGGGGAAAATAGAGTAAAAAGAGCTCTATTTATAGTAAATACCTCCCTTTTAGAGTCCAGCAGGCTTCTAGTAGACGTGTACTGATGCCTTCTACTAAAAATGATCAATATTTAAAGGTTTAGTGATGATTACATCATGATGAAACCATTTTATCTCATTATTACGCCATTATTTAGAGTTATCACTATAACTCTAAGTTTGATGAGATCATAGGCTTGGCTGAAGCCTAAACTTTGTGGGTTTTATTACTATTACTCATAATATAATAGTATTCATCAGTTTTATCACTTATATCACTGCTAAAAATAAAATAAGATTACAGTGAGTGATCATAAATGATCAAATTGAAGCTTAAACTTTGATCATTAATAACATTTAAGTTATACATGCTACAGTTATTCTGGGAGTGAATTCTGATAGCTTGGCATGTCCTCATTAAACTTCCAAGAGAATTTTATGAAATAATCAAAACTCTATTTGTGAAGATTTTTCTTGTGACTCATCCTTTCTGTTGAAATTCAATATTTTAAACTTCAAACTATTATTTCAAAGGGTTATACCTTTAATATTGTGATCCCAATTATGTCATTCTTCACGTATGAGCTAGTAGAATCTGACTGTTCAATTTTTTTTAAGTTTGGACCACTTTCACAACAAAGTGTTCAACTGCTCGATTGATTTTATTCAATAATCCATTACAAGTTTTAACCTTGTCTATAGCATGTGAAATAAATTTCATATATGTATTCCTAAAGTAAATACGTGGTGACTTTCTTTTTGGTTTATCTCCCTATATTGTCTATTTCAAGAGATATTAGCTAAAAACCATGAATATATGCATTGACCAAAAAGTGCATATATTCAGCTTAATTCCCTAAGTATTGACTTTGGTGCTTAGCATTGTAATTTATTTTGTAGAATTTTATGGAGAATCCTATGGTACAGCTTATTTCACATGCTGTTTCATTGGCTTCTGAGGTAAATGAGGTTTTGTACCTTTTTTAAGATATTATTACTTATAGCTCAGTAATTATTGACTTTTAAGATATGCCATAAAAATGACATATGTGTATTTTACCATGAGGAATCTAATGGTGTAATTTCTTTCAAATGTTTATTCATTAGATTCTGAGTTAATTCAGATTTTGTACTTATTTATGGTATTTTACTAATTTTTGAGATAATTAACATAAGTATAATTATTACAGAAATGTTGTTGTGACCTTTTTGGATATATGGTTATATCTCAAAGGCTCACACAAAGGAAAATGGAATAGGTCACATGCTCCACCAGACTTCAAAGCAGGAGACCTGGTACTTTTATTCACCACCAACTTCAATAACAACAAAGGATGAAAAATCTTAAAACCTCCTTTGCAGCACCTTCTTCCATCAAAGCCCGTCATAGGAAAAATCATGTTGAATTAGAATTATCTGAAGAGCTTAGTAGTAAGCACCCTAAATTTCCAGTACACTTTATGAAACCTTACAAATTTGTTGATTCTGAAAAATTCCCCTTAAGTAGTAAAGCTCCCCAGAATATACCTCCTGTTGAACCATCTAGTACTAATAACATTCACAAAGTTCTCAAAGAAAGAAAATTGAGAGCTAAAAAAATAAGTAAATACTATGTCTGCTATAGTGAACCAACTTGTGAAGATGAATGGTTAGCAGAGAAGGATATACCTAAACCTACCATACTTCTCATAGGGTTAAGCCACACTAAAAATAACAATATTACAAAGCAATATGATTTTTCTAGGGGGAGGTAATGTGAGCCTTAGAGGTATTTTCATATACCCAAAAAACCCAAATTAATAAAATTGAGTTATAATTAAAAAAAATAAAATTAATTTTGAAATATAAGTACAAAATTGAATTAGAAAGATAAGAATTGAATACAAAAATAAGAATTATAATAATGATTAAATTAGGACCCAAAATTGTTAAAATACATTTTCACTTGAATAAATTAAGCAAAAATAAATTTTCATGGAAAATATCAGAATAAAAATATTTTTGGAAAAAAAATTGATACAATTTATTATAGATTTTGTTCCAAAAAAGTAAACTTATGAAATTTATTTTGCCATTGGATTCCTCATAAAAAATCAGGTGGTGTCACCTCTGAGTGACAATTCTGTAACTCAACTTTAAATAAGCTTCAATTACGTTTTTTGTATCTTCTGTATGAAACTCTGAAAATACTCCAAAAGAACAATTTAATTCAAACAACATGTGGTGTTAACCATTAATCTTTGTGTTTCAATTGAGGTGTGGTGTGTAGCTTGGAAGGTATGATAAATTGAAGTATTTTCAATTGAAATGTCAAAATGTGTGCTTGTATTGCATAGGTGAACTTGGATTTAAATTTGTGGAACCAATAATTACAGTTGTGTACTGTAAATTTTAATTTAATTCCATATGTAACATTTTTGGTATAATACATGATGAGAAATTAAAGAAAAATAAAATCAGGAATATTAATTTTGGGGGGAAAGAGAAATATTAGCTCCAAGGGTGCCAGACTCTCCCTAATTCCTTTCTGACAGGAATGAAATTTCAAAATACATGCAAAGGTTCATCACCTTTGGCCTGGAATTGAGTTACAGGGTCTGTGAATCAATTGATGATGAGTATTTGATCCCAACCAGGGCAGTTTCAATTGTTGCCAAGGTGGTAAAACAATTGTATTAAAAACAACTTTGACTGGCTTTGAGGTCTCGTACACACATTCTGACATGCTTTGGAGGCTTGAAACCAGGTATTACTATAGCAATGACTGATTTAAGGGACTAAAATAGCTAAACCAGCCCTTGTTTGGTCTAAAACACGGTTAAATAATGCCATAATTGGCTTTTCTGTTTTAAATGTATTTCTCACCACTGATTAGAATAAATTTTACTTTGGTAGTAAGCAAATTGGTGGCTATAAAATAATGTCTTCTTTGCCCCACTTTTCCCTGAATGTTAGAATCTTTCCCTTTTATAATTAGTTTTAACATTGTTAACCCAATCAATAAAAGATTTAAACCACCTTTTTTAATTATTTTTGCCCTTATAGACCCATGGAAAAATAATTATAATCATTTGTCATAACTCTTATAATAATTTTTACCCCTAAACCACTCCAAAAGTGAATTAAATCATCTTTCATCACTGCTAACTTTGTTACTTGGTTTCCAAATTCGCTCTTGTAACTTTTGGGTGTGTTTTCTCTTCAATATTTGTTATAGATACTCTAATCTCATCCTAATCTCCTGCAGTTTTTTTCTCAATTAATTACAATTGAAATTGCTCTTGAATAAATTTCTTTTGTATCCATTGATATATCTTGTAGAGTATTTTTGGGTTAACATTTTATTGTTGTTAAAACAATAAATCTTTACAATATTATTGTTTTATACTAAAAAAGTTTAAAAAAATAAATTGGGTGTGTTTTTTTCTCAAAACTCTCAAAACTTACTACTTTTAATTAAATTTCACTTTATACAAATTTTGAGGACAGGAAAAGTACCCAATTTTTTATCAAAGCTTCATATACACACCTTAAAAAAATAATTTTCTGGTTCAAAGAATTTCAGTGGGTTCAAGTTTGTATTCCCTTTAACCTTTATGGTTGCTGTGAAAACAGGTTCACTTTTCCCTATGATCAAGCTCTTACTTATTTTAATTTATATCCATTGATATTTATCATAAAGAGATAAAATAAGATATTCACAAAGCATTTAGTTCCATTCCTCATAATAATACAAATTACTAATTGAAGACTATCACTTCTATAATTCAGGAGAAATACAGACCCAAAAAGAAGATTATCAATTTTCTATCTCAAAATAGAACTAGATCTATATATAAAATATAATTTTGAGAAAACTTAGTTTTAATAACTAATGATAGCTCAGCTTATTTAAAGTCAAAAAGTAAGTCATTATTAAAACACATATCCTACCAACAATAAATAGATCAAAATGAATATTTAAGTTACCAAAATTTCATAATGAGAGTTATTATAAAAGCCCAATTTAACTGTATTAAGAGGAGACAAACTACAATCCAATTTTAATCATAGATATTATGATAAAAGAATATTTAATGAGAACAAAAGGAAAGTTAAAATTCAGGAAGAAGTATCTTTCATCCCTTCATTAAGATCCATTCAGAAATAAATACCAAGGTATGTGAGGGAAGAGTACTTAATTATATGGCCTATACTTAGAAATAGAGCTACTTGTAGTGAGTCAGCTGGTGTATATGATAATTTCCTTCAAGAAAGTTCTTTTAAGTACTGGTGAATTAAGCTGTATTAAGTAAATGAATTTAAGAAGATAAAAGGCCTAATGTGAAGATAATGGAGAAATATTAAAATCTTTCTTTTGATGGTGATTAAGAGAATGATCAAAAGACTTGGAACAGACATAATTAGTAATTGAAGATAGGATAGAGAGATTATATGCTATATCAATTTCAGTATCTTAAGAAGCTAATAGATACTTTAAAAATAAAACAACATGTATTAAAAACTGTAAAGGTTTGATGAGTTTGAGTCTAAATGATGAGGAAAGGTATATTCTGGAGAAGAATTTGAGAATAGCATAGAGCCTTAGTATATATATATATATGTGTATCTCAATAGATAGTAATACAAAATCTGACATCTTTAAAAATAAACTAATAAAAGATATGTTTTTAGACATTTAAATTAATCAAAAGGGATAAATTAATTTTAAAACAGGGGAGAGATATCTTTAACACATATTTGGAAAGTTAATTTCTTCAAATAATAATGATATAAAATATAACAAAAATTGTTTTCCATAAAAGAATCTTTATTCAATTTGGTATAGGAAATGACTATGTGTGGGAGAGAAACAAATATATTGTTCTTCTTATCAAAAAAAGAAGATTAATGGGAAAGTTAAAGAAATTAAAGAGCCCAAAAGAATAAAATAGAAGAAATAATTTAGATCTATTTTTTGAATAATTAAAATACTCAAACACAAACAATTCAAAATTATAAATAAATAAAATAACACAGTGGACCCCACAAGTATTTTACAATTTTTGGAGTAAAGAAATTATATGGAGGTTTCCTATGATATTATTTACAATCAGAACTTAAAAATAAATTTAAATTTAACTTTTTTGACTTGAAAAAGGATCCATATTATGGATAGTTTTCAAATTTAAAAAAGCTAAAATTACAGAATCAGAGATTTAAATAAGGAAAATTAGAAAAGAAAGTAAATACGTTTTATTAAAATTCATAAATGAGATAGTTGGTATACATCATATATTCAGAATATAATTTAATTTATGGAATATCCCTATGGCTGAATTCAGACAAAAAATATTACTTAAAAAGGCTAAAGCATTCAAAACTATAACTGTTACCAAAAATAGAGCCTTCAAATAACCTGAAGCCTATAAAAAAGATCTATGAAGATCCAGGATCAGTTTTAGATATTGATAAATCTGAGTAGTAAATGTTTAGGATATCACAGATGTATAAGCCATTTGCAACTGTATTAATGATAATATAGCAAGAGCTAGTCATATTTGAATACCTTTTGATAAATCATTGTACTAAGGAAATTTTAAAATTTCCATTATTTTAAAAATCATATTTTTCTTTTTTTACTGATATAATTCCCATTATTTTATATTATAGCATTGGTATTATTTTAACAATGGATCTTTTATTATTCTAATATTGAAACTCTTCTCACTTTCATCATGAATTGTTGAGTATCTTCATAATAACATTGTTATCATGAAATAGTGATATTTCTAGTGATTCTATAAAAAGATTGGTATTCACTTAATAATGATACTAGTTTCATAATAACATTCTTTTTCTTTTAATACTAAAATTGAATTATTTTCATAATACAATTTCTAGTATTCTCATAATAAAATACTTTTAATTTTGGAAATGGAACTTTTACTATTTGGATCATGGAATAGCTATTATTCTTTAAGATAAAATAGTTACTAAATTTTCATTCATTTAATGATAGGATGTTTATTACTATGATGAAATAATCTCAGAGCTTCAAAAACCAACTTGTTCTTCAAAATCACAAATTTAAGAAGTCTTCTTGATTATTATCTTGATAAAAAATTATTTCAACATAAATATATTTATGATTTCAATGATTAAAGTATTTCTTATTTTCAGCACAAAAGTTTAATTAATTTTACCAAAAGAAATTTATTCTTTTGAATCTGTGTTTCATTTTTATTATTTCAATTAAAGGAATGTCATTATTTTAACAAATGAGATTCTTATGGATTTAATAGCCATATTTCTATTAATACAATATAAATTTTGGCTTTAATATAATACAAATAATGTATTCAATTTAATAAATATATTTTTGTTATATTGACCACGAAATTTCCATAATTTGAATCAACAAAGTTTCATTCTTTCAATAACAAAATATTTATTGTTTTCACAAATATTTGATCCTTTTTCAAGAGCACATTGTAATAATTGCAACAAAAATTAATTTTAAATCATAAACGTTTTTTTATTGAAATGATAAAAAATTTCTTCTTAAAAGAATAGAAGGTTTTGTATTGGAATAATAGCAATGGTGTTATCAAAACAATAATAAAATTATATTAATATAATAAACATTTTATTAAAACAAATATTTTTTTTTTCAAAATAACAACAACTTTTTAATCAAATCAAGTCCTACTTTTGGATTAACAGAATAGTAATACATTATTACTACATATTCCATTCTTTTTCAAACAATAAAAACTTTTTAATCAAAATAATCACAGCCTCATTATTAAAATAACCGTTTTTTGATCAAAAGAATCACAACCTCATTATTCAAATAACGGTTTTGTAATTGAAACAAGAATTATTTTATTAAAATAATAACAGTTTTTATTATTTGAATCTTAACAATTTCCTTGTTAAAATAATAAACATTTTTTCATTTCAATGAGGAAAACCTTATAATCAGAAGAGCCAATTCTTAGTTTTGAATTTTATCATGAACTTGCAATGGCAAGTTTCTTTTGGAGAAAAATTCCTAAAGGTTAAAGTAAGTTATTTTTGAATGAAAAAGACAAAACAATGTATAAAGGAATAAAAAGAGAAATGTGAAATCATCCTAAATATCATATTCAAGTAAATTCCTCTTGAATTGGAATAAAAAACATAATAATAAAAACAATTTTGTGTGGGAAAGATGTCTTAGAAACTAAAATTGATCTAACTCCATTCATCATAAGGCTCAGTATTTCGATTCCTTAAGCTTTGGATTTTTTCTCAGGTCCATTTAAATATCATCTTGTGGTTTTCTTCATAATACTCCCTTCTTCATCCTACCATTTTCTCAACATCCTTGGAAATGGTCTTCAGTGCTGCACTTTTCTCAGCAAGGTATTCAATTTTTTTCAGTGTTATCAGAAAGCCACTTCTGAGATTCAGCTGTAATCTTTCTTTAACTTGCTTTTGATTAAGCTAAGATAATTTTCAAGAATTTTTGGCCAAGTTCCCATGAAAAATCAGATTCTACTTATGTTAATGAAGCAGTAATATCTTGAATTGGTGTCCTTTTCTGCTTTAATGTAGCTTTATGCAGGTCTTTCATATGGTGTTTCCTTTTGGGTTAATTTGTTAAAATCTTATAGGCTGCAATTTTGAGTCTTGAGGTATAATTTACATACCCAAATAGGCCACAATTATCCTTAAAATAAATTCTGAGCTATGCATAACCCATAAGTCATGCATATATTTAAAATTCATCATTTTTGATTTCAGAAATGAATAGCTTTTTTGTGAGGAAGTAAATCCATGAATTTAAGGCCAGATTTGGATTCTACACAAGAACTCACCTAGGGTAGCTCCATAGAGTAAATAAGCTTAAATTAACTCTATGAGGTGGTAATATGGAAAATACTCCAATACCACACAAAGGAATTGTGAAAATGTTTGTTTCTCTCAATTTCACACCAAAATCATGGGCATGTGATAAATCCCATGTTACATATACACTATGAATGGTGTTATGTAGGCTTGTGACACTTAATATTATGGTATTCTTACATACAGTTTTGATACACCCATAGTGGATATCAGTCTTGAAGCCTGAATTTCTATCTTTGATGTGAAAATAGCTAAGGGAGACAAAAGACATCAAATAGAGCCAGGGTACCCAGCTTCTGAGGCCTCTTAGGTGTGGATAGCTCTAAAGCTTTGATCAATTTCTGATGATGGCCCAATTAGTATACTGAAAACCTTTGGGAACATAGTTACCAAGTTAAACTCTCATTAAATCATAATAAAATTGCAAATAAGCTGCTATTTTGATGAGACAAGGAGGTAAAGAGCAGCTTAGACTCCTGTAACCATGTTGATTCTAAATAATTTTCCCTGGATAAACCTTGATATAGTAATCAAAACACTTTTTGAACTAGCATCTATTGAATTACCTCATAGCAATCTTGTCAGCCCGTGACTCAAAACCAGAGCACAAGCATGACAGCCAAAATACCATAAACCAATGGTATAGCCAAAATACCACCAAAACATGGAGCTGAGCCAAATTAGCTCACAAGGTATCAAAAGAAAGAGGAAACTAACCTCTTCCTGAAAATATAAGTCCCATCACCATAGGACAAGAAATAACAAAGTTATTCCTGCTCAAAGTCATTGCTGAGCATAAACCTTAATTTTGACCTCTCATCTAAAATCTAGAAGGAGAGGCTTAACCCCATCAAATGGGTACTCAAAATTAAGCTCTAAGCCAGGGCTATCCAATGGTACCAGCCAAACTGAGCTAGCACCAGTATTACTTGAGTTATGGTCAAATTCAGACCAAATAAGGGTGAACAAAACATTCACCTCTCATCTAACTTTTACAGTTTTAGTGTGAGATACCTGAAGTGGGGTCTTTTTGGAAAGGGCACAATCAGGGCTATCTGATGGTGCCATCCATTACCTCATAACTCAACTACAACAGAAGTCATTGGCCAAACAAGCTTAATACAGCTTTTGACCAGACCATGCCAATGTACAAAAATACTTGTACATGGGATAACTTTGTCATATTTAATGATAACCATGTAAAGTTGGGTACCATTGTGTAGAGCTCATACAGAGCTATTCAATGAACCAACTTTGAGCTTGATATCTCAAAAACTGACAGAGTTATGACCATTTTAAGGTCAAAATCCCACCTACTGTCAGATACAGCCTTACCATGGGATAATATCCCATAACCATGAATATGAGGTGTCAAATAGACGAAGAAGCATGTTTTTACTTCAATACCTCATATGTCAGTCAATACTGGGGTCCCATACAGTTTCTGTACAGCATTCTACGCGTCATACACGTCAGAATCAGGCTGTGAGGTCCCCAGATGAAAATTTTCACCCTGTATTGGTGAAAACTGCCCAGATGTGGTTTCAAAACCACATCTGAGCCCAATACAGGGTATACAGGCTGTTTGCAAACCACAAGCCTGTCATAGAGACTGAAAAATCTTCACTTCCTCTACATGGAAAGGTCTAGCAGCCTTTCCACCCCAATTTCAGGATAAAAGGAGGGCTTTTCACAGCCAAAATCCTCTCCTCATCCTGCTCTTGAATAACCTACGTAGTAAACTGTCAAAAACAGTTTTACTCTTGGTTAAATAATCAGGTATAATTATAATCTTTAATTATTGTAGACTTTATTATTGTAATCCAACAGATAAAGCCTGCACCCAGGGTTCTCAATAGCGCTCACCACCACTATTTCTCAATAGTAGAACCCTTTTATCTTATTATAACCTTTATAAATCTTTTTTTAAATCATTTTCTGTCGTGTCACATACACAGTTAAATTTGTAATTAGCCTAGTTATACCTTTATCATAGTATCATCCTGACATTTTGGGGGCCTGGCCGTCTTTTTGATTTTTTTTTGACCCTTACAAGTAAGTCTTTTCTCTTTTTTATGACTTATTGACACATTGTTTTATCCTTTTTAGGCGTAATTTCTATTTAAATATATATATTTTATATATTTTTACCTTTTTTTATATACTCATAATATAAGAGTATTTTTTACGTGGTTAACACCCACAGTAATTTATTATTTTTGGCGTGTTTTGCATATAAAAACACATAAGCCACTAATAAAGTCCTGTATTCTTGACTGAATAAGGACACCTCTGACTGAAAAACCATCAGTTGAGGCGTGGTCAAGTGTATTGTTAATTCAATAACACTTGTATACAAACCACTTTTACAGAATACACTTGCAAACCACAAGTGTATCTGAGGGATACTGACACACAAACAGTGTGACAGGACACCATAAGCTGTATTTTTGACGTGAAATTGTTAATTCAATTACACTGTCATTATACAAGGGCATACTGTAATAATATACAAGCCCAGAGGCCATTCTTAGACGTGCAAAACCAGCCTTTTAAGAAGTCTTAACTGACATAAGCCCTCTTTTTCCTGTTTTGATTCAGTGGAAGAAAACTACATCCCACTTGAAACCCAGTCACAGGCCAACACACCAGTGACACCCTCAGAGCCAGAGGACATCAAGGGTAAAGGAAAAAGGCTTAGTGAAGGCCTCATTACAGCCAAGAAGTGGACACCAATAGCCACTCAGAGGAGTAGAAAACCACGAAACTCTGCTTCAACACAAGGTAAACCAACGTTAACCACTTGTACAGGGAAGATTACAATTATTAACCCAGTTGTAACCTCCAAAGGCAAACTGCCCAAATCAGCAGATAACAAATTTGTACAAGGCACCGTCAAAGGTAAATACCCTAAGAACATAAAGTTTTTGACTGCTTGCAAACACTGATATGTCCCCTGCATACCTCAGAGACCTTGGCTTCCAAAGGAACCAGCCAGAGGATAGAGAAGGAATGTCTAGAACCAGAAGACCTGAAAGAAGACACATTGGACACAGTGGTGGATGGAAAAACAATGAGGGAGATAATATCAACCTTGCCATTCACACTCCAATTCAACAGAAACCTCAAACCAGAGGACTGGAAGGATATGGATCAAGTTCTTCAGATCCACCAACTCCTCAAAGATTTATTTCAATGGAGCATGGACAACAAGAGGTTCAACCTAGCAACTCACTGGGAAGAACTGGGATCAAGTTGCCAGAAGATCTGTCTCAAAGAGATAGACTTCAAAGACCTTATGGTAATCACCAAAGGTTGGAATCCTACCAGGCAGCACAGACTCCTGGAGGCAAGGGCACAGAGGATAAGGGAGAACCAAGCCACTATCCAAGCTATAGAAGAACAGTTAACCCAGACAGGGCCTACTCAGATTCCTTCAGGTTCACAAGGAGCAAGCCAAATCAGCTCTCCAGTGGCTTCACACCATTCAGAAACCAGCAGATCAGTGGCCAAGAGTCACCATTCTTCACAATTCCAGGAAGTTTCCAGGAGAAGACAAGGCAACAAGGGCAAGAACAAAGCCTCCTTCAACCAGAGGAGGAAAGAGTCAGACCCCATGATCCAGAAGCTGTTAGATTTGGTAAAAGAAGTACACAAGAACCAGAAGTAGTTGTAAACCACTCTAGAATCAGTAGTCCTAGTAATAGAAACATTACCCCCACTCAGACTGAAAATAACATTATCACATCTGAGAGCAACATCAACAGTGACACACTGTGGTTGCAAATGTCCCAATATGCTGAGCAATCTGAAAAGCAGGCTGCAGAATTTGCAGCTGCCCAAGAGAGGATGAGAAAAACTCAAGCCTCATTGGAGCAGATAGTTAAAAACCTTCAGGAAGGATATGCTCAACTGAGCAAAGCCTCTGAAGAAACCAACAAGAGACTGAATCAAGTCTCTGAAGAACAACACCATAGCAGCAGGGACAGGGAGTGTCTGAACGAAGACATCAACAAATTGTTTGATGCCTACCATAGCTTAAAGCCCCAACCACAACGCCAAGCTATGGAGAATCCATATCAACCAGATGACATCAAACCAGATGCCATGTTGTTGAATAAGGCAAGATCTCCATCACAATACCAGGATGGAGATGGCATGTCTTATTCAGAGAAGGAAGCCTTGAAACAGCTTCCTGAGGCCTCAAACTGGCCCAAATTCTCTGGATCAGGAGAATATGATCATATGGAACTCATAGATTATATTGATGGACTCTTCATTGATGTACCAAGCATACCAGATTACTGGATTACTGCTAGACTGAATACTGCATTTAAAGGTCATGCAAGTATATGGTACACTGAAATGAAAGAAATCCATGGCAGAAGAAATTGGCCATGGTGGAAGAGTCAAATAATCCAAAAGTACAGTAATGGAACTTGGATATGGCAAAAGACCATGTCATTTGAAAATGACAAATACTCTGTGGACAAAGATCCATATGAGTGGTGTCTTAGACAGTCTAAAAGACTTAAAGCCATTGATCCTCAAATGAACATTCAAATGAGGAATCATAAACTTCTGACACAACTGCCAGGAGAACTAGAGCATGCAGTAAAGTGCAGATGAAACCAAAATTGCACTCTAGATGATATAGCCAATACCTTACAAGACATAAGGAAAAGGACTAATATAGGGAAATTCACCCCATATAGGAGCAATAGTTTCAAAGAGAAACAACCTTTCAGGGTAGAGTTTAAAGACAAACCCAGAGAAAGAGTGGCAGAAGTGGCAAAGAAGAAGAATTCTTGTCACAATTGTGGTTCAACAGACCACTATGCCAACAACTGTCCAAAAGCAAAGAAGAAAGTCTATGCTATAGAAAAAGTCCCTGAAGAAGAACCTCCAACAGAGGATTCTGCATCAGATTCTATGGGTGATGCCATTAGAGAACCATCTGATGAGGATCAAGACCCAAGAGAGGAATTTCTAGTGGAATACCAAGAGGAAACCCCACTAGAAATCCAGGACATACAGTTGGAAGCAGGCATGCCACAAGACACTGCCAACAAGAACTTGTGTAGACATACACAAGATGCACAAACATTCCTGGTTACACCAACCAAAGGAATGGCATATATACATGGAACAGCCACAAAAATGACTGTATGTATTGACAATGCTCAGCACCCACTGATCATTGACAGTGGAGCACACTGCTCCATAGTGGCCAGAAATTATCTGGATAACCACTTCCCAAACTGGGAAAAAGAACTCTTGCCCACCAGGGCAAAGAACTTTAAGAGTGCATCTGGAAAGATGACCTCTATTGGGACAATTATCAAAGAGATAATTATACCCCACAGAAAAGGTAATATCAGACTCAACCCAGAGTTTGTAGTGCTTTAAGATGCCCACATCCAAGGGTTTTTACTGGGAACAGATTACCAGAGGATGTATGGCATAGATATTTACAATAGTAAAAATAGGCATATTACCATTGGTACTAACAAGGAAAAGAAATTTTCTCTTGATATATACCAGATATCTTCTCAGGACCCACTGGAAGAACTTCTGAAAGAATTCAGAGAGGGACAGTTTAGCACTACCCTCACCAGTAAACAAAAGCTAAGTTTACTGAAGATGCTGAGGAAGAATAGACCAGCATTTGCCATTGGTGAAGAACCATTAGGCAAGATCAAAGGCCATGATATAGAACTATATCTGGATGTAGAAAGGCCTTATCCACCCATGTTAAGGAGACCTCCTTACCCAGCAAGTCTGGAGACCAGGGAAGAGATTGAGAAACATATCAATGAACTCCTGGACATGGATGTCATTAGGAAGATTGGACATAATGAAATAGTGTAAATCACCACTCCTGTCCTGATCACCTGGCATGATGGCAAGTCTAGATTGTGTGGAGATTTCAGAGCCCTGAATAACTACACAAAAGCAGACAGGTACCCTATACCAAGGATACCTCATGCCTTGGATAAGCTAGCCAAAGCCAAATACATAACCAAGATGGATTGTACGAAAGGCTTCCACCAAAATGGAGTTAAACCAAACTCCATGAAGTTGCTCAGAATAATATGCCATATGGGCATATATGAGTACACCAGGATGCCATTTGGCATCAAGAATGCACCAGCCCACTTCCAAAGGATGATGGACACCATATTTCAAGAAGAAATAATGGAAGGCTGGATGGTAGTATATATTGATGATATCATTATATACTCAGAGACATGGGAAGACCATGTACAATACATAGACAGAGTGCTAAGTAAATGTACACCCATCAATCTGAAAATTTCACTTAAAAAGTGTAATTTTGGCCAACAAGAGCTACTAGCTCTAGGACACAAAGTCTCAGGCCTTAGTCTGGCAATTGACCAGAACAAAGTAGCAGCAGTACTTCAAAAGCCAGTACCAAAGAACATCAAAGAGATGCAATCTTTCCTTGGATTTGCTAGCTACTATAGAAACCACATCAAAAACTTTGCTCACATAACTAGTAGCTTATACAAGTTATGCTCAAAGGATGTAGTTTTTGAAATAACCAAGGAAAGGAGGGATGCATATGAGAGGATCAAATATGAACTCACAAATGCACCTGTGCTCATCTTGCCTGACTTTGAACTACCATTCAAGTTATATATAGATGCAGCATGCAGCCAAGGCTTGGGAGCAGCCCTTCACCAAAGACAAATTGTGGATTGTGAACCAAGAAAAGGTGTAATATGTTACATCTCCAGGCAGCTGAAAGATTCAGAAGCCAGGTATGGGGCCACCCAGACAGAATGTCTATGTCTAGTCTGGGCTCTAGAAAAACTCCATTATTATTTGGAGGGTGCAGTCTTTGAAGTCTACACAGACTGCACAGCCTTAAAGTCTTTACTAAACATGAAGACTACTAATAGACACATGCTGAGATGGCAAATAGCCATCCAGGAGTATAGAGGGAACATGACCATCATATACAAGGAAGGTAAAAGTCATACCAATGCAGATGGCCTTAGCAGATGGCCACTGGACAATGTCAAAAGCAATCCAGCTTATGACCCTGAAGTTGCTGCAAAAATTCCTATCCATTTTATGGAAATAAATAGGAAAAAGAGCTTCAGATTCTCTGAATGGGCACCAGGGAGTGGTACCCTTGACAGTGGAAACACTGATTCAGAAGGGACAGAAACCCCCATACTGGGAATAAGTTCCTCAGAATTGCAAAATGAATTTTTCAATGCAGTACTGAAATCTTATGCTAAACACAAACAGTGTAGCATACTACTCCAACTACTTCAACAAAAATACAGCAGCCCAGAACTGGAAACCCAGCTGGAGGAACCCTGGTTGAGGGCCTATAAGGACAATAAATTCTTCCTTATAGATGGCCTGATTTATCACAGAGAAAAGCACACCAGTGCACTCACAGTGATAGACAGAGACCACATCTCTTTAATCCTGCAGGAATGCCATGACTGCCCCTACATGGGACACATGAGTGAGGACAGGACTAAAGAGAGGGTAGCAAGCACAGCTTGGTGGCCCAAGTGGGAGCAAGAGTTTAGTGAATACATCAACACTTGTGAAAGATGCCAAAAGGCAAATAGAAAACATGGGAAGAAATATGGGTTACTTCAACACATAGAAGAACCCAAACACCCATGGGAAACCATCAACATGGACTGGGTCACAGGACTTGTCCCAGGAGGCAAAGAAAACTACAATGCCTGCCTAATCATAGTTGATAGGTTCAGCAAGAGCATGAGATGTCTACCATGCCATAAAGAGGACACAGCCATGGACACTGCTCTGTTATTTTGGAATAACATCATATCCACCTGTGGAGTCCCTAAGATCATAATTAGTGACAGGGACCCAAAATTCACATCTGAATTTTGGACCAATTTATATGACATGCTAGGCACCAAGCTTGCTTTTTCCACAGCTTACCATCCACAAACAGATGGCCTAGCTGAGAGGATGATCCAAACAATGGAGGACATCCTCAGGAGGTTCTGTGCCTATGGCATGGAATACAAGGACCATGAGGGATATACCCATTATTGGGTCACCCTCTTACCAGCAGTCCAACTGGCTTATAATACAAGCCAGCACTCTACCACAGGAAAAACACCTGCACTGGTAGAGAAAGGGTGGAATCCCCTGTTACCTGTGGATCACTTGAAGAAAAATCTTCTGACCATCCACCCCACAGCCAAAGACTTCCATGATATGTGGAAGAAAGCCTGTGATACTGCTGCCAAATGCATAGCTGAGGCCAAAGAGTATAATAAGCAAAGGTGGGACAAATCACATATGGAACCTGACTTCAAGGAAGGGGACCAGGTGTTAGTGTCTACACTGAACTTTAACAATCTCAAAGGACCCAAGAAAATGAGAGACTCATTTGTAGGGCCCTTCACTATCATTAAGTTGATAGGGAAGAATGCAGTAGAGGTCAAGCTCACTGAGGAGTTTTCTAGGAAACACACAGTCTTTCCAGTAAGCCTGGTCAAACCATACTTCCAAACAGAGGAGGATAAATTCCCCTCCAGGAAAAAGAACACCACTCCACCAGAAATAGTGGAAGTAGAAGACTCTCCTGGACCTGTGAGTAAAATCATCAGGGCCAGAAAAATCAGACTTAATGGGAAGGACCAGAGACAATATCTAGTCAGATTCAAGAACCAGACAGCTGACAAAGACAAATGGTTGGCAGAGGATGCCATACCAGATGGGAACCTCCATTTAAGGAGATTCAGAGCCTCTAGGAGGACTGAAAAGTCTCATCAATGATGAGCCTTTTTTAGAGGGAGGGTATGTCAGCCTGTGACTCAAAACCAGAGCACAAGCATGACAGCCAAAATACCATAAACCAATGGTATAGCCAAAATACCACCAGAACATGGAGCTGAGCCAAATTAGCTCAAAAGGTATCAGAAGAAAGAGGAAACTCACCTCTTTCTGAAAATATAAGTCCCATCACCATAGGACAAGAAATAACAAAGTTATTCCTGCCCAAAGTTATTGCTGAGCATAAACCTTAGTTTTCACCTCTCATCTAAAATCTAGAAGGAGAGGCTTAACCCCATCAAATGGGTACTCAAAATGAAGCTCTAAGCCAGGGCTATCCAATGGTACCAGCCAAACTGAGCTAGCACCAGTATTACTTGAGTTATGGTCAAATTCAGACCAAATAAGGGTGAACAAAACATTCACCTCTCATCTAACTTTTACAGTTTTAGTGTGAGATACCTGAAGTGGGGTCTTTTGGAAAGAGCACAATCAGGGCTATCTGATGGTGCCATCCATTTCCTCATAACTCAACTACAACAGAAGTTATTGGCCAAACAAGCTTAATACAGCTTTTGACCAGACCACGCCAATGTACAAAAATACTTGTACATGGGATAGCTTTGTCATATTTAATGATAACCATGTCAAGTTGGGTACCATTGTGTAGAGCTCATACAGAGCTATTCAATGAACCAACGTTGAGCTTGATATCTCAAAAACTGACAGAGTTATGACCATTTTAAGGTCAAAATCCCACCTGCTGTCAGATACAGCCTTACCATGGGATAATATCCCATAACCATGAATATGAGGTGTCAAATAGACTAAGAAGCATGTTTTTACTTCAATACCTCATATGTCAGTCAATACTGGGGTCCCATACAGTTTCTGTACAGCATTCTACGCGTCATACACGTCAGAATCAGGCTGTGAGGTCCCCAGATGAAAATTTTCACCCTGTATTGGTGAAAACTGCCCAGATGTGGTTTCAAAACCACATCTGAGCCCAATACAGGGTATACAGGCTGTTTGCAAACCACAAGCCTGTCATAGAGAGTGAAAAATCTTCACTTCCTCTACGTGGAAAGGTCTAGCAGCCTTTCCACCCCAATTTCAGGATAAAAGGAGGGCTTTTCACATCCAAAATCCTCTCCTCATCCTGCTCTTGAATAACCTACGTAGTAAACTGTCAAAAACAGTTTTACTCTTGGTTAAATAATCAGGTATAATTATAATCTTTAATTATTGTAGACTTTATTATTGTAATCCAACAGATAAAGCCTGCACCCAGGGTTCTCAATAGCGCTCACCACCACTATTTCTCAATAGTAGAACCCTTTTATCTTATTATAACCTTTATAAATCTTTTTTTAAATCATTTTCTGTCGTGTCACATACACAGTTAAAGCTGTAATTAGCCTAGTTATACCTTTATCATAGTATCATCCTGACAAATCTGCCATACTGTGCTATTTGAAATTCTACATAGGAATGAGGTAAAAACTTCAAAGTTCATTAAAAATACAATTCTGAATTAATATTTCTGAAGCTTTAAATACCAATTAAGAACAGTATTGTTCATAAAGAAACCAAAAATAAGTCTGGTTTCATAAGTAAAATTTAAAGTTTTACTTACAGTCCATTATTGATGATTCCATGTGAAACACTGAATGTTCAAAAATTCAAAGAAAATAAAACCTGTGATGAAATTTCAAATAAAATTTATAAGTGTCATTAATTAAAGTTCATTTTAAAATAAAGTAAGATTTACAGTTTTCACTCCTTTTATTCTTAACCATAAATGGGTTGGTAGACACATAAAAGCTTTAATTAAGTAATTATGATAATCTTACATGACAATAGATGATGCAGTCATCAATACAAAAAGGATTATTGTTTTCTCACTCACTGGTCTTTCAGTTTGCTCCATGGCATGCCTCTGTGAGCTGTTGTTTACTTAAAAGAGGAGTCCTCTTGCTGTTTTTTCTAAATCATCTTATTATCCAATTATATCTTTGTTTCCCACAAGTAAGTATTAGTTACATCTTTTCTTAGGTCTTTTATTCTTTCAGAATCAATCAGAAAGACGTGAAACTCTAGAAATCAACTATATATTGTTTTGATATTGTTATAAATCAGTTTTAATCACTTAAATTCATAATTTATCCATCAACTATCTCTACCATATTCTTTCCAAGGTTCATTGGGGTATTAGTGAGTGGTTTATAATCAATTCTTAAATTTTTTCTCTGGTATTTGTTTTCTTCAAGAATTATATTCAAAATTATTCTTTGAAAATATAATTATATATCAAAATAACTTCATGATTTAATACCTCTTGTAATTGATTCTTGTAGACAATTACTGCTTACTTCTATAATAATTAGTAGTGTATAACAAGTAAAAGAAATAATTAATTAATTATTCAATTATTCAATTACGTTTGTAATACATTTATTATGATATTTCATAAGAAAGGTCATTGTGAGCCTTAGAGGTAATTTCATATACCCAAAAGACCACAAATATAAAAAATAACATATTAATATATAAAAAATAAATTTATTTATATTATTAAAATAAAAAATCAAAATATAAATATAAAATTATATTAAAAATAAAAAATTAATTACAATTCAAAAATAAAAAATACATTAAATTTTGTAAGTATAAAATTACATTTATACTTGGAAAAATTAAGTAAAAATGAAATTTTAACAAAATTGTGAAAAAATAAATAAAATTGGGAAAAAGTTAAATAAAAATTATTATAACTTTTTATCCAATAAATAAATACATAAAAATTATTTCACCATTGGATTCCTCATAAAAAATCAGGTGGGGTCACCTCTGAGTGAAATTCTTGTAACTCAACTCTAAATAAGCTTAAATTAAGTTTTTAGTATTTTCAATACAAAAGTTGAAAATCCTCAAAGCCTTAATTTAATTCACACCACATGTGGTGTTAACCATCAATTTTTGTGTTAAAATTGAGGTGTTGTGTTTAGTTTAGAAGTTATGAGGAATTGAAGTATTTTCAATTGAATTCAATTGAAATGTCAAAATGTGCGCGTGTATTACATAAGTGAGCTTTGATTTACGTATGAGGTGTCAATTATTACTGTATTGTATTGTACAATTGAATTGAATTACATATGTAAATTATAAGTATAATACATGATGAGGAATTAAAGGAAAAATAAATTGGAAAGATTAAATTTGGGGGGCAAAAGGAACTCCAGCTCTAAGGGGGAGCTAGACCCCCAAAATCCTTTCTGACAGGCGTGGGATGTCAAAATTCATGCAAAAGTTCATCACTTTTGGCCTGGAATTGAGCTACAGGGTCTGTGGACTCAATTGATGATGAGGTTTTGATACCAGCTGGGGTAGTTTTAGCTGTTGCCTAGAGGGTAAAACTACCCTTAAGATAAAACAACCATAGTAAAAACAGTTTTAACTGGTTTCTACGCCTCTTACACACATTCTGACGTGTTTTGAAGGCTCTAGGCCTGTTATTGCTATAGTAATGGCTGATTTAAGGGTCTAAAATGGCTAAAAATGGCTTAAACCAGCCCTTTTTGGTCCAAACCAGGGTTCAATGATGCCATAATTGGCTTTTCTGTTGTCAGACTGTTTTTCACGACTGACAAGAGTAAATTTTACTTTTGGAGTAAGAGAATTGATGGTTATAAAAGAATGTCTTCTTTGCCCCACTTTTCTCTTCATGTTAGAATCTTTTCCTTTTATTAATTAGTTTAAACACTGTTAAACCAATCAATCAAAGGTTCCAACCACCATTTTTAAATCATTTTAATCCTTTTAACCACGTGAAAAAATCATTATAATAATTGTTTGTAACTCATATAATCATTTTACCCCTGAACCACCCTAAAAGTGAATTAAAGCATCTTTCATCACTGTAAACTTTGTCATTTTGTTTCCAAATTCACTCTGGTCAATTTTGGGCGTGTTTTCTCTTTAATATTCTTTTTAAAGACTTTGTTCTTTAATTAATTGCTTGCAGTTCTTTTCTCAATTAATTACAATTGAAATTGCTCTTGAAGAAATTTCTTTTGTAGCCTTAAAATATCTCTTGTAGAGTATTTTTTGGATAAATTTTTATTGTTGGCAACACAATAAATTTTTATAATATTCTTGTTTTATACTAATAAAGTTATAAACAATAAAATTGGCGTGTTTTCTCTTAAAAATAATATTCCATATTATTTTTAATTGATTTTTACCTTATACAAATTTTGAGGACAGGAAAAGTACTTGATTTTTAATCAAAGTTTCATATCCACACCTTACATTTGGGGGCCCAGCCGTGATATTTTACCTGTGACATATTTTTTTTTACTCTTTTTAAATCTTTTTTCTTAAATTGAAAAATTTAAAAACATATAAAAAAATACTTATAATTCAAAAAATCCATTCAAAAATAACTTTTTTCATATTATAATTGAGGCTTATATTTTTATTTCTTTTTTGAAATAACCTTTTTTTACTTAATTGATTGGCTTTTTAATTAATTTTAGTGTCTGACAACGTGGTAAGACAAGAAAACATTGAAACAGCCTCAACAGTCACCAGCATTGTTCCTGCAAGCACTATTAATTCAGACCATAATAGTACTGTAATTGTGACTCAAAATAATCAACCTGAACCAATATCTTCTGAATTAATTAACTTGGACATAAGTAATACTCTTCAGAAAGCTAATAATTTGGCCAATAGTAAGTTTTTTTGACGTAAAAATACTATTTTAAGCCTTTTTAAACCATAATTATGCCTTCAACCAGGTCAGGAGCCAGCTACAACCCCTCAAGCAGCTCCCAAAAAGGTAATAGACGTGATTATGGCAGAGGCCAATCAGGTACAGAGGGAAAAGGGTCAGTTGATGACTTCCAAACAACTAAAATGGGTCATTCTGAAGCTGATAATACCATTTTACCTTCACAAAGAGCTGACACCGCCACAACAAGCCTCTGTGGACATATACAAAGCCAGCCACAGTGCATACAACAATGCACTCCAATTCAAGGAGTACCAGATCCTTGCAGACCTGTGGAAGAATTGCATGAATTCTTACCTGACAGTAAGAAAACTCTTGGGCCATCCCAACACTTGCAAATTGCTCAATGGATGGCATCCATTGATGGAGAAGAAAAACATGATGCTTTTGACACTAGAATGGAGGAAAAACAACCCTCCACCACCCAAACCAGTGCCAAAAACAGCCCCAGTGGCCAGCAGCAGCAATTCCAACATGAAAAAGCAGCCACAAACTCCAAACAAGGGCAAAGGGAAGGCACCAGCCCCAAAACCTTACAGCCAGGGCTACAGAATCCCAAAGATTCAGAAGGATGCCATGGAAAATGTATTTCAGATGGCCAGAACCATGATGGAATTACAGAAGAAGGAGGAAGCCAGATTAAGATTCCAGAAATGATTTCTGACATATTTGATTCCATCCCAGAGTTGTATAATGCTATAAATGACGTGAAAAAACATCTTTCTGATAAAAATGAAACCATTTGTAACAACATTAAAACAAACAACCTGAGTCTGTGCCAAATTAATGAAACACTTAGGTGTTTTGAAAAAGTTTTAAGAACAATTAAAAATTTCAATAATGATAATTCTTCTAACAATAAAATAAATGAACAATCTGCCATTATTAAAGAATTGACAGATAAATATTCTAAATTCAATATTGATGACATAATTGAAACAAGAATTAAACAAGCCATAAATATTATCAAGACAGATAACAAGAAAGTCCTTGATGACATTTCAAATTCATTTACTGAAGTAAAGACATATACCATTGCCTTGAAAAAGTGTTTTGATGCTTCACAAGAAGAAGTATCAAAATTATCAATGAAATTGAATCAAGTCACTGCTGATAATACAAGACAGACAGAGTTATGGCAAGAACTGACACATAAGGAAGACATGTATAAAATTGAAGTAATAAATTTAATACAAAGCTTCCAACATGAATACAGAAATTCCCAAAGGTGTAGCAACAGTAAGATGAATGACATTGAACAAATACTGAATACCTTACCAAGAATGTCTACACCTCTAAATCAAAATGAGGGCACAAGAATTTCAAATCCACAAGTATTGGATCCTGATAATTCACAATTAAAAAATGAATTATCTACTTCTTTTCATAACTTGGAACCATCAATGGGCCAAGCACTCTTGAAAGAAGTCCCAAAACTTAAAGAATGGCCTCACTTTGGTGGTGAAGGAGAGTATGACCATATGGAATTCATTAGAGGTATTGACATGATCAAAGAGGATTTTGAATTACCAGACAGATTGGTAACATCCAGGTTTAACACCTTGTTTACCAGATCAGCTCACCAATGGTACATCAAAATAAGACAAGCACATCGACACCAGAGTTGGACTTGGTGGAAAACCAAAATCATCAACAAATGGGCAAATGATGCTTGGAGGTTTAAAGTTTAAACAGCCTTTGAATCTGCCAAATTTAATGCTGATAAAGACAAAGCTTTACCATGGTTTTGCCAACAAAAGGACAGATTAACAGCATTATATCCTGACATGTCATAATTTATGATCCATAGAAAAATTCTGAGACAATGTGGAGGTGACTTAGAGCATTCTGTCAAAAGCAGGACTACTGAACAATCTTCAGCAGAGGATATTATCAATATACTAGAAGAAGTAACCACCAGAACCAAAATTGGTTCTAGTAGGGTGAATCTCAAAACAAGGTTTAATACACCTTGGAAAGATTCTGTGGACAAGAACCCCAAAGAAAATTCTAGTAATATTAAATATAAATCTGCAGATACAGTCAGAAAGTGCCATATTTGCCAAAGCACCACCCATTTAGCCAATACATGTCCAAAAAGGGGGAAAATCAATGAAATTGACATTGAAAAGGGACCAGATGTTGAAAAAGAAGACATAATTGAAGACAATTCAGATGATAAGTCATCCATATCTTCTGAATCTTCAAAAGATATAGAAAATATCAATGCCACTTTTGACCACATGGAATCTTATTCCCACTTACCACAATTGAGCAATGGTCAAGTTGATTTATCAAAAGTTCAAGATGCACAACTTATGAAGACAAAACCAAACAGAGGAAAAGGTTATACAGCTGGTAATTCCTGTATAACAGAAGTGGTAATTGACAACAAGCCCACCAAACGTTTGCTTGACCCAGGAGCCTTCTGCTCTTGTGTTGGAAAATCTTTTCTTAAGACTTGTGTACCAAATTTTGAAGACCAATTGTTACCAATTGATGGTATAAAATTCAACAGTGCAAGTAACCCGATGAAAGCATTAGGAATCTTTGAGACCAATATCATATTCCCACACATAAATGGGAATTTAAGGATCACAGTTGAATTAGTTGCTATGGAAAATTGCTCTAGTACCCATTTTATATTGGGAAATGACTATTTAATCATGTATGGGATAGATTTACATAATAACAAAGACAGATACTTTACAATTGGGGACAATAAGCGCCAGAAATTTGCCTTTTTACCATTTAAAAGACAAATTACAGTAAACAAAGTATCACCAGTCAACTTAGAGTTAGAGAAATTCAAGTCTGAACAGTTAAATGAGGCTGAAATAAGCCTTCATCTGACTGATAAACAAGAAAATGAACTTTCTTCCCTTTTGTATGACCACAGAGGAGCATTTGCTACAGACAAAGAACCTCTGGGAGCAATTATTGGTCATGAAGTTGACATCATTCTTAACATTGAGAGACCTTATCCACCACTCTTAAGAAGACCTGCTTATCCAGCAAGTCCAAAATCAAGAGAAGCTCTAGAAGTTCATATCAAAGAACTTCTGGACCTTGGTGTAATAAGAAAAGTAGGCCACAATGAGGAAGTAGAAATAGCTACACCAGTCATAGTGGCGTGGCATAATGGAAAATCCAGAATGGTTGGGGACTTTAGAGCTCTGAACACTTACACTGTTCCAGACAGATACCCAATACCAAAAATCCAAATTGCCCTTACTCAAATATCTCAAGCAGTGTATATAACCACTATGGATGCCCTTAAAGGATTCCATCAAAATGTGGTAACACCAAGAGCAAGGAAATACTTGAGAATTATTGTTCATTGTGGAGTGTATGAATACTTAAGGATGCCCTTTGGTATCAAAAATGCACCTTCACACTTCCAAAGAATGATGAATGAAATCTTCCCTGAAGAACTCTCAGGGGGATGGTTAATCATTTACATTGATGACATTATTATTTGTTCAAAGACCTGGGAGGAGCACATGTACAGATTATCAAGAGTTTTGACAAAAATCCAATCAGTAAACATGAAAATCTCCTTGAAGAAATGTCATTTTGGATTTAAAGAACTTAAAGCACTAGGACATGTTGTATCTGGTTTGTCCCTTGAAATTGACAAAAACAAAGTTGCAGCAGTATTGTTAAAACCCATGCCTCAGAATAAGAAGGAAATTCAGTCATTCTTAGGTTTTGCAGGATATTACAGGCAACACATTAAAGATTTTGCATCCATAGCAAGACCACTTTTTAAGCTGTGTGACAAAGACACAGTGTTTGAGATGACTGTTGACAGAGTCAAAGCTTTTGAGTCTCTAAGAGAAGCATTGACCACTGCTCCACTCTTACTGATGCCAGACTTTGAATTGCCTTTCAAACTGTATATTGATGCATCAGGGGATGGACTGGGTGCTGCACTTCACCAAGTTCAGATCATAAATGATAAGCCTGTAGAAGGACCCATATGTTTCATATCCAGGAAAATCAAACCAACTGAAGCCAGATATGGAGCAAGTCAAATGGAATATCTATGCCTTGTCTGGGCCTTGGAAAAATTGAACTACTTTTTAGAGGGATGTGTTTTTGAAGTGATAACAGATTGTACAGCTGTCAAATCACTTTTGAACATGAAAACACCCAACAGAAACATGCTCAGATGGCAAATAGCCATACAAAAATACAGAGGCAATATGACTATTGTTCATAAGGATGGGAATATTCATAAGAATGCAGATGGACTAAGCAGATGGCCATTACCAAATAATATTGATAATCCTGCTTATGTGCCAGAAGAAGCTTCACCACAAATTCCAATAGAAGGAATAAGTGTTACAGACTTGAACACCACCTTCTTTGAAGAAGTCAGAAGTAGTTACACCCAAGACAGGAATTGAAGCATCTTATGCCAATTACTTAACAAAGACTGTAAAGACAACTGTCTAATACATGCCTTGGATTAAGTATGGAGAAAATCTTATGATGAAGGAATATTTCACCTACTGGATGGTATAATTTACCACAGAACCAAGCACACATGTGTGATGACAGTTGTAGACAGGTCATTAATCAATCTTGTAGTGAAAGAATGCCATGATAGTCCCTTTTCAGGACATCTGTCTGAAGACAGAACAAGAGAAAAAGTAAAGACCTGCATATGGTGGCCAATGTGGCAAAAAGATGTTGCAGAGTATTGCAAAACCTGTGACAGATGCCAAAGGCAAATAAATCCACTGGCAAGAGACTTGGAAATATGATAAAAATCCAAGAACCAAACAGACCTTGGGAAATTGTCCATATGGATTGGGTAACTGGCCTACCACCAGGAGGTGACAGGAGCTATAATGCTTGCCTAGTAATTGTGGACAGATTCAGTAAAACTCCAATCTTTTTACCATGTCACAAAGATGATACAGCCATGGATACAGCTCTTCTGATATGGAATAGAGTAGTGTCATGGACTGGGATATTCACAAATATCATCAGTGATAGAGATCCCAAATTCACTTCAGCACTAGGGACAAATCTTCACCAATTATTTGGCACTAAACTATCTTTCTCTACCGCCTACCACCCACAAACTGATGGACTGGCTGAAAGAATGGTCCAAACTTTAGAGGACATGGTGAGAAGATTCTGTGCATATGGCCTTGAATTCAAAGATTGTGATGGATTTACCCATGATTGGTGTACTCTGTTGCCAGCACTGGAATTAGAATATAAAACATCAATCCATGCCAGTACCAATCAGACTCCTGCTATTCTAGAAAAAGGATGGAACCCCAAGTTACCCCAAGATTCCTTGAGGAAAGACTTAATTGAAATACATCCCACAGCTGTTAGCTTCAAAGGAATGCTAGACAAAGCTAGAAAGCATGCAGTGAGATGCATGGAGGACTCTTTTGCATATGCTAAAGACAAATGGGATAAATCACATGCAACTCCAGATTTCAAAGTGGGGGACCTAGTTCTTGTATCCACCACTAACTTCAATAACATCAAAGGATGTAAAAAGTTGAAAGACTCCTTTGCAGGAACTTTTGTGATTAAGGCCCTCCATGGAGAAAATGCTGTTGAAATAGAGTTATCTGAAGAACTTAGCAATAAGCACCCTACATTTCCAGTAAGCTTGATAAAGCCATATAAATCTAGTGATGCTGAGAAATTTCCCTTGAGGAATAAGATTCCCCAATTTATACCTCCAATTGAGAAATCTGGTACTAAGAAAACTACCAAAGTTCTTAAACAAAGGAAATTAAGAACCAAGAAAGTAAGGGAATACCTTGTTAGGTACAGTGACCCAACTTGTGAAGATGAATGGTTAGAAGAAAAAGATATACCAGAAGCTACCAAACTCCTCAGGAGATTCAGACACACTAGAAACACCAATATTACAAAGTAATATTCTTTTTTAGGGGGAGGGAATGTGAGCCTTAGAGGTAATTTCATATACCCAAAAGACCACAAATATAAAAAATAACATATCAATATATAAAAAATAAATTTATTTATATTATTAAAATGAAAAATCAAAATATAAATATAAAATTATATTAAAAATAAAAAATTAATTACAATTTAAAAATAAAAAATTCATTAAATTTTGTAAGTATAAAATTACATTTATACTTGGAAAAATTAAGTAAAAATGAAATCTTAACAAAATTGTGAAAAAATAAATAATTTTGGGAAAAAGTTAAATAAAAATTATTATAACTTTTTATCCAATAAATAAATACATAAAAATTATTTCACCATTGGATTCCTCATAAAAAATCAGGTGGGGTCACCTCTGAGTGAAATTCTTGTAACTCAACTCTAAATAAGCTTAAATTAAGTTTTTAGTATTTTCAATACAAAAGTTGAAAATCCTCAAAACCTTAATTTAATTCGCACCACATGTGGTGTTAACCATCAATTTTTGTGTTAAAATTGAGGTTTTGTGTTTAGTTTAGAAGTTATGAGGAATTGAAGTATTTTCAATTGAATTCAATTGAAATGTCAAAATGTACGCGTGTATTACATAAGTGAACTTTGATTTACATATGAGGTGTCAATTATTACTGTATTGTACTGTACAATTTAATTGAATTACATATGTAAATTATAAGTATAATACATGATGAGGAATTAAAGGAAAAATAAATTGGAAAGATTAAATTTGGGGGGGGGAAAGGAACTCCAGCTCTAAGGGGGAGCTAGACCCCCAAAATCCTTGCTGACAGGCGTGGGATGTCAAAATTCACGCAAAAGTTCATCACTTTTGGCCTGGAATTGACTTACAGGGTCTGTGGACTCAATTGATGATGAGGTTTTGATTCCAACTGGGGTAGTTTTAGCTGTTGCCAAGAGGGTAAAACTACCCTTAAGATAAAACAACCATAGTAAAAACAGTTTTAACTGGTTTCTATGCCTCTTACACACATTCTGACGTGTTTTGAAAGCTCTAGGCCTGGTATTGCTATAGTAATGGCTGATTTAAGGGTCTAAAATGGCTAAAAATGGCTAAAAATGGCTTAAACCAGCCCTTTTTGGTCCAAACCAGGGTTCAATGATGCCATAATTGGCTTTTCTGTTGTCAGACTGTTTTTCACGACTGACAAGAGTAAATTTTACTTTTGGAGTAAGAGAATTGATGGTTATAAAAGAATGTCTTCTTTGCCCCACTTTTCTCTTCATGTTAGAGTCTTTTCCTTTTATTAATTAGTTTAAACACTGTTAAACCAATCAATCAAAGATTCCAACCACCATTTTTAAATCATTTTAATCCTTTTAGCCACGTGAAAAAATTATTATAATCATTGTTTGTAACTCTTATAATCATTTTACCCCTGAACCACCCTAAAAGTGAATTAAAGCATCTTTCATCACTGTAAGCTTTGTCACTTTGTTTCCAAATTCACTCTGGTCAATTTTGGGCGTGTTTTCTCTTTAATATTCTTTTTAAAGACTTTGTTCTTTAATTAATTGCTTGCAGTTCTTTGCTCAATTAATTCCAATTGAAATTTCTCTTGAAGAAATTTCTTTTGTAGCCTTAAAATATCTCTTGTAGAGTATTTTTTGGATAAATTTTTATTGTTGGTAAAACAATAAATTTTTATAATATTATTTTTTTATGCTAATAAAGTTATAAACAATAAAATTGGCGTGTTTTCTCTTAAAAATAATATTCAATATTATTTTTAATTGATTTTTACCTTATACAAATTTTGAGGACAGGAAAAGTACTTGATTTTTAATCAAAGTTTCATATCCACACCTTACAGTCATAGTATTGTTGATTAATAGTAATATTATCAACAGTGTCATAGACACATCTTACAGACATGTTGGAAAAGTGTTTCTTATTTAGGTTGACAAAAAGGTTGGTGTGTTGTTCTATCTGATCTTGTACATTTCCACCACTTTTTTTAGTCTTTTGAAATTCAGGATATATCCAGAGAACCTTTCTACAGAATTCTGGAGGCCACTCTAGAAATTTTTGAGGCTCACAGATATTTTCTGTGTACAGGTTATTTCTTGTTGAAAACTCTGCAATACAAAAATGTTGGATTTGTTTGATATGTACCAGACAGGGGATCCTCCAAGACACCTACTTAGTCATTTAAGAGCTTAACTTCCTCCACTATATTATAATTTTTGGCTTTCTTTTTTCTTTTTTCAATTTTTGATATTAAAAAATTCAAATCAATATAGAAAAAGAAAAGGAGGAATTATATCAATTTCACTCACATTTGATGGTTTCAACAGAGTCATCAGCACATTTGGACATGAAATATGATTGTCACTCATCACCAGAAAAGAGGGTTAGATTGACATTGACATAAATATTTCAACAAAAGAGGTTTTGGACGATTAAAAGGAAACAAATATGAAAAAATACAAAACCAATAAGTATACGGAAGTTTTTGAATGAATTTTCAGGTTCTTGGGGAGCTAAAGTATTTCCAGATTTGACAGCCCAAGGAGTGATCCTAGCAACATAGCTAAATGATTTTTTGTTTTTGCAATGCTTGTGGAGGTTGTTTTTTGGGACCATAAGGAGCTATTTTGTGAAATTTCACTATTTAGCAACAGTGGTTGGGGATCTCTAAGAGTATTACTGTTGTAAGCTTTACCCTGTAAGAATACTGTAATTATTGGGGGCCTTTTCCAGTGAAGAAAGGCATTATTTCATTGCTTTTGGGGACTATGATGATCTTCAAATCTCTTCCCCATATGAAGAGCAAACAATTATACTCTGGGGGCTTGATTGTGGGTCTATACAGTCAATTATGATCTAAATATAGTCATAATTGTGTTTTTGGAACCAAAAATGATCACTCTGGATCAATAACAGGTGAAACATCTTTTCACAGGCCACATAAGCTTTGTTATGAAGTGTTCAGAGTGTTTTTATTACTAATATTAGTTTCTCTGAGGAGTTTAAAGCTTTTAAACACTATTATTGTAAGTATTAAACCAGTTCTATTTGGTACAGGTCTGCTACAGACCAGTATTTGACAAAAGACTTACAATCCATATATTGCAGTGAATATTGGGGATATCAAGAATACAATAATTGAAGTACTTAATTATATATTGAATCTTGTATGATTCATCTTTAACATTTATAAAAATAGGAGAAGCTATAAGGGCTTGAAGGTTTTGATTTATTTGTGTAGATCAGTATGTGTCTTCCAAAACTTGAAAGCCAGATAACTCTGTTAATTTAAGAGATATCATAATTCCAATGATACAGATCTGTGGGGATTTATGAGCTCTTACATGCGATATATATTTCAATACATCTGTATCAGAATATGAAAAAGAGACAGTGTTTCCTTTGAATGACTATTTTCAGAAAACCTATATTTTGTGCAAAAGCCTTTGAACCAAGATCTCCCAGCAAATTTTGGAGATACAATTTTCCAAGATATCTCAAACCAAAACTCTCACTTAGATATCTAGTTTTTCTTTACTTTTTTAAAGCTCTTTACAAGCCATCTTGGAGTTCTAAGGGGTTTGTTTGCGTTGAAGTTAAAAATATGGTATCTCTTGAATTAGGAATACTACTTGAAAATGGATTACACAAGTGGATATCACTCACTGAGAGATTTAAAAAGCATACCCTTTTAATTATATTTTAATTAAATACTCATAAGCCGGATAAAAGGTGAAAATGAGTTCTTTGCTTATATCTTACTCATCTACACGAAAATTAGTTATATCTTGGCCAACTCTCATGCAATTTTCCAAACAATTGCCTACTCTTAATTGTGATAGTTACCTCTTTGCGTTCATGCATGTATCAAATGTATTTTATCCTCTTTTTTGAAATCAGGTATACAAGGTTAATGATGTAATTTAAGGTACGTGGATGTCATTCTGGTGCACGTTTTGGAGTCACAGGATGACAAACATAGATTATTTAAGCTGAATATAACTATCACTCAAAATTGAAGTAAAAAATAAGTGATAAAACCATATAAACTTCAAGTAAATTATGAATCTATTTTCTTAGAACATCTCCACCATTTTCTCTATATGTTAGGAAGCTAAAAGACTGGATATCTCCTGCATGCTTCAGAATACCTACTCGAAGGGCTTTGGCATTTTTCAGTGTAGGTATCTATGGAGGCAAATTTTCACTTTCACAGAAACAGTTTTTTTTGTAATTGAGTAGGGGTGGCTGAGTGATTGTTTGGATGTTACAAAAACAATCTTCACATACATTTATGAGTGTCGTGGGAGCTAGGAGGTTTCCAGACCTGAAAGCCCAAGCTCCTTTCTTTAGCTACGGATCTAAATAAAATTTGCATTTATCAACACTGGTGGGGCTGAAATGTGAAATATCACTATTTAGCAATGTTGGTTCAGATTCTCCTATAATCTCAAAGTGATGATACTTGAGCTTAATCAGATTAAAGATTAAATTAGAAGAAAAGATAAAATTTTCAAATGTTTTCTTGATGTTTTGAAAAAATCTCAGAGACACATTAAATTTTAATATTATTGATGGCCTCCAGAAGCTTTAAGATTCAATGTGGTTAACTAAAAGCTCTCGGATATGTTAAAAATGGATTTGGAAATTTTGAAAAAAAAAATCAGGTATAAGAAATAAATTATTTGTCAAAATTATAAAAAAAAATTCATCAAATATTCTATAATTCAATAAAGTTTATATTTATTGATAAATATTTATTAATAAATCAGATTACCACCAAGAAGAAGTAATAAAAGAATAAAATGAGGCTCAATTTTCTTATCAAAGAAGCATAAACACTTATTTTATTATTCCAAGATCTTCGAATAAACATCTTATAATGATGCTGATGCATTAGTCAGCCATAATTACAACAGAAAGATCACAAAAAATTGAAATCTAATAGTTGTGGTCGTGGTGGGAGTCTGGACCATTATTTGGAAACCAATGGAGAGTAAGAGGCTATCCAGAGTATTGTGAGAGAAATTCTTCCAATCCAGGTCAATCAAACTTCTCAATCCATTATTATTTTGAGCTTGATAGAGATTTCTTATGTTACTATTCATCATCTTACATAAATATTTGATCATTTTAATGTCAGGAGAGGGGGCTAGCCAGTTCCTCTTATCAACTTTGTTTTGCTCATTCCATTTTTTGCCAAGGGTTTCAGTGTCAATCAAAGTATTTTCTTCAATTGAAATAATCCAATGGGAACCAATTATACATTTATATATTTGCATTATATGGGAAAATGGATGGAAGGAAGGCCAATTACCCTTTCAGATTATCTTTTCTGAGTCCGTATACTCTTTATGAATGGGAAGCCTGGATTTTTTGTCTTCAAAAAAGGCCCCAATACTATTTTTAAATGTTGGACCGAATGAAAATTGATGTACATGCTTGAGGAGGCACTTTTCCTTCATATTTTCATATAATAATGACTGATTGACTTTCTTTCAATGCACAAAGTCCAATTTGCTGATTAAGATGGATCTGGGCCAGGTAAATGCATAATACAACTAAAATATATTGAGGTTGAATCAATGGCCTCTATGGGGCTCTTTGTGAGTATTTTCCAAGTTTGGGAATTTTTTCTTAGAGGTTTCTCATTGAGACAGGCTTATCCAAGAATTTTTTTACCTGAGAAATGGTACATCAATGGCACCAATTCAAGATGTTATTTAGTTTCCAATGTATTATTTCATTCAATATTTTGCTTCAGCCAGAATTATCTTTGATTCTCATAGTTTCAAGTGACTGATATTTGGAAACTGTGTAATAGAAAGCTTTTCAAAAAACTCTGAAAAAGTCCTAAATGGCTCAAAATCATAATTCTATCCAATTTATATGTAAATTTTTTCCTTGGGGTATATCTTCAAAGTAAGAAATAATCTAAAGCCTAGTAATAATAAAAAGTGAAACATGAAGAATAATAGTATAGATTGAAAAGTGATACTCCCTTGTTTGATTAGGACAATGGGAAGACAGGAGATGATGGATGTCTGAGGGTGAAAGGTATGGCATATTTCTATTTATTGATTGTTGATTGATCATTTGGATACATTGAGGTATTTTGATGAATAGAAAATAACAATTGAGATAAGAATATAAATGAGAGAAAAAACTGAATCAAGGCGGCACAGCTTCCAGTAAACAGGCCCTTTAAATGGGGGTACAGGCTGCATTCATCCTTGATTTTATGCAGTTCCCTTCCATGATTGCATACTGTAAGTGAGTTTGTGGCTCACAAAGGCTGTTTTAGATTGGATATCTTTATAAAATACAGCCTTACAAATACTTGAACAGTGAAATTCATTTCTAAGCTTCTATTTCAAAATGTTTGAGCTTTCTCACCATCACATGTATGTGATTGCTTTTTAAGAATTTTTTCAAGAAAATATTAAAGAACCTTTTATTGAGCTTGAATATTAATTGTGACAAAACACACCAGGAAAGAGTTTGAAACAAGCATATAACAAAATAGGTTTACCAAAGGAATTACTTGGAAAAGGATGGTTGTTTGGCAGGGATGGAAAGAATCTCCACCAATTTTGATAAATGGTAAGATTTCACAGTTTATACACACCAAGATTTCCAAGCAAAAAATTTATCTCCTGTACAGCTTATCAAATCATGTGTATTGTTTTTCTGAATATCAAAACTATCTTTGATCCTGTGAGGTATTTATGAAATACCCATAAGGCCACAAATAACTTTCTATACAGTTGGTTTGGTATTAAACAGACCTATAAAGTGAATTGAAAACAAAAAAAACAAAAAATAAGTATGGCTTTATTTTTGAGAAACAAAGTTACAATTATTATGTCATTTTTGGATTATAAACCAAAAAAACCTAGGGTGAACCCATAGGGTGTTATACCCAAAAATGGATATTTCCTATGTTATTGGAAGGTTTAAGAATCTCACAGTACCAAGTTAAATTTTTGAAGTTTTTCTCAAAAAATGTTCCATCATTAATTTTAACCTTGAAGTTAAATTTTCATAAGGTTTATGCAAACTTGCAAAAATTTAGTTAAAATCAAGGTGTGGTGAATATATACTGAATTGGCTAAGGCTTTTCCATACAGGCTATGAATCCTTCATGAGCTCAATTTAAATAAATAAAAGGGAAAAGGGTACACAATACGTTGAGACAAAGGAAAAAATCCAAATAGAGCCAGAGTACCCAGCTGTGAGCCTTTGAGATATGAACACATATCCAAAAAGGTCACAATAAAATAAGTAGAAATGCCACAAATAGGAATAAATTCTTCATTAACTCAGATTCTAATGTGTAACGATTTGAAATGAATTTCAAAATTAGATTTCCCAGGGTAATATACACATATAATATCTTTATGTCATATCTGTAAAGATAATACTTACTGTGTAATAAGAAAAAATGCCTTTGAAAGTAATAAATTCTTGCTTATCTCAGAGGCCAATGAAACAAAATTTGAAGCAAATTACAAAATTTTATTCCTCATGAAAAATACACATATAACATTTTTATGTCATATCTTCAAACTCAATACCTAAGGAAATAACCTGAATATATGCAATTTTATTATCAGTGCATATATTCATGGCTTTTAGCTCATATCTCTTGATATATAAATGATATAGAGTTGAACCAAAAATAAAGCTACCACATAATTACTCTAAGAAAACAGATATATTCTTTCTTTGAAAATTTATATACAAGGCTATAACGTTTAGGGGTTTATTGAACAAAATTGCTATGGCTGTTGACCACTTTGTTTTGAAGGTGGTCCAAGCTTAAAAAAAGTAGATATTCAGATTCTACTAGCTCATAAATGAATAATTATGTAATTTTTATCATTATATTCAAGTTATAACCCCTTGAAATCATATTTTGATTTTAAAATAGTAAATTTTGGCAGAAAAAATGAGTTAAAACAAAAATAATCAAAAATACAGTCTTAATGATGTAATAAAATTCTCTTGGAGTTTTAATAATGACATGAAATTCTATCTGGATTAACTCTCTGAATTCCTGTAGCATGTATAACTCAAAGGCTATTAATGATCAAATTTTAAGTCTAAAATTGATCATCTATGATCACTCACTGTAATCTTAATTTAAGTTTAACAGTAATATAGGTGATGAAATTGATTAATACTAGATTATTATGATTAAAACTAATACAATCCACAAATATTTGTCTTCTTCCAAGCCTATGATGTCAGCAAACTTAGAGTTACAGTGATAACTCTGAATAATGGTGTAGTAATGAGATAAGATGGTTTAATTATTTTAAGGTTTGTCTATGAAACTCTTCATAATAGTAACAAGATCAAGAGTACTATGACTGTTGTCAGTAAAAAAATATAATATAACAAAATATTATAGCCACAAATTAAATATAATTATTAAAATAATTATATAAAGAAAAATAAATTTAATTATTATTATATAATCTAATAATAATAAAAATATTAATAATTATAATAGATCATAATTATTCTATTATTGCTATATTCACTGACAGCTATAACAATAAGAAGTGTAAAGCTCTTAATGATACAATTAAATGTGGAAAATATAAATATTTCACCACTTATAAATAATTGGAATATTATTTACAAAAAGAAATTATAACACACACTGTGCAGATATAATTCCCATAGAAAATTCTACACAAAAAAACTAATAATAGATAAAAAATTGTGGAATTTTGGAGAAAAACTTACTTAAAATATATAATGAATACAACAAGTCAAATACAACAGTTATTATATTAAACAATTATTATAAGTTAAAAAACACGCCAAAAACAATATTTTGAAAGATAAAACAAATTTTCATAATAAAAATATGATTTAAAGAGTTTTTAAGAGGAATTTGTGGATTTCAAAAGAGATTTTAAGACAATAATTTTATAAAATGAAATATATTGCTGGTTATTACAAAAATAATCTAATTTCTATGATTTTAGTTCCTTAATTTAAGATATATATAGAATAAAATACTTAAGAAATAATTTAATAATGTGAACTTATATATAATAAAACTTTACCTGTTTAAATGTTCAATATAATTGGATTGGATTGAGTTGATGGAAAAAAACAGTGATGAATAGACTCTTTTTATGTCTGAAGAGCAGCTCTCATGATTCATAATGGATATAGAGGGAATTCTCAGGTCAAAACTGAAAACCATGCTTAAAAATAAGGTTCTTAACTTAAGGTAACTTATTTTTAATTCCAATTTAAAGTTACTGGTGTTATTCTTAACTTCAAGTAACTTTAATCCTCATTTAAGTTAATTATTTTAAGTTTTAATATAAAATAAGTTGACTTATATTAAAGTTCATCATATGAACAGCTTACAAATAGAGTTTCAAGAAAAAATCTCTTAAACTCAAGTTTTAATTAGTTCTTAAAGAATTTTTAATTTTCTCTAAGTGTAATTAAAAGAGTAATTTTCCAGGCTAATTACCAATAAAACCTTCCTATAAAAGATACTTGAAATTTAACTTATACACAGATAACATTGAATTGTAAGCTGTGTGAAAATTGTAAGCAAATCCATTAAGATTTGGATTTTCAATGAATTTTTGAAGTTATTGCTATTTTTCCATGTGAAATAGCAATACACACTAAACTTTAACTTTTGAAAAGGTTTTTATAATTGTAGCTTTAAAGTTTTAAGCTTATTCAAGCTTCGACAGCTCTCAAAACATTAATTTCAACCCTGCATATTGGGATTTACCCTTTGGTAGCTTGAAATTCTTGTCCAAATTGGGATAAAACCAGTTTAAACTTTAAGGTTGGATCAAAGTCTGATATTAAAGTTTAAACAAGGCTGAAAATCCTCAATACATGTGGAAAACATTAATTGAATCCTTGCACATCCAAAAAGCTGGGTACCCCAGCTCTGTTTGGTCTTTTTTCTTTGTCCCACCTTTTTGTGTGGATTTTGTCCTTTTATGTATTTGAAGCCATACTATGGCCTTAAACACTTTTAAATTGAGCTCACATAGTATTTACATTCTGTATGGCAAATCCTTAGCCAATTCAGTAAATATACACAACACCTCAATTTTAACTAAAATCTTGGTAAGTTTGCATAAACCTTCTTCAACTTTAAATTTAAGCTTATTTAAGCTTAAATTTAACAATATGAAAAAATGCTAAAAAGGTTACATTAGTAATGTGAGATTCTTAAATCTTCCAATAACTGAAGAAATAAGCATTTTTGGGTATAACACCCTATGGGTGTACCCTAGGTTATTTTTGGTGTAGAATCCAAAAATGACAGAATAGTTATAACTTTGTTTATTGTGAGCCTTGAGGTATATTTTACATACCCAAATATGCCACAATCATCTTAAAAATAAATTCTGAATTATGCATAACTCATAAGTCATGGATATATCCAAAATTCATCATTTTTGATTTCAGAAAAGATGAATAACTTTTTATTGAGTAAGTAAATCCATGTATTTAAGGCCAAATTTGGATTCTACACAAAAATTCACCTAGCGTAGCTCCATAGAGTGAATAAGCTCAAACTAACTCTTTGAGGTGGTAATATGGAAAATACTTCAATACCACATAAAAGATCCGTGAAAATTTTTGTTTTTCTTAATTTCACGCCAAAATAATGGGAATGTGAGAAATCCCATGTTACATATACCCTAAGAATAGTGTTATGCATGTTTTGAGCACTTTATATCATGGTATTCTTACATGGACGTTTGGTACACCCATAGTGGATATCTCACTTCAAGCTTAAATTTCTATTTTGACATGAAAAATAAGCAAGGGGGACAAAAGACATCAAAGAGAGCCAGGGTACCCAACTTCTGAGGCCTCAGAGGTGTGGACAGATCCAAATCTTGGATACATGGCTGATCTTTGCCCAATTAGTAAGCTAAAACACTTTGGGAACTTAGTTACCATGTTACAACTACAGTAAATCTTAAGAAAATAGCAAATAACCTGTTATTTTGATGTGCCAAGGAGGTAAAAAGCTACTTATACTCCTGTAACCATGTCAATTCTCAATTATTTTCCATGGATAAACCCCAAAAGAGTAATTGAAACCCTTTTTGGACCTGTATCCATTGATTTACCTCATAGCAACCAGTTAAACACTGATATTCGCAATTCTACGTATAAATGAGGTAAAAACTTCAAAAATTCATCAAAATTACAATTCTTAATGAATCTTTCTGAAGCTCTCAGGACCAATGGAGAACTGTATTATCTATGGTAAAATCAAAAATAATTACAGTTTTACTAGTAAAATTAAAAGGTTTACTTACAGTCCATTTTTGACTATTCTATGTGAAACACTGAATCTTCAAAAATTCACAGTAATTACAACCTGCAATGAAATTTCCAATAACATTTCTAGATTTGAGAAATCAATTATTATTTTGTAATAAAAGAATATTTACAGATGTTACTCCTTTTATTCTTAACCATACTGGGGTTGGTAGTCATGTAAAAGCATCAATTAAAGTAATTATGATAATCTTACGTGACAACAGGTGATGAAATCAATAATACAAAAGGGCTTATTGTTTTCTCACTCACTGGTTTTCAGTTTGCTCCATGGCACGCCTCTGTGAGCTTTTGTTGTCTTAAAAGAGGCCTCCTCTTGCTGTTTTTTCCAAATAATCATCTTATTATCATTTATAACATTGTTACCAAGAAGTAAGTATTAGTTAAAGCTATTCTTAAGTATTTTATTCTTTCAGAATCAATCAGACAGACGTGAAATCATAGAATACAACTATAAATTGTTGTAATACTTTTATAAATTCATTTTGATCCTTTAAATCGACAATTCTACGTCAAATCTCTTTATCTTGTCTTTCAATAAGTTCTTTGGAATATTAGTGAGTGATTTATCTTTAATTCTCAAAGGTTTCCTCTAAGATTAGTTTTCTTTAAGAATTACAATTATAATGATTCTTGCAAAAGATAATTATATATTAAAATAATTTTGTTATTTTGATAAAAAGAAGCTTTATCATTAAAATATTCTTGTAATTGATTCTTGTAGACAATTACTTGCTCACTGTTAAGATCACTAGTAGTGTTTAACACGTGAAAGAAATAATTTTTTAATTATTTAATTGTGGTTATAATAACATTTTGTTATTATATTTCATAAGAACAGTCATAGTACTGTTGATTAATAGTGATATTATCATCAATGTCATAGACACATCTTACATTTATCCAAACAAGAGTTAAACTTATTTTTTGTTATTTTTCAATTCAATTTCAGCTGAAAAGTCTGTTCAAGACTAAATCAGCTGTATATAAATTTATTTGTGTCCTTATGGGTATCTCATATATACCTCACAGGCTCACAACTATGATGTAAGCATCACTAAACCTTAAGGTCATTATCAATTCCAGTGGATACCATCAGTACATGTCTACTGAAAGCCTTCTGAACTCTAGGAGGGAGGCTTTTACTATATGTAGAGCTCTTTTTACCTCTATTTCCCCCTCAGATGCAACAAAAACATTAAATTATTAAAACCAAAGGTAAAGGCTTTATTATTCTTATATAAAACTATTATATATTTAAATAATAAAGTTCATATTTATTGTAATCATCAATTTTAATGTGATTAAATCAATTTTTAATTATTTTTCATTAAATTTCTCTATAAAATCTCTAATTCCACTTACAAATAAGAATATTTGTAATTTCTTCTATTTTTTATTGTGAAGACAATTTGAATGAGTTATATTTACATTTTTTGGCGTAGATGTATTCAAAATTATTATATTTAGTTTCAAAACTAGGTTATTTTCTTGTCTCATAATAATCCTTCTTTATTAATATTTTGAATAATTCTTTCATTAATATATATAGTATTTATATTACTTCATAGCCTTAATATTTGTAATATTATTGTTCTTTTTTTTTTGTACGGACCATCCAAGAGACTCCTCAAGATATAAATTGTTTTTTTATTATTTCACAACAATTTTTCATGTCTTTATTATTTGTTTGTAACAATAATAAAGTGCCGTAAAATATTTACTTATTTTTTCATAGTCAAGCCTTGCATTTGGGAGCCTGGCTGTGATATTTACTTAAAAGACCTTTTAAAAAGATTGAAATTGGGGTTATCCAATAAAAATCATATTTATAATCATAAGATAATATAATAATTTCATATTCATTTATATCAAAAGCTATTGAGGCATTTGGAAAGCAATTGTACTGTCTTACACCTGGTTTTTCACATCCTTAGACTTGCAAGAATTTTCTTTGGGTGACTCTAGTAAATAAAAAAGATATTTCTAAATCAAAAATAAATATATATTATAATTGAATTTCAACAAAGAATAATCTTAACTTTCATTTTAGTCTTTAAAGAATAAAAATATAAAAAATAATTAAAAAATAAAAAACACCATAACAAATAATTTTAATCCTTTTATTCATTTCTCTTAATTTTAAATATATAAAAGCAATTTTGATGTTGAAATTGCCATATCTTCTCAAAAATAACATTCTTTCTAAAATACTTGTATTTACTTGTCTTTTTAAGTGTTTGGCGACAACCCAACAGAAAACAATGAGACCACTCTTGAGAGATTGGTGGAAGGAACTTGGCAAAGATCTCCAACACCTGTTGTCAATAAGAAAAGAAAGGCCATGATATGAGTCTTTCCAGGACCCATTGTCCAGTACTCTGAGGGTTAGTACCTCTCTTAAAATTTCAATAAAAATAGTTTTTAGTGTTCTGAAGTCTTATTTCTTATTCCTTAATTATGACTAGTAGGAGAGGATCCCTATACTCCATTCAATAAGATGGAACTGGAATAAGAAGTAGATTTTAACCCTCAAAAGGGAAAAGAAAGGGAAAAATACCCAGTGGAAAGGAATTCACACAAGGAAGCTTCATATCCCAAAGGTAAGTCCCAGAAATGCCCATAATATCTGATCTAGAGTTGGAACTAAGTATGAGTAACTCCAACAGGTGCAAATCAAATTCAGAGGGCTCAAATAGACATATAAATCAGCCAGTACAAGCAGTACTATATGGTGTACAACGACAAGGATTGGGAAATTTTGCCACAATTTCACCAAGGAGTGATGAACCCCTAACATATCCTGAAAAAGTTCCTCACCAATGGGGAGATAGTGATATACTTGAGTGGGTGGGATTGTCAGGGTGAGTCTATATAGTAGCTATAAAATGTAGTTACAAGCTAGTATTATGACTGTGACACGTCAAAAACAAATAAAATTAAATCTTCAGGTCCTACTGCCACGTGGTAACAGTGGTGATGAGTCTATTGAGGACCTGGGTTGCAATACTCTAATATCTTTGACTGTAAAGAGGTACTACAATAATTATATTCTAATTATATCTCTAATAATAATTCTAACGACATTACTGATTGATAACAGTTTTGTCACGTAAGAATATGGATAATAAGATAAGATGATGGGTTTTCAAAGAAAAAACCCTTCTTTTTATATCTTTCAAGACTGTCAAAAGTTATTAACTCTTCACACGTCAGAGGAGTGAAATTTTTCACTCCAATGATCAGCCTATGGTTCTGGATCATCAATTCTGATGTCATTAGAGGCAGAATTGTGGTTTTGGAACCACAAATGATCATTCTGGATCAATACAGGGTGAAAAAACTTGTCACCTGCCACATCAGCACTTGGATGACGCTTTTCTGGTGTCTGTATGATCAATAATGATGATTTTAGAAAGGTTATATCCTCATAAGTATATTATTTTAAGTATGAGAGCAATACTGTTTGATACAAGTTTGATACAGTCATGTATTGCTAGAAGAACCTTCCAATCAACATATCTCAGTCAGTTCTCAAGATATCAAGAAACCAAGAGCAGAGAATTGAAGGGCTTAATAAGCTCTTCAATTTTGTATGCTTCATGGTTACCCTTCTTTAAAATAGCAAAAGGTATAAGGGTTTTGAGTTTTTGGATGTATTTATGTACATCAGTATGAGGCTTCAAAAACTTCCATACCAGATATCTTCTTCAATTTGGAAGATTTCTGTATTCTAATGATACAGTCCTGTCGGGCTTGATTATCTCTACAGTTTGGTATATTACACTGTACAGTTGTATGAGTGTATGCCAAAGATACAGGGGTTTTTTTACATTGTTGTTTTCAGAATATCTGTATTTTGGTTGTTAAACCTTTGAACCAAGATCCCTCAGTCAATTTAGGAGATACAGAGGTCTAAGGTGTCTCAAATTAAAGCTCTTGTTTAGAACTTCAATTTGGTTATACGTTTGTACAGTTTTGTACAAGCCCTCTTTGACTTTCAGGGGGGTCTTGGTTTTAAAATAAAGGTCATATGGTATCTCCAGTTGTAGTGGTGTTACAGGAACATCGATGATACCATTGTGTAGCTCTCTATTTGAGCTTTAAGAAAAATACCATTTTGGTATAGAATAACTTAAATATTCATAAGCTAGATGAGAGGTGAAAATAAGGGTTTTGACTTGTTTATTCTCCTCTAGGTTTCCTTATTCTGTTTGGATAAGGTTGGTGTTTAATTTAAGAGGAGTTTTTTCCTCTTATTTATTACCTGTATTGACTATGTTTGTTCAATACTTGTCATACCATTATTTATGGTATGTTGGATGTCATGTTAGTGCTCTGTTTTGAGTCACAGGCTGACATACCCTCCCTCAAAAGAAGGCTCATCATTGATGAGACTCTTCAGCCCTTCTGGAGGCTCTGAATCTTCTGAGGTGTATTTGTCCATCTGGGATTTCTTTCTCAGTTAACCATTTATCTTTATCTGCTGGTTGATTCTTAAATCTAACCAGATATTGCCTGTTTTCTTTCCCATTAATTCTTATTTTCCTGGCTTTAATGATCTTTTTCACTGGTCCAGGTGAGTCATCTTCCTCTACCAATCTTTCATGGGTGACTGTCTCCTTTCTGTCAGGGAATTTCTCCTCATCTGTTTGGTGATAAGGTTTGACCAGGCTCACAGGGAAAACTGGGTGTTTCCTAGAAAACTCTTTGGTCTGGTTGACTTATACTGCATTCTTTCCTATTAATTTAATAATGGTGAATGGTCCTATGAATGAGTCTCTCATCATCTTGGGTCCTCTTAGATTGTTGAAGTTAAGAGTTGAGATTAGAACTTGGTCTCCTTCTTTGAAATCAGGTTCTTGGTGACTTTTATCATATCTCTGTTTGTTGTACAATTCAGCTTCAGCCACACATTGTTCTGCTTTTTCACAGGCAGTTTTCCACATTGTGTGGAAGTCTTTAGCTGTGGAGTGTACTGAGAGGAGGTTCTTCTTCAAGTAGTCTACTGGAAGTAGTGGGTTCCATCCTTTCTCTAATGTGGCAGGGGTTTTTCCTGTCACTGAGTGTATACTTGTGTTGTATTCCAATTTTACAACTGGTAGGTGGGTTGCCCAGTCATGGGTATATCCCTCATTGTCTTTATATTCCATGCCATATGCACAAAATCTTCTAATGATGTCTTCTAATGTTTGAATCATTCTTTCTGCTAGACCATCTGTTTGTGGATTGTAAGCTGTGGAGAATGCTAGTTTGGTTCCCAGCATCTCATATAGATTAGTCCAAAATTCTGATGTGAATTTAGGGTCTCTGTCACTAATTATAATTCTTGGAAATCCACGGTTTTCTATCAAATTGTTCCAGAACAATATGGCTGTGTCCATTGCTGTGTCCTCTTTGTGACAGGGGAGACATCTGAAACTCTTGCTGTACCTGTCTACTACTACTAGGCATGCATTAAAGCTGTCTTTCCCTCCAGGGACCAGGCCTGTCACCCAATCCATATATATTATTTCCCAGGGGTGTTTGGGCTCCTCTATACTCTGGAGTAATCCATATCTTTTGCCATGACCTTTGTTGGCTTTTTGGAATCTGGTACAAGTGTTGATGTATTCACTCAAGTCTTGTTCCCACTTTGGCCACCAAGCTGTGCTAAAGACTCTTTCTTTAGTTCTTTCTTCACTCATATGTCCCATGTATGGGAAGTCATGGAATTCCTGTAGTATCAGGGAAATATGTTCTCTATTTATTATTACCAGGGCACTTGTGTGTTTTTCCCTATGGTATAGTAGATCATCTATCAGAAAAAATCTATTCTCTTTGAAGTTTTTGAGCCATGGCTCTTCCAATTGGCTCTCTAGTTCAGGACTCCTGTACTTTTGTTTTAATAGTCGTATCAATATACTACACTGTTTGTGTTTATTGTATGATGATTGTAATATACTAAAGAACTCTGTATTTAGATTAGAGGAGCTGATTCCCAATATGGGTATCTCTTTGCTCTCCCCATAGCTCTGTGCTGGGTTTGATGGGTTATTCCCTAATGCCCAGTTTGATAGTTTTAAGTTCTTTCTCCTATCTATCTCCATGCATTGTATGGGTATTTTGGCCCCATTTTATGGGTCATATGCTGGATTCTCTTGGTCATTCTTCAGTGGCCACCTGCTGAGACCATCTGCATTAGTATGACTTTTCCCTTCTTTATAGATAATAGTCATATTCCCTCTGTATTCTTGTATGGCTATTTGCCACCTGAGCATGTGTCTGTTTGTTGTCTTCATGTTCAACAGTGATTTGAGGGCTGTGCAATCAGTAAAAACTTCAAATACTGCTCCTTCTAAGTAGTAATGCAGTTTTTCTAATGCCCATACAAAACAGAGACATTCTGTCTGAGTAGCTCCATATCTGGCTTCTGAGTCTTTCAGTTGTCTTGATACATAGCAAATTACTCCTTCTTTGGGTATTCCATCCACTAGTTGCCTCTGGTGTGGTGCTGCTCCTAGTTCTTGGCTACATGCTGCATCTATATATAGTTTGAATGGTAGTTCAAAATCAGGCATCATTAGGACAGGGGAATCGGTCAGTTCATATTTGATCTTCTCAAATGCATCTCTTCTTTCTTTGGTAATTTCAAATACTACATCTTTTGAGCACAGTTTGTATAGGCTACTTGTGATGTGTGCAAAGTTTTTTATGTGGCTCCTGTAGTAACTAGCAAAGCCCAAAAAGGATTTCATTTCTTTAATTTTCTTTGGTACTGGTTTGTTCAGTACTGCAGCAACTTTATTTTGGTCTATGGCTAGACTTAAACCTGAAACTTTGTGTCCTAGGGCTAGCAGTTCTTGATGTCCAAAGTTACATTTTTTAAGAGATATTTTCATGTTGATTGGTGTACATTTTCCCAATATTTGATCAATTTTTCTCACATGGTCTTCCCATGTTTCTGAGTATATTATGATATCATCAATGTACACTACCATCCACCCTTCCATTATTTCATCTTGAAATATGGTATCCATCATCCTCTGAAAATGGGCTGGTGCATTCTTAATGCCAAATGGCATTCTAGTATATTCATATATGCCCATATGGCATATAATTCCTAGCAATTTGCTGGAATCTGGTTTCACCCCATTCTGGTGGAAGCCTTTCATGCAATCCATTTTTGTAATAAGCTTGGCTTTTGCTAGCTTATCTAGTGAATGTGGTATCCTTGGGATGGGGTACCTATCTGCTTTGGTGTAATTATTCAAAGCCCTGAAGTCCCTACATAGTCTGGATTTACCATCATTCCAAGGTATAAGGACTGGTGTAGTGACTTCTACTATCTCATTGTGTCCTATTTTCCTTATGACCCCCATTTCTAGGAGTTCATTGATATGTTTCTCAATTTCTTTCCTAGTTTCCATGCTGGATGGGTATGGTGGTCTTCTAAGCATAGGTGGATATGGTCTTTCTACATCCAGATATAATTCTATATCATGTCCTTTGATTTTTCCTAGTGGTTCATCTCCTATTGCAAAAGCTCCTCTATGCTTCCTCAATACTTTCAGTAAGCTGAGTTTCATTTTACTGGTGAGTTGAGTGCCATATTGGGCTTCTTTGAATTCTTCCACTAGTTCTTTCAGGGTGTTATCATTTGTTATATGATTTATGTCAAAGGAGAATTTTTTGTCTTTGTTTGTACCTATGGTAAGATATCTATTTTTACTATTGCAAATGTCCATACCATACATTCTTTGGTACTCTGTACCTAGTAAGAATCCTTGTACATGTGCATTCTCTAGAACTAAAAATTCAGGTTCTAGTCTGATATTTCCTTTTTGGTGTGGGATAATTATCTCTTTGATTATTGTCCCCAGTGAGTGCATTTTGCCTGATGCACTTTTAAAGTTTCTAGCTTTTGTTGGGACTATATCCTCTTCCCATTTGGGGAAGTGTTGTTTTAAGTATTCTTTTGCCATTATGGAGCAACTTGCTCCTGTGTCAATGATCATTGGATGTTTACAGTTCTCAATGTAAACTGTCAATTTTGTAGGTGTTCCATGAATGAATCCCATCCATCTATTTGGGGTTACCAGGAATGTTTGTGCATTCTGTGTGTGCTTACAGAGCTCTTTGTCTGTTGTTATTTGTGGTATTCCTGAGTCTAATTCAATGTCTTGTATGTCAAGTGAACTTTCTTCATTGCATTCCACTATGTATTATTCTATGGTATCAGGTTCACTTTGTGATTCTGCTCTCATACCATTTCCCATACTGTCAGAATCAGATTTGTCCCCCTTGTTCTTCTTCTGATTCTTTATTAATTGCATATATTTTCTTTTTTGGTTTTGCGCAATTGTTGGCATAGTGGTCTGGTGATCCACAGTTGTGGCACACGTATTTCTTTTTTGGAATTTCTTTCCCTTTCTCTTTGTTTGTTTCTTTAAATTCAGACTTCTTGTCTTTGAAGTTTGGTTTATAGGATGTGTACCTTCCTATGGAGGATTTTTTCCTCACATCTTGTATGACATTTGCTATGTCATCAATGCTGCTGATGTTGTTGCATCTGCATTTGACTGCATGTTCTAGATCTCCTGGCAATTTTGTGAGGAGTTGATGGTTTCTCATTTCTATTGTCATATTGGGATCAATAGCTTTTAGCCTTTTTGTTTGTTTGAGACACCATTCATATGGGTCTTTTTCTGTGGAGTATCTATCACTTTCAAAGGACATGGTCTTTTGCCAGATCCAACTACCATTGCTATACTTTTGTATAATCTGGTTCATCCACCATGGCCAGATTTTCCTGCCATGTATTTCTTTCATCTCAGTATACCATATGTTTGCATGGCCTCTGAATGCTGTGTTAAGTCTTGTTGTGATCCAGTAGTCTGTTATCTTTGGGAAATCAACAACGAGTCCATCAATATAGTCAATGATTTCCATATGGTCATATTCCCCAATTCCTGAGAACTTTGGCCAGTTTGCTACTTCTGGTAACTGTTTTAGTGCCTGTTTCTTTGAATAGCTGAGATTTTCCCCATCTTGGTACATTGACTCTGATCTTGACTTTGGAATCTGATATTCAGGTTCCTGGTCATAGTCTTTATCCTCTTCTTTCAATTTTGTAGAGGTAGTGGGTTGACCTTGTGGTGGAGGGTATTGATTGTCTTCTCTGTCATAGAGGTAATCAATTTCTTTATCAAAGCTATCTTGTTGCTGCTGGATACTCCTCAGATCTCTTCTCACAGTTTGTTGTTCTTCTAGAATTGAATTCAACTGTCTGTTAGTTTTTTCAAATTCTGTCCAAATTTTGGCCAGATATGTATTCAAGTCTTTTATGACTGTTTCTTGGAAAGCATTTTCTTCTTTCAATGTTTCCACTTCTGTCCTCATTTTTTCTGAGGTTTCATGTGTCCAATCCATGAATTGGGCCAATTTGGTCCATGTGAATTTCTTTCCAAACTCATGAGTGTGGATTGTAGTCTCAGTTATTAATTCTGGATCAATTGAGTCAGAACTATCAAAACTATTTGTAGGTACAACTATTTTTTGCTTTTTTGTACTTCTTGGACTAAGTCCATCAGCTTTTTCATCAATGGGTCCGCTTCCTTCTTCCTCTGGTTGAAAGAAGTTTTGTTTCTCCCTTGGGCTCCTTTTCTCCTGTTGGAAACTACCTGGAATGGTTGGGGAGCCTTGGATGAAGCTTCCTTTGGCTTGTAAGGCCTGGAACTGCTGGATTGTTGTGGAGAAGATGGGACTTCTCCTTCCATTTCTGGGGGTACCTGAATCTGACTGGGCTCTTCCTTGTGCCAAGATCTCTCTATGGCTTGTATGGCTGCCTGGTTCTCTTTGATTCTGATTGCTCTTTCTTCTAAGAGTTTGAAATTCTTGTTGGGATTCCAACCTTGCATTTCTGTCATAAGTTCCATCCAAGCCATTTTCTTGAGACAGATCTTCTGAGTTGTTATGCCCACTTCTGCCCATGATTCTGCCATAGTGAACATTTTGTTGTCCATGCTCCATGTGAAGAGGTCTTTCATGAGTTTGTGTATTTGAAGGACCTGTTTGTCATCTGTCCAATCTCCTGGTTGGACTTCTGGGTTGAATTTGATTTGGAATAAGACCTTGGGTAAGAGTTCCCTGATGGTAAGTCCTTTTCTGGTCATTTGATCCAGTGATTGGCTGTCTTCTTCCTCTGTGTCTTCTTGGCCAGTGTTCTGGTTGATTTCTTGGGAATCCAAGATCTCTAAGAAGTGGAGGTGTCATGTTAACAATGTTAAAAAATGACAGACAATGAAAAATGTTGTATGTTTCAAGGTTTATTTACCTTTAGCAGGCCCTTGTACAAATTTATGATCTATACTCTTTGGCAATTTGCCTTTAGAGTTTACAACTGGGTTGATAACAGTGATTTTCTGTTTTTCAATTTGTTTTGGTGATCCAACTGGTTTTGTTGGAGCTTTTCTGAGTTTTTTGGCCCTTGGAACGGCTATTGGTGTCCAATCTTTTGAGTTGATTGTCACTTCACTGTGTCTTTTCTGCTTGCCCTTGGTTTTTGGCAGCACCTCTCTGTCTTCTGAGGCTGTCACAGATGGATTTCCTTGTGACTGGGTTTCTAATGGAATATAGTCTTTTTCCACTATTCAGAAAAGATATTTCAGATTGTATATCAGTATTTTATGATAAAACAAAATGATTTTATTCAATTCTATGGTTATTTTTCGAAATTTGTAAGTATTCTTATTGTAATATGTTTTTTTTATATGTTTTTTATTGAAAAATCACAGTTTTTGAATTTTTCAATTATGTTTTATAAGTGAAAACTTTAATATCCAAGTGTTTTGTGAATGATTCAGTTGGATATTATTATATTTTTGTATAAACACGTCAAATTTATTAAATTATAATAAATTTGGTTATAAATATTATTACTAATATTTCTTAATGTGAGTTTTTATGAATTAAAACTTTGATATCCAAGTGTTTTGTGAATTATCCACTTGGATACTATTGTTTTTCTTCTAAACAACACGTCAGATTTATTAAATTATAATAAATATGATTTGTTATTATAAATATTATAAATAATATTTATTTTAACACTTGATTTTTGATTAAAATATCAATCAATTACAAGTTTTCACGTCAATTTGAGTGATGTCTTGTTTTAAAGGGAATATTTAATTAAAATATTCCTTATAAGTAATAAAAAATTATTTTATTATTTAATACTTATTAATTATTTATTAATAAATGTTTCTTTATTAATTTTCACGCACTTCGGTGAAAAAAAATAGTAGAAAAATAAGTAATATACTGTTTGTATATTATTATTTATATTGAAATTTAAATAATACTGTTGTATTATTATCAAATTTCGTGAAAATTATTGCAATATAATGAAATAAAGAGGATTTGTACTCTTACTCTCAACAAAAATATTTGTAATATATATTTTTGGAGAAAAAAAATTATGTATATAATATATGATGCTATATTATATATAAAAAAAAAGATAATAATAGAAAATGAGATAAATTCGTAATTTTACTCACTGTTAGTAAAATACCTTTTAAATAACTGAATTTTGACGCCTAATTCAGTTCAAAACACATCCAATAAGGTTGAAAAACCACCGCCAGGCCCCCAAAATGTCAGGGTGAGTCTATATAGTAGCTATAAAATGTAGTTACAAGCTAGTATTATGACTGTGACATGTCAAAAAACAAATAAATTCAAATCTTCAGGTCCTACTGCTACGTGGTAGCAGTGGTGATGAGTCTGTTGAGGACCTGGGTTGCAATACTCTAATATGTTTGACTGTAAAGAAGTACTACAATAATTATATTGTAATTATAACTCTAATGATGATTCTAAGGACACTACTGATTGATAACAGTTTTGTCACGTAAGCATATGGATAATGAGATAAAGATGATGGGTTTTCAAGGAAAAACCCCTTCTTTTTATATCTTTCAAGACTGTCAAGAGTTATTAACTCTTCACGCGTCAGAGGAGTGAAAATTTTCACTCCAATGATCAGTCTGTGGTTCTGGATTGTCAATTCTGACATCAATAGAAGCACAATTGTGGTTTTGGAACCACAAATGATCATTCTGGATCAATACAGGGTAAAAAAACTTCTCACCTGCCACGTCAGCACTTGGATGACGCTGCCCTGGTGTCTGTATTATCAATAATGATGATTTTAGAGAGGTTATATCTTCATAAGTATATTATTTTAAGTATGAGAGAAATACTGTTTGATGCAAGTTTGATACAGTCATGAATTTCTAGAAAAACCTTCCAATCAAGATATCTCAGTCAGTTCTTAAGATATCAAGAAACCAAGAGCACAGAATTGAAGGTCTTAATGAGCTCTTCAATTTGGTATGCTTCATGTTTACCCTTCTTTGAAATAGCAAAAGCTATAAGGGTTTTAAGTTTTTGGATGTATTTTTGTACATCAGTATGAGGCTTCAAAAACTTCCATACCAGATATCTTCTTCAATTTGGAAGATTTCTGTATTCTGATGATACAGTCTTGTAGGGCTTTATTAGCTCTACAGTTTGGTATATTACACTGTACAGCTGTATGAGTGTATTCCAAAGATACAGGGGTTTGTTTACATTGTTGTTTTCAGAATATCTGTATTTTGGCTGTTAAACCTTTGAACCAAGATCCCTCAGTCAATATTAATAGATACAGAGTTCTAAGGTGTCTCAAATTAAAGCTCTTGTTTAGAACTTTAATTTGGTTATACTTTTGTACAGTTTTGTACAAGCCCTCTTTGACTTTCACGGGGGTCTTGGTTTTAAAATAAAGGTCATATGGTATCTCCAGTTGTAGTGGTGTTACAGGAACAACGATGATACCATTGTGTAGCTCTCTATTTGAGCTTTAAGAAAAATACCATTTTTGGTATAGAATAACTTAAATATTCATAAGCTAGATGAGAGGTGAAAATAAGGGTTTTGACTTGTTTATTCTCCTCTAGGTTTCCTTATTCTGTTTGGATAAGGTTGGTGTTTAATTTAAGAGGAGTTTTTTCCTCTTATTTATTACCTGTATTGACTATGTTTGTTCAATACTTGTCATACCATTATTTATGGTATGTTGGATGTCATGTTAGTGCTCTGTTTTGAGTCACAGGCTGACAAAAAGTGATGAAGCAAGAATGAATCTTAAAGATGACATTCAAAGTGAAATAAGATTTATTAATGAACAAATGGATAAATTAAATGAGGCTAACTTAAATATTCCAAAGTTATCAACTCTCTTTTCTCACATAAAAGGTCCTGGTTAGCCAAAAGAGGAAATAAAAAATCCATTCATGTCATGCTTGAGCCATGAATACAATAATGAAGTCTTAATGAAAGAAGTACCTCAATTGAAAGAATGGCCAGCATTCACAGGTGAAGGGGAACTTGACCATATGTCATATATTAAAACCATTGAAATGATACAAGAGGATTATTCCATACCAGATGAATTAATAACTGCCAGATTACATTCATAATTTGAGAAATCTGCAAAAAGATGGTATTATGGCATAAGACAAAAAAATGGCAAAAATACCTGGTCTTGGTGGAAAAATAAAGTAATCACCAAGTGGGCAAATGATGCCTTGAGTTACCAAATAGAAAATGCATTTGAAAATTTCTTCTTTGACCCAGATAAGGATAAAATGTCAACTGGGTTCTTGAAATGATCTGAAAGATTAAATGAACTGTACCCAGAAATTTCACAGAAAAGGGTGCATATGAAGATACTTAAAAAATGTGGAGGAGAGCTGGAACATGCACTGAGGAGCATGTGCATAGATCCATGTTCCACATAGGAGTATATTAATGCACTAAGGGACAATGACAAGAACCAATATTGGCAGAACATGGAAAAAATTGGATATTAAAAGTCCAAACAAGCCATTTATCAAGAAAGATAAACCAAGAGAACCTTTCAAACCCAATAGATCCAGCACTAATGAGAAATTCAAATGAAATAAATGTGGTGGTATTGGACACTTAGCCAATAATTTCCTTGAACGGGCAAAAAACAATCAAATTGTGGAAGCAAAAGACCACAAGGATAAATAATATGAATCTGATTCAGAAAAATACATTGAATAGTCAGACACCTCTGAAGTGATGAAATTACTATAATTAATGCACAAATTAATAATGATGATTTGATAAATAAAGTACTAGATTTGGATTCAAACTTACCAAAAGTCATAACATCTGATAGAAGCCTCACAAACATACAAAATTCCAAACTGCATGAAACCAAACCTTCCAAAGGAATGGGATATAAAGCTCAAAAGTCAATTATAAGTATTCTCATGGCTGAAAGTTAAGAGGTAAGAGTAAACCTGGACACAGGAACATACTGTGCATGTGTTGGTAAGAGTTATTTGAAAATTATTATATTAAATTGGGAAGAAACATTTATAAAAATGCAAGAGGTTAAATTTGGTAGTGCAAGTGCAAGCATGAAGCCTCTTGGAATAGTTGACTTAACATTAATTTTTCCCCATCCTTTTCAACGTAAAAGAATGAGAGTAGAGTTTGTAGTAATGGACAGTTGTACTAGTAACCATTTCATACTAGGATATGACTACTTCTCAATATATGGCATACATATCTCTAACCAGAAAGACAGATACCTTACCATAGGAGATAATAAAAGACAGAAATTTGGTTTTTGAAACAAGAAGAAACAAATTACTTTTATAAATAATGAAGGACCAAACACAGAAAATCATTCATTCATACAAAAACAGCTCACAGAGGCAAAATTCCATCAATAATTAACAGAAAAAATGGAAGAAAGATTGATTGCTCTCTTATTTAAATACAAAAGTGCCTTTACAACTGACAAATAAACACTAGGTGCAATCATTAGACAAGAGGTAGACATTATTATTAATGTAGAAACCCTTATCCACCTCTACTAAGAAGACCAGCTTACCCAGCTAGCCCAAGAGCTAGAGAAGCCTTAGAGGTACACATCAGAGAGTTAATGGACCTTGGAGTGTTAAGAAAAGTAAGACATAATGAACAAGTAGACGTCACTACACCTGTCATTATAAGCTGGCTCAATGGAAAATCAAAGATGGTAGGGGACTTTAGAGCTTTAAATAACTATACTATCCCTGAAAGATATCCAATACCCAAAATCTATGAGACATTAACACAATTATCACAGGCTAAGTTCATCACAGCCATGGATTCTCTAAAGGGTTTTACCAAAATGTCTTTACAGAAAATTCCAAGAAACCGCTGATGATAATAGTCTACTGTGGATTATATGAATCTTTAGAGATTCCATTTGGTATAAAAAAATGCACCTTATCACTAACAAAGAATGATGAATACCATATTTACTGAAGAATTTTCAGAAGGATGGTTAATTATCTATATTGATGATATCATAGTTTGCTCAGAAAGCTGGGAAAATCACTTAAAAAGACTGGAAAAAGTCTTACAAAAGATAATTCAAGTAAATATGAAAATTTCCTTGAGAAAATTTATATAGTGAGCTAAAGGCACTGGGACATGTTGTATCTGTATTAAGCTAGGGCATAGACAAAAACAAAGTAGAATCAGTACCAATGAAGCCAATTCCCCTAACAAAGAAAGAAATTAGATCACTTCTAGGATTTGATGGATATTACAGACAGCATACAAATTAATTTTCAAGAATTGAAAAATCCTTGTGTAGGCTCGGTGACCAACAGACAGTCTATAAAATGACTGAAGAAAGGGTAAAAGCATATGAGTAGCTGAAAAATTCCCTCACAAATGCCCCATTTCTTCTAATTCCAGATGGGAAATTACCTTTCAAACTTTACATTGATGTTTGTGGAGTAGGACTGGGTGCTGCACTACACCAGATACAAATCATTAATGATCAACCTGTTGAAGGACCAATTTTCTTTATTTAAAGACAAATTAAGCCAACAGAAGAAAGATGTGGAGAAAGCCAAATGGAATATATCTGCTTGTTGTGCACTCTAGTAAAATCACACTACTATTTGAATGGAACAGTCTTTGATTTTATCATAGAGTGTAATGCTGTAAGATCTTTATCAAACATGAAGACACCAAATAGACGCATGCTCAGATGGCAGATTTCTATCCAGGAATATAGAGGAAATATGAGAAGAGTTCATAAGTCTGGAAATATTCACAATAATGCAGATTTTCTTAGAAGATGGGCTTTAGCAAATACACCTGAAAGCCCAGCATGGGTACCAGAGGAAGAACATCATATAGAAGGCATATGTGTTACAGATATTGGTACAGAATGCTTTAATCAATTTAAAGAATGCTACAAGATGGACAAATATTTTCACATCTTAGGCCAGCTTTTAATAAAAGATTGCAAAGACCCATCATTATCCTCCAAGCTAGATGAAGTCTGGAAAAGAGCATATGATGAAGGAATCTTCCACCTCCTTGATGGAATTCTTTATCATAGGACCAAACACACATTTTTATGAAATTGAAAGACAAAACTCTCATAGACACTATACTACATGAATTCCGTTCTAGTGTTTTATCTGGACATCTCGCAGAAGATAGAAAACTAGAGAGAGTGAAAACCTCTGCTTGGTTGCCAATTTGGAGAAAATATGTTGCAGTGTATTTCCAAACCTGTGACATATGTAAAAAAGCAAACAAAGCCACAAGCAAAAGTTTTGGAATGATGATCTAAATCCAAGATCCAAGGTCCCATGGGTAACAGCCTTACCTCCAGGAGGAGACAGGATATTTAATGCATGCCTAGTACTAATTGACAGGTACAGAAAAACACCATTGTTCTTACCATGTCATAAATATGACGCAGCTATTGAAACAGCCATAATTATATTCAATAGAGTCATGCGTCATACAGGCTTATTTGAAAACATCATAAGCTATAGAGATCCACAATTCACTTCAGCATTATGGACAAATATCCATAACCTGTCTTGGAGAAAGCTATCATTCTCAACAGCCTACCACCCTCAAACAGATGGTTTATCAGAAAGAATGATACAAGCTCTAGAAGACGTTATCACAAGATTTTGTGCTTATTGCCTAGAATTCAAAGACTCTTATGGTTTTACCTATGATTGATTTACCTTAATACCAGCTCTTGAGCTGGCATATAAGACATAAATTCATTCTTGAACTGTAAAAGCACCTTCAATTCTGGAAAAAGGTTGTAATTCAAAACTTCCTTATTATTCTCTCAAAAAGGACCTAAAGATATACATCCAACAGCAAGCAGCTTCAAAATCATTATTTACAAAGCAAGACATCATGCCAACAGATGTATGCAATATTCTTTCAAATATGCAAAAGAAAGATGGGAAAAAAGCCAAAAATTACCTTATTTTAAAGTATGAGACTTGATATTAGTATCAGCTCTAAAATTTAATAACATCAAAGGCCCAAATAAACTGATATATTTCTTGGCAGGACCCTTTTTAATAAGAGCATTGCATGGCTTTAATTCTGTGCAAGTAGAACTCACAGGTGAATTAATAAAGAAGCACCCAAATTTCCCTGTAAGTCTGATAAAACCTTCCAGCTCAAGTGATAAAGATTTATTTCCCCTAAGAAATAAACCCCCACTTGAAGCTCCTCCTCTAGAAGAAAGAGAAGAAAATAAAAATGTAAAAATCCTTAAAGAAAGGAGTACAAGAAGAAAAAAAGAAAGGAATACCCTGTGAGGTATAGAAACCCAGCTCAAGACAATGAATGGCTACTTGAGAAAGATATTACTAGTTCTGCTATGCTATTAAGAAGGTTCAGACATGAAAGAAGACCTAAAGAATAGAAAACTTAAGCATTATTATGCTTCAAGCCTCATAAATTCTAATGAAGAGGTAGGACAGTGGATGATATCCTCAGGGACTATATCAGATTGTGGTACAATCTTTTTTGGTGCTAGGGAATTTAAGCCTTTGAGATATTACCCCATATCCAAAAAGGTCACAAAGTGTAAGATTTTACTATGAAACAATAAGTAAAATTACTAATATTGTACTTATTGTACTCTGAATGTCCTTATGAAATTTAAAGGCTGAGATAAAATATAAGTATAATAAGAAAGAATTATCATGATTTTGGCATAAAATGTTTATATTATTAAATGAATAAAGTAATATATATTATATATTAAAAAGATTAATATAATAAAATAAATATATTAATATATGATAATTTAATCTATTTATGGCACTTTATTATTGTTACAAACAAATAATAAAGGTGTAAGAATTTTTTTTAATAATAAAAAACAAATACAACAATAATATTGCTAATAATAAAGTTATGAATTAATATAAATACTATTTATATTAATTTGAGAATTATAAAAAATAATGATAAAGAGAAGTTTTTATAAAAAGAGAGATCAAGCTACTTTTAACACTTAATATAATAATTTTGAAGCATTTTGTGCCAAAGAATTTAAATAAGACTTATTTAAATTGTATTTACAATAAAAATCAAAATAAATCAGAAATATTCTTGCTTTTACATGGAATTAGAGATCTTTAGAGAAATTTAACAAAAGAAATTAAAAAGTGATTTTATTAAATCAAAATTGATGATTACAGTAAAGTTGAACTTCATTCTTTGAATATATAATAGGCTTATATAAAAAGAAGAAATTTCCTACATTTGTTTTTAATAATGTAATGTTTTTTGTTGCATCTGAGGGGAAAATAGAGTAAAAGGAGTGCTATTTATAGTAAAATCCTTTCAACTACAGTCCAACAGGCTTGAAGTAAACATTTACTGATGGTATACAGTGTAATTGATCACTATGCTAAGGTTTAGCAGTGATTATATCATAATTAAACCATCCTGTCTGTCAAAAACATGGAAATTCACCCTCTTGGAGCTCAATATGGCTTATTGATGCCAGATCCAATTTAGGGAAACTTGGCCATATCCATAATCATTGGCCAAATTTTCCATTTCATCTTTTTTGTCCTTTTGTGTTCATTTCACTATCTGGGCCCAACTTGCCCCTTCACCATTGTCAAGCCTTTCCCAGCCTTCTTCTTTTGCGCAATCTGTTGTGTTTTCCAGTAAACTGGGAAAATATAGCCCAAAATCCTTTATTTGGCTTTTTAAGCTTTAAATACAGATTTGCCATTTTAGGAAATTTTCCCATGTAATCTGGGAAATATGCCCAAATGCACATATTACGCCCCTTGGGGCTTAATTGCCAGATTTGTGCATTTTGTGCACTTTGCGCAAATACAGTTTCAAAGCTGTATTAGCTGTGTTTGTCCAAAACACCCAAAGACACTCTTTCACCTTTTAAGCCACTCAAAACCCAATTTTCACTTACATCCTCCTGGCATCAATCCCACAGATCTTTGGCCATTTCCAACCTCCAATACCCAAAAGTTCCATAAATGGTGTTATACACCATTATGCATCTTTTTTCACCAGCAATCCAATGGCGCCAATATTGAATGGTTATTTCAGCTTTTTATATTTTCATCAAGGCACATTATCCGGAGGATTCATCAAGGCTCAAATACCAATGATGCCATCAAGCAATCATTGGTCATTCTCATTCACAGTATTCCTCCAAGGGAATACTGGCAGTTCATTCTCAAGGGATATTCAAGAGGAAGTTCCAAAAAAATTTACCAAGGGTCAGTGCTCCATCAATCCACCTTGGAAACCATATTCATTCAATACAGTCTGGATTAATCAAGACCTTTATTTTCAATCATACACCATGGGAGTTTCATTCAACTCAGTTGATTTCCCAATTTAGAGAGGTATACAATTCATCAATCAGTCAATACAGCTTCAAGGATTAAATACAGACCAGCTGTCAGCCTGAAGGAGTCAAGCTCTCAGCTTCTACATATACCAGCCTCCTTTGACCCTGGGGGGCTTTCCCCCAGTTAATTAATATACTTTGATTTTATTTTATCTTTATTTTCTTTCATTCTGTTAAGTGAATACTGATATTATCAAGTCAGTCATTTATCATCTCTTTCTTTTTTTTTCTTTTCCTGTCAATGGATATTTGGTGGTCATAGCCTTACTAATTGAACTGTTCATTTTGGCAGATTGAAAGAGTGATTAAGGACTTACTTGGTTGGCTCTTTGGCCATTTGGCTTCACATTTCCCTTATTGCATCTCATTGTTGTACTTGCATCTTTCTTGGAGAAATTCACTTCTTTTATTTTATTTTCTTTTATCTTTTGGAGTCTTCCAAGTGGGTTCCCTGATTGAGGAGTTCCAGGCCACCCTTGTTTTCCACGAGAGCCCCTGTGACATTATAATAATTAACTCATAATTTCTTTTCATTTTGTTCATTACTTCTTTATAATTTCCTTCACTCATTTCATTAAAATTATGACTCTTTAATGCTTATGAACTTTATGATTCATCATCATCTCTCAATTTTCTGTCATTCATTATTACTTCTTTAAAATTGAAATCTGACACATTTTTTATTTTGTTTCTCCTTTTAAATCTTTTTTCAAACATCAAATTCATTTCATTTGTAATTCAGGCTTAATTTTCATTTGATTTTCAAATTTCAAATCAAAATACACTCAGACCCATTCTTCACATCAAGATTGATATTGATTCATTCTTCAAGAAACTTTTATTTGTTAAAGAAGAACTCACTTGATTTGATTTTATTGATTTATTTGACATAAATTGATTGACCTGAAGATTTCATTGATTTTGCTGATTTTTCACATCAAGAATTTTGGCATGAATTGATTTTGCCTCAAGAATTCATTTGATTGATTGATTTTTGCAAGGTTTTGATTTTTATTTATTTTAATTATTGATTAATTCACTTGAAGATTTCATTTCGATATTGATTGATTGATTTACCTCAAGATTTCATTTTGATTCATTGATTTTCTTCAAGACATTTATTTTGATTTTGATTTTGACTTCAGGTTTGCTGTAGATTTGGCTCAAGCTTTTCATCTTTAAATTTTTGATTTTCATTAACTTTTTTTTCATTTTATTCCTGAAATCATGCCTGTTCAACATTCACCTCCTGCAAGACAGACAAGATCTCAGGCCAGAACTTAAGCTGTTCTCACTCAAACTCCAAGAGCTCCTCTTGACTGCACCCCAGCAGCTCCTCAACTGAGGGCCCAATTAGACAGAGTACCCCATTTAGAAGGAGCAGCACCATCCAGGAAGGAAGGAAGAGGGCCAAGAAGATCAAATACTTTTTCAGGAGTAGTTGGTGGTTTTCTAGGACCTTTAAGGACCACTTTCAAAGGTCCTGGTGAGGAGGAGCAGGAGAATTCTGTGGAAGAGGAAGACTCTGATGGTACGGAAGGTGTTCCTTATCCTGTGGGAGCATCCCAAGGTACTGGAGGACCACCTCTATCCCAGTCTAATCAGCCTGTCTCTCATCAGTCTGAACCATCATTATTGGCCATCATGCAGCAAATGACTCAAAATATGGCCAATTTTCAAGCAGCTTTATCTTCTGAAGAATCAAGACCACCAGCCTTCAAGACTCCATCTCTGAAGGAACCACAATGCTTTGATGGGACTCAACCCTTCAAAGTCAGAAGTTTCATTCAGTCTTGTAAATTTATTTTTCATAATGATTTGGCAAGTTTCTCTTAATACAGAATGAATGTTGTTTCTGCCTCTTAATTTCTCATTGGAAAGTCTTCAAAATGGATTGAGTCTTACCTTTCAAATCTCACCAATCAAGATCCAAATTACCTTTTCAATCCACGGGATTTGTTTGAATCACAACTCTTTACTTTTTTTGGGGACCCAAATGAAGTCAGAAAGTCTGAAGCAGGGTTGGATTCCTTAAGAATTAAAGAAGGTGTGCATGTATCATTATACATTGCTGATTTCAGAAGTTTGGTATCAAGAATTGGAGATTCTGGTTAAAGAGTTCTCATCAGTTATTTCAGGAAGGGATTGCCATCCAGGATTTTGGATCAATTGGCCTCCCATCCTTCAAAAATTGACTCTCTTCAAGACTTAATGCATATTACCCTGGAGCTTGATACCAGGTACCATGAGAGGCAAAATTAATAGAGTCATTATCAAGAGAAGCTAGAAGCCTCAAGGTAAAACTCTTTTTATCCTCAAAATTCTTCAAGCTCAAGTCAAAAGAAGAAGAAGAATTTTCAGAAGAGGGACAAGCCCCACTCTTCTTTGTTGCATAAAGATTTCAAGTTGATGAATTCTGAAAAAGAAAGAAGAATCAAGGAGGGTCTATGTACCTATTGCGGTGGGAAGCATAGTCTTGAGTCTTGTTTCAAAATATGTCAAAACCAGCTTGCCCAACCATCAGTCAAGTTTCCCAGTGAGGGAAAAGCCTGAGTGAAGATCATTTTGTGTTCAATGGTCTTCATTGTTTTCCATCCATACCACAATTGTGCATTCTGGATACTTGTGTCACAAAATCTCTTGAATTGTTTGTTTTTTCTTCTCTTTCTGATGTTTTTTACAGTATTCTCATTGATTCTGGTGCTAACAGCTCATTTATTTCAAAGACGTTTGTTCACAAGTATTCTTTGACTATGTCAGAACTCCTAGAGAAGATTCCTCTTATCATTATGGACTCTTCTGACTCCCCTTCCTTATATGTGACTCACCATACCAAATATATAGTTGAGCTTCCTTGATTCCCAAGCTTTGAATGGGACCTTTTAGTCATTGATACTCCCAAAGGAGAATCTATCTATTGATTGGAGGTAAGGGCTGATCACCTTTAATTCATATCATAAGGACTATCATTATCCTTCAAATTCTTTCAGTAATGCCTTTTCTTCTGAAAAATCATGTGAAGCTCTGGTTGGTTATTCAAGAACACCATCATTTCTATCTTCTTTCCATATTCCTTCCCTTAATTCCCATCAGTCATTACTATCCTCTAGAGATGAAGTCTTCAAAGAGATTCAAGATTTTGGAGAAGATAATTCTGTATCTTCACTTATTCTCTTCCTTGGTAATAGGTACCTTCCTCCTTCATCTTATCATGACTCCCTGGAGGGGTTGTTGGATGAAGAGGAAGAGCCAGAAGAAATAGAAATGGTGATGAAGGTTGTTCCCTCTGCTTATCACCAGTATTTGGATGTATTATCCAAGGTGAAAGCAGAGAAACTTCCTCCTAACGGGGCCTGTGATCATCATATTGAGCTGGAGGGGTCCCTACCTCCAGTTGGGGATATCTACCCTTTATAAAACCAAGAGTCAGATACACACAGGGCCTACAACAGAGAATTTAGAGAAAGCTTTCATTCGGCCAAGCTTCTCTTCAACAGGAGCACCTATCCTCTTTGTCAAAAAGAAGGATGGTGGCCTCCTTTTGTGTGTTGTTTACCACAAACTCAATGCTGTTACTAGGAAGAAAAAGTATCCTGTTCCTCCTATGAATCAGCTTCTCACCATTTTCAATGGTTCTTCTATCTTCTCCAAGATTGTTTTTCATGGTGCATATACCCTGCTCCAAATCAAGGAAGGTGATGAACATTTGACTTGTTTTAGGACTAAATATGGCAGTTATGCCATTTGGGCTCACCAATGCTCCTGCCTCTTTCCAAAACCTTGTCAATGATGTTTTCTATGATTTTCTTGATATTTATGTTGTGGTTTATTTGGATGACATTATCTTCTTTTCCAAATCTGAGGAAGAACATGTCACTCATGTGTCCACTGCTCTTTCCAGACTTAGAGCCAATGACCTCTTTGCTAAGGCCTCCAAGTGCCTATCTCATGTTTGTAGTGTAGAGTATTTAGGTTATATTGTTTCTTCTTAAGGCCTCATTAGGAACCAAGAAATTTCAGAAAATTCTCAATTTTCCACCTCCAAAAAACCTCAATGCTCTTCAATCTTTCCTCAGCTTTGCATATTTTTACCACCATTTCATCAAGAATTATTCAAACAAAATTAGTTCACTCACAGGTTTCCTCAAGAAAGATTCCTGTTTTCCCCTCAATGAGGAAGCTTTTAGACAGTTTCATAAGCTCAAAGAGGCTTTCCCCACTGCTCCAATCCTTCTCTACCCACCTTTGTAGAGACTTATGCTTCTTATTATGCCTTGGGTGCTGTACTGAGTCAGGTTTCTGACTCGGGAAAACATCCGATTGCATTTGATAGCCCCAAGCATATTTCAGCAGATCTCAACTATGAGATTTATGACAGGGAACTCCTTGGCATAGTATGAGCTCTCAAGTTCTTGAGAGCTTTTCTCCTTTCTCTTTTTTCACCTTTTGGAGTTCTCACCAATCATTCTTCCCTGCAATACTTTATTTCATCAAAGATTCTAACTTGCTGTCAAGCCTGTTGGGCTGAGCTCTTATCTGAATTTCATTTCTCAATCACTTACCACCCTGACTGCTTGGCTATCCTTCTTGATGCATTGTCACGTTGTGACGACATTTACCCAGAGAGGCAGGAAGATTTCATTGGCAAGAATCCAATGAATTATCAAAAAAATAATCAAGCAAGATGAAATTCAAGACTCAAAGTTCTTTGCAGTCAAGGTGGATTCATTTTCAAATCTGATTGATTTAGTTTAGAAGGTATTATGGCAATATTCTCAATATAGAAGTATTCTTCAAGATTTTGGTAAAGGTAAGTCTTTCCGCAGTTATTCTCTTGATTACTCTTCCCAAATTCTCCTGTCCAAAGATTGGGTGGTTGTTCCAAATGACCCCGTAATCCAGCTCAGCATACTTCAAAAGAGGCATTACTCTCCTCTAGCTGGACACCATGGCCAAGAGAAGACTTTAAAACTTGTCAAGCGGGCTTTTCACTGGTCTGGAATGACTCAATTTATCAAGGATTATGTCTCATCCTGTCAACAGTGTTCAAGAAACAACAATATTAATCACAAGAAGTTTGGACTCCTTGAACCTCTTCCAGTTTCAAATGTTCCTTGGATTTGTCTTGCAATGTATTTCTTCACTTGATTGCCATTGTCCAAGTCCTTTGACTCAATCCTTTTCATAGTGGACCGATTCTCAAAAATAGCAGTTTTTGATTCAACAATTTCTCCAATAAATTCATTGTATTTTGCCTGTTTGTAAGGTTTGACTATGAAACAATAAGTAAAAATTACTAATTTATTACTTATTGTACTCTGAATGTCCTTATAATTGAAATAAATAAGATTAAAATAATAATAATAATAAAGAAATATTATTATTATGGCGTAAAAATATTATATTATTAAATAAATATAATAATATAATTAATATTATATGAAATTATAATATTATAAATAATATATTAATATAAAATAATTAATATATTATAAAGCTCTTTATTATTGTTACCAACAAATAATAAAGGCGTAAAAAATTGTTTTTTATTAATAAAAAACAATTAATAACAATAATATTACTAATATTAAAGTTATGAATTAATATAAATACTATTTATATTAATTAAAGAATTATTAATAGAGTAATAATAGAGAAATTATTATAATAAGAGAAAATAACCTACTTTTAACACTTAATATAATAATTTTGAAGTATTTTACGCCCAAAAATATAAATACAACTTTTTCAAATTGTATTTACAATAAAAATAAAGAAAATTACAAATTATTCTGGATTTTTACGTGGAAATGAGTTATTAGAGAGATTTTTAACAAAAACAATTAAATAAATGATTTAATCACGTCAAAATAGATGATTATAGCAAGGTGGTCTTTGGTCTTTAATAATATAACAGTTTTATATATAAAGAATAAAGAAATTACCTTTGATTTAATTGATTTAATGTTTTTGATGCGTCTGAGGGGAAAATAGAGTAAAAAGAGCTCTATTTATAGTAAATACCTCCCTCCTAGAGTCCAACAGGCTTCTAGTAGACGTGTACTGATCATATCCACTGGAATTGATCAATATTTTAAGGTTTGAGGGTGATTACATCATGATCAAACCATATTACATCATTATTACACCATTATTTAGAGTTATCACTATAACTCTACGTTTGATGACATCAGAGGCTTGGCAGAACCCCAAATTTCGTGGATTTTATTAGTTTTAATCATAAACTAATAGTATTCACCAATTTTATCACTCTTAAGACTGTTAAACTTAATTTAAGGTTACAGTATGTGATCATAACAGCTCAATTTAAGCTCAAACTTTGATCCTCAATAACTTTTGAGGTTTTCACGCTACAGCAATTCAGAGAGTGAATTCCGATAGCCTGACATAACCTTATTATGCTGCCAAGAGCTTTTCATTACATCATCAAAACTCTAATTTTGATGATTTTTCTTGTAACTCATCTTTTCTGTCGAAATTCAATATTTTAAACTTCAAACCATGATTTCAGGGGGTTATACCCTGAATTTAATAATAAAAATTACGTCATTCTTCTCGAATAAACTAGTAGAATCCAACTGTATACTTTTTTTTAAGTTTGGACTACTTTCACAACAAAGTGGTCAACAGCTCTGTTGATTTTTATCAATATTTCCTCATAAGTCTTAACCTTGTTTATAATTTGCAAAATAAAGTTCATATCTGTGTTCTTACAGTAATTACGTGGTGACTTTATTTTTGGTTCATCATTCTAGTATGTATAGTTTAGAAGATATTAGCTATGATCACTGAATATATGTGTTGACCAAAAAAGTGCATATATTCAGGATAATTCCTTAAGTATTGATTTTGAGAATTAGCTTGTTAATTGTTTTATATGTGGATTTTTGTGGGGAATCCACTGGTACAATTTATTTCACATGTTGTTTCATTAGTTTCTGAGATAAATAAGGTTTTATGGTTTTTATAAGGTATTATACCTTATAATTCCTTAAATATTGACTTTACAGATATGCCATAAAAGTGGTATATGTGTATTTTTCCATGGGGAATCCAATGGTATAATTTATTTTACATGTTGATTCATTGGTTTTTAAGTTAAACCAATTTTTATACCAATTTATGGTATTTTTTGTATATTCAAGTAATTATTCTTAATGTATATTTATTCTAAGTAATTTTAATATAATTATATTAAAGTTATATTTATTCTGACTCTTTTTGTGACCTTATTGGGTATGTGGTCATATCTCAAAGGCTCACATTCCCTACCACCAAAAAAGATTGTACCACAATCTGATATGTGTGATTAGGGTATCATCCACTGTCCTACCTCTTCAATAGACTTTGTTAGTCTTGAAGCTCAATAATGCTTAACTTTTTATTTTTCAGGTTTTCTTTCATGTCTGAACCTTCTTAGTAATTTATCAGCATTTGTTATATCTTTCTCAAGTAGCCATTCATCTTCTTGAGTTGAATTTCTATACCTTACAAGGTATTCCCTTTCTTTTTTGTTTCTTGTCCTTCTTTCTTTAAGGACTTTTACTATTTTCTTTTCCTCTCCTTCCTCCAAGGGGGGAATCTCAAGTGGGGGTTTATGTCTTAGTGGAAATAACTCTTTGTCACTTGAACTGTAAGGTTTTATCAGACTTACAGGGAAAGTTGGGTGTTTGTTCATTAGTTCACCTGTGAGTTCTAATTGCACAGCATTGGGTCCATGGAGTGCTTTTATCATAAATGGTCCTGCAAAGGAATCTTTCAATTTCTTTGGGCCTTTTATGTTATTGAAATTAAGGGTTGATACTAAAACCAAGTCTCCTATTTTGAAATCAGGTGGTTTATGACTTTTATCCCATCTTTCTTTTGCATATTTAAAAGAATCTTGCATGCATCTGTTTGCATGGTGTCTTGCTTTGTCAAGCATTATCTTGAAACTGCTTGCTGTTGGATGTATATCCACTAAGTCCTTTTTGAGGGTGTCATAAGGAAGTCTTGGATTCCAACCTTTCTCTAGCATTGCTGGTGTTTTGCCAGTAGAAGAATGGATTGATGTCTTATATGCCAGTTCAAGTGCTGGTATTAGTGTACACCAATCATGGGTAAAACCATCAGAATCTTTGAATTCTAGCCCATAAGCACAGAATCTTCTGATCATATCCTCTAGGGTCTGTATCATTCTTTCTGCTAGACCATCAGTTTGAGGATGATAAGCTGTTGAGAATGATAATTTTGTCCCAAACAAGTTATGGAGATTTGTCCATAATGCTGAAGTGAACTTTGGGTCTCTATCACTTATAATATTTTGGAATAAGCCTGTGTGGCTAATGACTTTATTCCATATCATTATGGCTGTATCCATAGCTGTGTCATCTTTATGACATGGTAAGAACATGGGAGTTTTACTGTACCTGTCAACTAATACTAGGCATGCATTATAACTCCTGTCTCCTCCTGGAGGTAAGGCTGTTACCCAATCCATATGAACTATTTCCCATGGGGATTTTGGTTCTTGGATTTGGATCATCATTCCAAATTTCTTTCCTGTGGCTCTGTTGGCTTTTTGACATCTGTCACAGGTTTGGCAGTACTCTGCAACATCTTTCTTCCAATTTGGCCACCAAGAGCAGGTTTTCACCCTCTCTAGTGTCCTATCTTCTGAGAGATGTCCAGATGCAACACTATCATGACACTCATGTAAAATAGTGTTTATTAGTGTTCTATCTGTTAAGGCCATAACACATGTGTGTTTTGTTCTATGGTAAAGGATTCCATCAAGGAGGTGAAATCTTCCTTCATCATATGCCTTTTTCCATATTTCATCTAGTTTTGATGAAAGTGATGGATCTTTGCAGTCTTTCATTAGAAGTTGGCTTAAGATATGGCAATTTTTGTCTGTCTTGTAGCTTTCTTTAACTTGGTTAAAGAATTCTGTGCCAATGTCTGTAACACATATTCCTTCTATATGGTGCTCTTCTTGTGGTACCCATGCTGGATTGTCAGGGGTATTTGCTAGAGCCCATCTGCTAAGACCATCTGCATTTTTATGGATATTTCCAGATTTATGAACAATAGTCATATTTCCTCTATATTCTTGGATAGCAATTTGCCATCTCAGCATATGTCTATTTGGAGTCTTCATATTTAATAGTGATTTCACAGCATTACAGTCTGTGATTACATCAAATACTGTGCCATCCAAATAATAATGCAGTTTTTCTAAAGCCCATACTAGGCATAAGCATTCCATTTGGCTTGCTCCATACCTTGCTTCTGTTGGCTTTATTTGCCTTGAAATGAAACAAATTGGTCCTTCCACTGGCTTATCATTGATAATTTGTGTTTGGTGAAGTGCAGCACCTAATCCTTCTCCACAAGCATCAATATACAGTTTGAAGGGCAGTTTCCAATCTGGCATTAGAAGAAATGGGGCATTTGTTAAGGAATTTTTCAATTCTTCATATGCCTTGACTCTTTCTTCTGTCATCTCATAGACTGTTTGTTGGTCACATAGCTTATACAAGGATTTAGCAATTTTTGCAAAGTCCTTTATATGCTGTCTATAGTAACCAGCAAATCCTAGAAATGATTGCATTTCTTTTTTGGTTTGAGGCATTGGTTTAAGTAGTACTGCTGCTACTTTATTTTTGTCTATGCCTAGACTAAGGCCAGATACTACATGTCCTAGGGCTTTTAATTCACTATATGCAAAATGACACTTTTTCAATGAAATTTTCATATTTACTTGGACTATTTTCTGTAGTACCCTTTCTAGTCTTGTCAGGTGATTTTCCCAAGTTTCTGAGCAAACTATGATATCATCAATGTAGATTATTAACCATCCTTCTGATAATTCTTCAGGAAATATGGTATTCATCATTCTTTGATAATGGGAAGGTGCATTTTTTATCCCAAATGGCATTCTTAAGTATTCAAAAATTCCACAATGGACTATTATTCTTAGTAGTTTCTTGGCATTGTCTGTTAAGACATTTTGATGAAAACCCTTAAGAGCATCCATAGCTGTGATGAACTTAGCTTGTGACAATTGGGTCAATGTCTCATGGATTCTGGGTATTGGATATCTGTCTGGAATGGTATAGGTATTCAGGGCTCTGAAGTCTCCTACCATCCTTGATTTTCCATTATGCCAAGTTATAATGACAGGTGTAGTAACTTCTACTTGTTCATTGTGTCCAACCTTTCTTAATACTCCAAGGTCCATTAATTCTTTAATGTGCACCTCTAAGGCTTCTCTAGCTCTTGGACTGGCTGGATAAGCAGGTCTTCTTAATAAAGGTGGGTAAGGTTTTTCTACATTAAGAATTATATCCACTTCATGTCCAATTATGGCACCTAGTGGCTCTTTGTCAGTTGCAAAGGCATTTTTATACTTAAATAAGAGGTCAATCAATTTTTCTCTCATTTTTTCTGTTAATTCTTGATTGAATTCTGCCTCTTTGAGTTGTTCAGATATAAAAAGTTCTTTTTCTGGAATTTTTTCCTCATTCTTAATAACTGTGATTTGTTTTTTGTTATTTAAGAATCCAAACTTTTGTCTTTTATTATCTCCTATGGTAAAATATCTATCCTTTTGGTTGGAGATATCTATACCATAGATTGATAAGTAGTCATTCCCAAGTATGAAATGATTACTAGTACAGTTGTCCATTACTACAAACTCTACTTTGATTCTGACACATTGTGAGGGGTGAGGAAAAATTAGTGTTAAATCAATTATTCCAAGGGGCTTCATGCTCTCACTTGCACTACTAAATTTGACACCTTGTATTGGCATAAGTTTTTCTTGCCAGTCTGGGACAATGGTTTTTAAATAACTTTTGCCAACACAAGTGCAATATGCTCCTGTATCCAAGTTAACCTTTCCTTCTTGGTTATCAACCATAACAATACTAATACTTGATTTTCCAGCTGTATATCCCATTCCTCTTGCAGGTTTGGTTCTATACATTTTGGCATCTTGTATGTTTGTCAGATTTATATCAGATGTTCCAACTTGTGGCAAGTTTGAGTTAACATCCAGTACTTCATAAATTATATCAATATTATTAATTTGTGCATTAATTATATTGATTTCATCACTTTCAGAGCTTTCTGACTCTTCTGTCTCTTTTTCAGAGTCAGATTCCTCTTCTTTGTCATTGTGGTTTTCTGTTTCCACAATTTCATGAATCTTTGCTTTTTTAAGGCAATTATTGGCTAAGTGTCCAATACCTCCACATTTATGGCATTTTCTTTGCTCATTATTGTTGGATGTATTTGGTTTAAAGGATTCTTTTGATTTATCTTTCTTGATAAATGGTTTGTTTGGGCTTTTAATGTCCAATCTTTTCCAAGTCCTGCCAATTTTTGTTCTTGTCACTATATCTTCTAGTGCATTTATATACTCTTCTGTGGAGCATGGTTCTATGCACCTGCTTCTTAGGGCATGTTCTAGTTCCCCTCCACATTTTTTAAGTATTTTCATATGCACCATCTTCTGTGACATTTCTGGGTACAGTGCATTAAGTCTTTCAACTTGTTTTAGGAACCAAGTTAAAGGTTTATCTTTCTCAGGGTCAAAGAAAGAGTTTTCAAATGCATTTTCTATCTTATACCTCCAGGCATCATTTGCCCACTTGGTGATTATTTCTTGTTTCCACCAAGACCAGGTATTTTTACCATTTGTTTGTCTTATGCCATAATACCATCTTTTTGCAGATTTCTCAAACAATGAATGTAATCTTGCAGTGATTAATTCATCTGGTATGGAATAGTCTTCTTGTAACATGTCAATTGTTTTAATAAATGACATGTGGTCATATTCACCTTCTCCTGTGAATGTTGGCCATTCCTTCAATTGAGGTGCTTCCTTCATTAAGACTTGGTTATTGTCTTGGTGACTCAAGTCTGTTATGAAAGGATTTGACAATTCCTCTTTTGTTTTAATAGGGCTTCTTATATGGGAAAATGGTGTTGATAACTTTGGCATATTTAAATTAGCCTCATTAATTTTATCCATTTTTTCAGTAATAAGCCTTATTTCACTTTGAATATCATCTTTCAGATGCATTCTTGCTTCATCACTTTTTTCCACATGGTCCAAAAGTAATTTTTGGTGTGATGAAGTCTTTTCTTCAAATTTTTCTACAGAAATACTTAATTTATTTAATTTTTCTGTAAGATTGTCAATACTCACATCATAATTGATTGTCAAAGTCTTGTCTTTGATATCTTTTATGTATTTATACAATTCTTGTTGTCCTTGTATTAATTTTTGAGTATTGTCAATTAAATTTTTTGGTTTATTATTTTCAACAATAAACTTAATGTTGTCAATTTCTTTCTTGTTTTGTACAACAATTTTTGTTAAAGAAGATAAATTGTTATTTATTTCTTGTAGTGATAATAAACCGTCTTTAATTTCTTTTAGAGGTAATATACTATTTTTAATTTCTGTTAAAGTATTTAAAACATCTTTGGACAAGGTTATTTCTTTGGGAAATGAGGTTGTCTCATTCTTTGCTCTTCCTTGTCCTTGAATTCCATCAGGGTTCTGGCCATGTTGAAAACATTGTCCATGGCATCCTTTTGGATTCTTGGGATTCTGTAGCTTGGGGAATATGGTTTCCTCCAATGCTTTTTCTTGTTCTTCTTCCCTTCTTGGGGAAGTGGGACGGCTTGAGGCTTGCTGGTAGAAGCTACTGGGGCTTCTTCCTTGGTTGCCTCCCTCTTTTTGGCATGATAATCCTTGATCTTTTTGATTTGAGGTTTGGATGACAGTGGATTCCATCCATTGGAGTATTTCACTATCTCCTCCTCTTTGAGGAACTTTTTCAGGATGTGCCAGGAGTTCATCACTCCTTGGTGTATTTGAGGCAGCATTTTCCAGTCTTTGTCCTTGTATACTGTGTAATACTGCTTGTACTGGCTCATGTAGATGTCTATTTGAGCCCTCTGAATGTGATTTGTACCTGTTTGAGTTACTCATACTTAGTTCCAATTCAGGCTCAGATATCATGGGCATTTCTGGGACTTGCCTTTGGGATAAGGCACTTCCTTGTGTGGATTCTGTTCCACTGGGGATATTGCCCTTTCTTTTCCCTTTTGAGGGATCAATTCTACTTCTGAGTCCAGCTCCATCTGATTGGATGGAGTATTGGGAACCTCTTCTGGTAGTCATAATTTAAAGAATAAGAAAAAATAAAAGTATTTCAGAATAAAATTCTTTTTATGGCAATTTAAAAAGAGGTGCTCACCTTCAGAGTCTTGAATGGTGGGCCCTGGAAAGTCTAATTTCTTAGCTTTCTTTCTTTTGGTGATAACTGGTGTAGGAGAACTTTGACAAGTTTCTTCCACCAATCTCTCAACAGTAGCTTGGTTGTCTTCTGTTGGGTTATCTTCAAACACTAAAAAAGACAAATAAATATAAGTCTTTTTATAATAAGTGTTATTTTTGGCAAGATATGGCAATTTTCCACGTAGAAATTGCTTTTATATCTTTGAAAAATTGAAATAAATAAAGAAATGAATAAAAATGAATAAAAATAACTTTTTTATTGGTTTTTAATATTTTTTAATATTTTTTATATATTTTTTATTTTTATTTTTTAAAGAATAAAATAAAAAATGAATATGATTCTTATAAAATTAAATTATAATAAAAATTATTTTTAATTTATAAAATATCTCTTTTAATCACTAGAGTCACTCAAAGAAAGTTCTTGCAAGTCTAAGGATGTGAAAAACCACGTGTAAGACAGTACAATTGCTTTCAAAATGCCTCAATAGCTTTTAAAATCAATAAAATATAAAATTATTATATAATTTCATGATTATAAATATAATTTATTATGGATAAACCCAAATAGAATCTTTTTAAAGGTCTTTTTAAGTAAATATCACGGCCAGGCCCCCAAATGTAAGGTTTGACTATGAAACAATAAGTAAAAATTACTAATTTATTACTTATTGTACTCTGAATGTCCTTATAATTGAAATAAATAAGATTAAAATAATAATAATAATAAAGAAATATTATTATTATGGCGTAAAAATATTATATTATTAAATAAATCTAATAATATAATTAATATTATATGAAATTATAATATTATAAATAATATATTAATATAAAATAATTAATATATTATAAAGCTCTTTATTATTGTTACCAACAAATAATAAAGGCGTAAAAAATTGTTTTTTATTAATAAAAAAAAATTAATAACAATAATATTACTAATATTAAAGTTATGAATTAATATAAATACTATTTATATTAATTAAAGAATTATTAATAGAGTAATAATAGAGAAATTATTATAATAAGAGAAAATAACCTACTTTTAACACTTAATATAATAATTTTGAAGTATTTTACGCCCAAAAATATAAATACAACTTTTTCAAATTGTATTTACAATAAAAATAAAGAAAATTACAAATTATTCTGGATTTTTACGTGGAAATGAGTTATTAGAGAGATTTTTAACAAAAACAATTAAATAAATGATTTAATCACGTCAAAATAGATGATTATAGCAAGGTGGTCTTTGGTCTTTAATAATATAACAGTTTTATATATAAAGAATAAAGAAATTACCTTTGATTTAATTGATTTAATGTTTTTGATGCGTCTGAGGGGAAAATAGAGTAAAAAGAGCTCTATTTATAGTAAATACCTCCCTCCTAGAGTCCAACAGGCTTCTAGTAGACGTGTACTGATCATATCCACTGGAATTGATCAATATTTTAAGGTTTGAGGGTGATTACATCATGATCAAACCATATTACATCATTATTACACCATTATTTAGAGTTATCACTATAACTCTACGTTTGATGACATCAGAGGCTTGGCAGAACCCCAAATTTCGTGGATTTTATTAGTTTTAATCATAAACTAATAGTATTCACCAATTTTATCACTCTTAAGACTGTTAAACTTAATTTAAGGTTACAGTATGTGATCATAACAGCTCAATTTAAGCTCAAACTTTGATCCTCAATAACTTTTGAGGTTTTCACGCTACAGCAATTCAGAGAGTGAATTCCGATAGCCTGACATAACCTTATTATGCTGCCAAGAGCTTTTCATTACATCATCAAAACTCTAATTTTGATGATTTTTCTTGTAACTCATCTTTTCTGTCGAAATTCAATATTTTAAACTTCAAACCATGATTTCAGGGGGTTATACCCTGAATTTAATAATAAAAATTACGTCATTCTTCTCGAATAAACTAGTAGAATCCAACTGTATACTTTTTTTTAAGTTTGGACTACTTTCACAACAAAGTGGTCAACAGCTCTGTTGATTTTTATCAATATTTCCTCATAAGTCTTAACCTTGTTTATAATTTGCAAAATAAAGTTCATATCTGTGTTCTTACAGTAATTACGTGGTGACTTTATTTTTGGTTCATCATTCTAGTATGTATAGTTTAGAAGATATTAGCTATGATCACTGAATATATGCGTTGACCAAAAAAGTGCATATATTCAGGATAATTCCTTAAGTATTGATTTTGAGAATTAGCTTGTTAATTGTTTTATATGTGGATTTTTGTGGGGAATCCACTGGTACAATTTATTTCACATGTTGTTTCATTAGTTTCTGAGATAAATAAGGTTTTATGGTTTTTATAAGGTATTATACCTTATAATTCCTTAAATATTGACTTTACAGATATGCCATAAAAGTGGTATATGTGTATTTTTCCATGGGGAATCCAATGGTATAATTTATTTTACATGTTGATTCATTGGTTTTTAAGTTAAACCAATTTTTATACCAATTTATGGTATTTTTTGTATATTCAAGTAATTATTCTTAATGTATATTTATTCTAAGTAATTTTAATATAATTATATTAAAGTTATATTTATTCTGAGTCTTTTTGTGACCTTATTGGGTATGTGGTCATATCTCAAAGGCTCACACTGTTTATTAATCAAAAATATTTTATCAAAGCATGGCCTTCCTTCAAGCATTGTTAGTGATAACGTATCACAGCCATGGAGACAGGCAGGGCATTACCACTCATTACTAATGGAGAATCTTCCAACACCTAATCAGCAAGGGGTTTCATGGAAGATTCACCAAATACAGTTCCAATCCTCAATACAGCTCAATATAGGCAAAACCCAAATACAGGATTCACCAAATACAGGCCTGTCCTCAATACAGGCGCAAATACCTGTATTGATTCAAATAACCATATTGGATACACCAATACAGTTTCACATCTCAAATACAGGTTCCTCAATCATACAGTCATGGTTTCTCAACACTCAAACACCAGGCTGGCACTTTTTCACATATACCAGCCCCCTTTCACCCACCTGGGGGTTTTTCCCCAAGTTAATTAAAATATTGGATTTATTATTTGGTATTATTTTATTTCTCATTAAGAAATATTATTTTATTAATTATTAAGTTAGTCTTTGCCTTCCCTCACTCGTTCAGTAGAGTCCTGGTGGCTATATCCTTTATTAATCCTCTTCTCTTTTCTGAACAGGTTGAAACAGTGGTACAGGATTAATTGTGGTTGGCTCTTTATTATTGCTTTTGTTTTTCTCTCATATCTTTCAATGCTTATTATTTTATGACTAGGAGTTTATCCTCTTTTTTCATTACTCTTATCCATTGAGTATTTTATTCTGAGCCCTCCATAAGTAAGTCTGTTCACTGAGTGCCAGGCCCTCTTCATTTCAAAGAGCCCCTGTAACATTATTTTAATTAACTCATGATTGCTTCTTTTCTTTCATTCATTATAATTCATTTCTCTATTCTCAATTATGATTTTTTCATGATTTTATGATTTTTTTGATTTCATTATCTCTCATCAGTTTTCATCTCATTTATTTCATCCAAATGCAAATTGATTCTCTTTCTCATTTCAGAAATTTTGCTGACCATTTCATTTTCTTCTTAATTCTCAATCAACTTTCATTTTCATTTTCTGTCTGCATTCAGGTTCTTTTATCGGGTTTAATTGATTTGAATTTGGGATTAATTGATTCATAGTTTCAGGAGTTTATTGAATTTGGGTTATCATTGTTAATTTGAAATTCTCAAGAAATATTGATTGATTGATCTGATTATTCAATAAATTGACTTTACCACAAGACTCTGATTTGATTTGATTCCTCAAGATAGCTGATTTATCCTCAATATTTGATTTAATTGATTTATTTGAATTCGATTCCTCAAGAAAATTAACTTGATTTTTGAAGATGCTGATTGAATTACTCAAGACACAATTGATTTGATTTTGAATTGACTTGATTTATTTCATTTTATTGATTGATTGACTTGATTTGACTTATTGATTGAAATTAATTATTCATAAGAATTTGACTTTGTCATCTTCACTCTTCAAGATTTATTCATATTGATTCACTTCAAGACTATTGATTGATTTCTCAAGTTCATCAAGATTCTCATTTGATTGTTTTGGTCAAGCCTTGTTTATTCTCAAGTATCATCAATTTTTATTTTCTTTCTTCAATAATGCCAGTTCAGCATAGCCCCCCAGCCAAGAATACAAGATCTCAAAGACATCAATCTGTTCTCACGCCTACAGCAAGGGCTCCTCTTGACCGCACACCAACAGTTCATCAACTTAGTGCAAACTTGAACAGAGGACCACCAATGGAAGGAGAAGCACCCTCCAGAAGAGGAGGTGTGAAGTCAAAAAGGTCAAGATCATTCTCTGGTTTGTTGGGTGGCTATCCAAGCATTCCTCAAGGGCCTAGAAGCAGATTAGGGGAAGCTGAAGATGAAGAGGGGAAGGAGTCTGAAGAAGCTGAAGTAGCAGCTGCCTTGGCAGGTGCCCCTGAGGCTTCTGAAGCTCCAAATCAAGCCCTTTCTAATCAACTTCTTGTCTCTCAATCTGAACCAAATTTTCTCAAAATGATAGAGCAGATGACTCAATTCATGGTTCAACTCACTCAAGCAGTTTCCCCAAGGGACACTTCAAAAGTCCCTGCATTCAAGACTCCATCAATGAAGGCACCTGATTCTTTTGATGGTACTAAAGCTTATGAATTGAGAGGATTTATTCAATCTTGTCAATTCCTTTTCCATAATGACCCGGCAAACTTCTTCTCTGACAGGAAGAAGGTTTTGTACTCAACTTCTTTTCTTACTGGTAGAGCTGGAAAATGGATTGAACCTTACCTCTCAAATATCTCCAATGAAGACCCTTCTTATCTCCTCAATAACTGGCAGTTGTTTGAAACCCAGTCACACACTCTGTTTGGTGATCCCAATGAAGTCAGGAAAGCTGAAAAAGAGTTATACAATCTCAGGATGAAAGAAGGTGGTCAAGTTTCCTTGTACATAGCAGATTTCAGAAGTTTAATGTCAAAAATTGGAGGCTGGGGGGAAAGTGCCTATATTAATGTGTATAGGAGAGGCTTGGCATCAAGATTGTTGGACCAATTGGCTTCTCACCTGGAAAACTTTATAGCCTTCAAGAACTCATGGACATCACTTTGGAATTAGATACCAGATACCATGAGATGCAGAAAGAAAAGGGTAGTAATCAAGAGAAGAAGCCTCCAATAAGTGGATACAACTCCTCCAAGCCCCCTCAAAGTTCATCATCAAAGAAGCCTTATCACAAGAAGAATAAGAAGGGGAAGAATTTTCAAGTGTGCAAAGACAAGCCTCATTCTGCTCTCCTCAATAAGGACAACAAATTAATTGATTCTGAAAAGGAGAGGAGGATTAAAGAAGGCTTGTGCAATTATTGTGGTGGAAAGCACCCATTTTAAAAATGCTTCAAGAGGCCTGAGAATAGGCAAGGGTCATCAAAGGGCTGCCCTAGCAAGCAGGGAAAAGCCTGAGTGGGAATCATGATGTGTTCAATGGTTCTCACGTGTTTCCTTCAAGAGCACAATTGTGCACTCTGAATACTAGTGTCAAGAAATCTTGAAAGTTTCTTATTTTCTCTTCTCTCTCTGATATTTTTTATAGTATTCTCATTGAATCTGGTGCTACAAACTCTTTTATTGCAAAGAATTTTGTTCTCAAGTACTCATTGACCATGTCAGAGCTCCCTGAAAAGATTCCTTTTTTCATGTTGGATCCCAATGAATCCACTTTCCTGTTCATCACCCATTATACAAAGTGGGTTGTTGACTTGCCTTCATTCCAAGCTTTGAATGGGATTTCTTTATCATAGATTCACCCAAGGGAGAAGACCTAATATTGGGCTATGATTTTCTTTACCATTTTAATCCCCTTGTTGATTGGAAAAATGGATTGATCACCTATGATTCTAGTCATAAGGATTCTAGTAGTATTATCTCTTCTACTAGTGATGACTTTATCACTGCTTTCAACAGTGTTGCTCTGGTTGGTGAACTTAAGACACCTTCCCTTCCTCCTTCTGTCCATATCCCTTCCATCATTCCCTCTCAGTCATTATTTCCATTAAGAGATGAAGTCTTCAAAGAGATAAAAGATGTTGGAGAAGATGTTGCTATATATTCACTGCATCTCTTTCAAGGGGATATGGACCTTTCTCCTTTATCTTTTCATGCCTCCCTGGAGGAGCAGTGGCATGAGGAGGAAGAGCCAGAAGAGATTGAAACTGTGCTGAAGGTAGTCCCTCCTGTTTATCACAAATATTTGGACATATTCTTCAAGGTGAAAGCAGAGAAACTTCCTCCACACCGCGCCTGTGATCATCATATCAAACTGGAGGGTTTTCTACCTCCAGTTGGTGTTATCGGCTCTTTATCAAAGAATGAGTAAGAAACACTGTGGGCCTACATTTCAGAGAATGTAGAGAAAGGTTTCATCAGGCCAAGCTCCTCTTCAACAGGAGCACCTGTCCTTTTTGTTAAGAAAAAGGATGGTGGCCTTCGTTTGTGTGTTGAATACCGCAAACTTAATGCTGTCACTGGGAAGAACAGGTATCCTGTTCCTCCAATGAATCAGCTTCTTACCATCTTTAACGGTGCAACTATCTTCTCCAAGATAGATTTGTGTGGTGCTTATAACCTCTTGAGAATCAAAGAGGGGGATGAGCACTTAACTGCCTTTAGAACTAAATATGGCAGTTATGAATATTTGGTTATGCCATTTGGCTTGACCAATGCTCCTGCTTCATTCCAGAATCTTGTGAATGATATCTTTGCAGATTTCTTGGATATTTTTGTTGTAGTATACTTAGATGATATTATGGTCTTCTCTAGTTCTCAGGAGGAACATTTCAAACATGTGGCCTCTGTCCTCCAAAGACTGAGGGACAATAATTTGGCTACCAAAGCCTCAAAGTGTGTATTCCATGCCTCAAGTGTGGGATACTTGGGCTATGTTGTTTCAAGTGAAGGCCTCAAGATGGATTCTTCCAAAGTTCAGCAAATCCTCAATTGGCCTCAGCCAAAGAACATCAAAGCACTCCAATCTTTCCTTGGCTTTGCCAGTTTTTTTTGTTGTTTCATTAAAAATTATTCCAAAAAAATCTCTGCTCTCACCTCCCTCCTTAAGAAAGATTCTCCTTTCATCTTCAATGAGGAAGCTCTTATCAAGTTTCAAATACTCAAAGAAGCTTTCACCACTGCTCCTATCCTATCCCATTTCAATCCTTCTCTACCAAATATTGTAGAGACTGATGCTTCTGATTATGCCTTGGGTGCCTTACTGAGTCAGGTGAATGACTCAGGAAAGCATCCAATTGCATTTGATAGTTGCAAGCTCCTCCCAGCTGAGCTCAACTATGAAATTCATGACAAGGGACTCCTTGGCATAGTTTGTGCTCTCAAGCACTGGAGAGCCTTTCTTCTTTCTCTTTCAGATTCCTTTGAAGTCCTGACAGACCACTCTTCCCTTCAATATCTTATGTCTTCCAAAGTCCTTACTTGCCGTCAAGCCCGTTGGGCTAATTTTCTCTCTGAATTTCATTTCTCTATCACTTACTGCCCAGGCAGACTGGCCACTTTGCCAGATGCCTTGTCACATTGGGACAACGTGTACCCAGAGAGCGGGGTGGACTTCATCAGCAAGAATGCTTAAAACTTCAATCAAGTTCTCAAGGAAAATTAAATTAAAGATTCAAGATTTTTCTCAATGAAAGTTGAAGTTTTCTCAGATTTATTTGATCAAATTCATAAGGCAGTATGGCAAGACAAAGATTATAAGGAAATTCTCAAGCAATTAGCAAGAGGTGAAGCAATCTCAGATCATACTCTTGAACCTCAAGCCAAATTTTTATTATTCAAAGATAGAGTAGTCATCCCAAGCAATCATGAACTTCAAGTGGATATACTTCAAAAGCGTCATGACTCACCTTGGCTGGCCACCCTGGCCAGGAGAAGACCCTAAAGCTCATCGAGAGGAATTTTTATTGGTCTGGCATGAAACAAATTATCAAGGACTATATGTCCTCATGTCAGCAATGTTCAATAAACAAGAACATTCACCATAAGAAGTTTGGATTACGCAAGCCTCTTCAAATTCCATCTGGTCCTTGGAATTCACTATCAATGAACTTTATCACTCAATTGCTCTTGTCAAGAAACTTTGATTCAATTTTAGTAGTTGTAGACAGATTTCAAAAGATGGAAATGTTTATTCCAATTTATTCAGCAATCATTGCTTTGGACTTAGCTCAAATCTTTATTAGTCATGTCTTTTCCAAACATGGTCTCCCAATCAGTATTGTTATTGATAGAGGTTCATTATTTGTTTCATCATTTTGGACTCAATTGTGTCAGCAGCTCAAGATATCAAGAGATCTTTCAACTGCCTTTCACCCTGAAACAGATGGACAGACAGAGAGGGTAAATCAGATTCTAGAACAGTATCTTTGGATGTATTTCAGTTACCATCAAGATGACTGGCACACCTGGCTCCCTCTGACTGAATTTGCCTATAATAATGCAGAACATTCATCAACAAAACGGTCACCATTTTTCACCATTTATGGAAGAAATCCCAGCTTTGACTCAATTCACATTTCTCAAGATACACCTGCTGGAAAGTTATCAACAAAACTCCAATAAGTACAGAAAGTTTTCAAAGTAGAATTAGAGTCAGCAATAAAGCCTTTTAAGAAGTATGTAGATAGAAATAGAGCAATTCCACCTGATTCCAACCTGGGGACAAAGTATGGCTAGCTTCCAAGAACATCAAGACAACAAGACCCACCAAGAGACTTTCAGAAAGATGGTTGGGACTCTTTGAAGTTCTCAAGAAGATTGGCAGCCATGCATATCACCTCAAGTTGCCTCAACAATGGAAGTCAGTTCACCCTGTCTTCCATGTGTCCTTGTTAGAACCAGTGAAGCAATCAACTATTCCAAATTGACACCAATTGCCACCACCTCCAGTAATAGTGGAAGAGCAAGAAGAATGGGAAGTGGCTCAGGTTCTGGACTCAAAACTCAAGAGAGGTACATTATGGTATCTAGTGGAGTGGAAAGGATTCAATGAAGACCCATAAAGAACAACTTGGGACCCAGATTCCAACCTTACCAACTCTTCAGACCTTGTCAAGGATTTTCACACTTTATGTCCAGACAAGCCAAGCCCAAATTCCTGAAGAGTTTGATTTATGGTGCTTGGTGGGGATTGGAGTTTATGAAAGTGAGTTCCTCTCCTGGCATGTACCTTTAAGGGGGTATTCTACCCAAATATGTTGTAAGCATCACCTTGGCCACTTTGTGAGCACTTGTCAGTTTCTTTCGACAGGTTTAGAAGTTCTTGCAACATCAATACCCCAAATTTGGACCTTTCATCAAGATATGGCCAAATTCCCTTTTTTCTTTTTATTCTTTTTCCTTCTTTCACAGATATTATTCCAAATTATGCCATTTAATATTATTCAATACATTCTTTAACTCAAATTCATTTATGGAAAAGTTTTCTATTCTGTTATGATGCCTGGTGGGGAGTGGAAGTTATGAAAGTAAGTTCCATCTCCTGGTATGCATCTCTGAGGGTTCTACTTCTTGTAAAACAACACCTTGGCCACTCTGTGAGCATTAAATGTTTGGTTTTATCTTTTCAAGAAAAATTATGGCCAAAATCAAGCAACTCACCACAAGAAGATCAATCCTCAGAATTTTTCTTATTTCTATTTCTTTACTCTCTTTTTCTCTCAATTCTTTTTCATTTTTCTTTTATTTCATTTTCTTTTACTTGTATGTTTTATTTTTATTTTTATTTCTTATTTCAAAAGCAGTAGTCATCACTCCCATATCATGTTTGAGGAGTCAATTCATTCAATAATCAAAGAGCAAAACACTCGTAATGGTAAAGACCAGCTACAGATAACCCTCATCAAAGTTTCTTCACGTCAGCCTTGAACTCATTTTCAAGTCAAATTTTAATATAAAGACCAAGCAAATCATGGGAAAATCCAAGTCAGCAAGTCAAATATGGCAATTTGAACTTCAAGAACAGAGTGAAGCACAAGAAAATAGAAGAAATTATTATCAAAAACTGCTTCATAGGCCAAATTGGCCATTTTCATTCACTTGTGCACTTTTGCGCATTTTGCGCATTTTTGGCTTCATTTTTCTTCAAAACATGAAAATCTATGTTTTATTCAATTCTTCAGCAAAATATGCCATTCTGATCATATTGGCATATTTGCGCATATTTGCGCATTTTGCGCATTTTGGCGTCATTTCTCTTCAAAACCTTCAAAAACTCAAGTTTATTCAATTATTCATCAAATATGCCATTTTAATGATATGGGCATATTTGCGCATTTATGGCTATTTCAACTTCAAATCATGTGAAAAAGGGCAAAAACACCAATCTCAATCAAAAATCATCCAAAACTTCATTATCTTGCATTTTGCGCATTTTGGCCATTCTGACCAAAAATACCATAAAACAACAATTTTGGGGAACAATTCAAGGACTTCTGAAATGTTCCAAGCAAGAAAAAAGGACAATTTGACCCAATCTCCAAATGAAGACAAAATTAATGGAATGGAAGTGGGTTCTTAGGACCTGGTTCTGAAATCATTTTTTATCATAAGCCATGAGGACTCAAGACAAAATGAGTGGAGAACTATGCAATGAGGAGAAGATCAAAGAAAATAGCGGAAAAAATTGATGAAGTGAAGACAGTTATGAAGTGAAGAAGAATTAGAATCAAGACAAAGAAGAAGGACCTACAAGTTATGAAGCTAAAAGGGGTTGAAATTATTATTTATGAAGAGGAACTTTGAGAGATGAGAATTGGGAATTGGGGGGAAGAAAAAATCAGTTGATCTTATCAATAGTCATTACTTCTATGGTGCTCAGAGCTCACCACTTTCAAGAGGGGGATAATGTCACAGTCAGGGAGACAGGCAGGGCATTACCACTCATTACTAATGGAGAATCTTCCAACACCTAATCAGCAAGGGGTTTCATGGAAGATTCACCAAATACAGTTCCAATCCTCAATACAGCTCAATACAGGCAAAACCCAAATACAGGATTCACCAAATACAGGCCTGTCCTCAATACAGGCGCAAATACCTGTATTGATTCAAATAGCTGTATAGGATACACCAATACAGTTTTAAATCTCAAATACAGGTTCCTCAATCATACAGTCATGGTTTCTCTACACTCAAACACCAGGCTGGCACTTTTTCACATATACCAGCCCCCTTTCACCCACCTGGGGGTTTTTCCCCCAGTTAATTAAAATATTGGATTTATTTTTTAGTATTATTTTATTTCTCATGAAGAAATATTATTTTATTAACTATCAAGTTAGTCTTTGCCTTCCCTCACCTGTTCAGTAGAGTCCTGGTGGCCATATCCTTTATTAACCCTCTTCTCTTTTCTGAACAGGTTGAAACAGTGGTACAGGATTATTTGTGGTTGGCTTTTTATTATTGCTTTTGTTTTTCTCTCATATCTTTCAATGCTTATTATTTTATGACTAGGAATTTATCCTCTTTTTTCATTACTCTTATACATTGAGTATTTTATTCTGAGCCCTCCATAAGTAAGTCTGTTCACTAAGTACCAGGCCCTCTTCATTTCAAAGAGCCCCTGTGACATAAAGGTTCTCTTTTTGTTTCTTCCTTTTCCACCAATCTTCATCAGCAGCTCAAGATTTCAAGAGATCTGTCAACTTCTTACCATTGAGAAACTGGTGGACAGACAGAGAGGCTAAATCAGATAGTAGAACAGTACCTTTGGATGTATGTCAGTTATCATCAAGATGATTGGAACACCTGGCTCCCTTTGGCTGAATTTTCCTACAATAATTCTGATCACTCTTCAACAAACAAATTACTGTTTTTTACTGTTTATGGAAGGGATCCTCATTTTTAATCAGTTCAAATTACTAAAGATACTCCTCCTGGAAATTTATCAACAAAAGTCCAATCAAAACAACAAGATGTCAAGAGAGAACTTGAAGTTTCCATAAACAGGTTTAAGAGGTATTCAGATAAAAGTAGAGCAATTCCACCTGTTTTCAATCCTGGTGACTTGGTATGGCTTTCTTCCAAGAATACAAAATCAACAAGAACCACCAAAAAACTTTCTGAAAGATGGTTGGGTCTTTTCCAACCTTGAAGAAAGTCAGCACTCATGCCTACCACCTCAAGCTCCCATCTCAATGGAAGTCCATCCACCCAGTCTTCCATTTTCACTCTTGGAACAAGTAAAGACATAAACAGTCTCAAATAGGAATCAAGAGCCTCCTCCTCCAATTATCATTGAAGAAGAAGAGGAATGGGAAGTCTCTCAAATACTGGACTCAAAACTCAAGAGAGGAAAATTATGGTATTTGGTGTAATGGAAATGTTTCAGTCAAGACCCAGAAAGATCCACTTGGGAACCATTGGAAAACCTCAAGAATTGTCCAGAACTCATCAGAGATTTTCATTATTTATATCCTGCCAAGCCAGGACCCAGTTCTTCGAGAGCTTGATTATTTATGGTTCTTTGTGGGGAGAGAAATTACCAAAAGTAAGTCCCACTCCTGGTATACACCTTTAGAGGTATTCTACCCTTTTTTTCTAAGCATCACCTTGGCCACTCTGTGAGCACTGTGCAATTTCTGGACACAGATCTTTGGCCTGGCTTCAAACATCAATTCAAAAGTTATGGCCATTTTCACTTGGGTAAATGGACCATTCCTTTCCTTATTTTCTTTGCAAGCCTTTCCAATTCCAATTAGTTCCTTCAGAAAATTTATTTTATTTTTATGGGACTGGAAGGAATGGTAATTATCAAAAGTAAGTTCTCCTCTTGGTGTGCACTTCCCTGATGGGTCTACAATCTTTTAAAACATCACCTTGGCCACTCAGTGAGCACCTGGAATCAAATCTTCTTTTCCAGGTCTTGGGCCACTTCAAATCAATTGTCAACATCAGTGATCAAGATTGAAGCCTCCTCAAAATTCATTTCTCTTTATTTGGTTTATTTCTTTATTTTCATTTCTTTCATTTTAATTCTTTTATTTTTATTTTATTTTCATTTTATAAATTCCCTTTTATCACATCAAATGTCATGTCAAAAATCAGCATTTATTTTCAAAGTCACATCAATCATGAAAAAAATGTCAAAAGAAGATTAAGAAAGTCCCACGTCATATGCAAACATTTTAATATCAGTATCATTTTTTTATTTCTCAAAAGAACTCCTCCTTATCCCTCTCTCAAACTCTTTCCAATAGCCTAAACAGGCTTCACCTTGTATTGGTGCTCAGGAGCTCACCATTTCAAGGTGGGGGGTACTGTCACAACCATGGCAATTCACCATCTTGGACCTAAATATGGCATATCCATGCCATATTCAATTTATGGCAATTTGGCCATATCCATAATCATTGGCCAAATTGGTTATTCCATCTTTTTTGGCCTTGTATGGTCACTTCACTATCTGGCCCCAGCTTGGCCCCTTCACCATCATCAGGCCTTTCTTGACCTTCTTCTGCTTTTTGGAAATCTTTTGTGTTTTCCAGTCAACAGGGAAAATACATCCCAAAAGCCCGTACTTGGCTTTTTAAGCTTTAAATACATATTTAGGAATTTTGTACATTTCTGCACATTTTTCACATTTTGCTGTATTTGCAATTTTAGGCCATTTTCCAATGTAATAGGGGAAATATTCACAGATGGCCATATTAGGCCATTTGGATCTTAATTACCAGATTTGCAAGTTCTGCGCATTTCTGTGCATTTTTTGCACACTTTGCGCAAATACAGTTTTAGGGACTTATTAGCTGTATTTGGCCAAAACACCCAAAGACACTCTTTCACCTTTGAAGTCACTCAAAACTCAATTTTCACTTATATCCTCCTGGCATCAATCCCAAAGACCTTTGGCCATTTCCAACCTCCAATAACTAAAAGTGCCAAAAATGGTGTTATACAAAATTATGCATCTTTTTTAACCAGAAATCAAATGGCACCATTTAAAATGGTTATTTCAACTTTTCATCAGGTCATCAAGCCATGTCATCCAGAGGATTCATAAAGGCTCAAAATAAAAGTGTCAATCTCAAACACCAATGACGCCATCCAGAAATCATTGGTCATTCTCATTCACAGTATTCCTCCAAGGGAATACTGGCAGTTCATTTTCAAGGGATATTCAAGAGGCAGTTCCAAAACAATTTTCCAAGGGTCAGTGCTCCATCAATACACCTTGGAAACCACATTCATTCAATAAAGTCTTGATTCATCAATACCTGTATTCTCAATCATACACCATTGGAATTTCATTCAACCCAGTTCCTTTCCCAATTTGGAAAGGTATACAATTCATCAAGAAGTCAATACAGCTTCAAGTATTAAATACATACCAGCTGTCAGCCTGAAGGAGTCAAGCTCTCAGCTTTTACATATACCAGCCTCCTTTGACCCTGGGGAGCTTTCCCCCAGTTAATTAATATACTTTGATTTTCTTTTATCTTTATTTTCTTTCATTCTGTTAAGTGAATACTGATATTATCAAGTCAGTCATTTAAAACCTCTTTCTTTTCTTTTATTTGACTGTCAATGAATATTTCGTGGTCATATCCTTACTAATTCAATTGTTCATTTTGGCAGGTTGAAACAGTGATTAACCACTTACTTGGTTGTCTCTTTGGCCATTTGGCTTCTCTTTTCTCTTATTGCATTTTTTTTGAGAAATTCATTTCTTTTATCTTTTGGAGTCTTCCAAGTGAGTTCCCTTATTTCTGAGCTCCAGGCCACTCTTGCTTTCCACCAGAGCCCCTGTGACACTATCTCATTATTATGTCATTATTTAGTGGTATCACTATAACTCTAATTTTGATAATATCATAAAATTGAAAGAGGCTTAAGGGTTGTGAATTTTATTAGTATTAATCATATTCTCATATTATCCACCAGTTTTATCATTTATATTACTGTTAAAATCACAATAAGATTATAGTGAGTGATCATAAATGATCAATTTTAAGCTTAAGCTTTGATCATAAATACCTTCTAAGCTATAGATGCTACAGAAATTCAGAGAGTGCATTCTGATAGCTTGGCATGTCATCATCAAAATTCCAAGAGAATTTTATTACATCATCAACACTCTATTTTTGATGATTTTTCTTGTAGCTCATCTTTTCTGTCAAAATTTACTATTTTGAACTTCAAACCATGATTTACAAGGGTTGTACCTTGAAAATAATGATGAAAATCAAATCATTATTCAGGGATGAGCTGGTAGAGCCTTAATATTCAATCATTTTTAATTTTTTACCATTTTCACAACAAAGTGGTCAACAGCTATAGAAATTTTATGCAATAAACCCAGACCAGTTTTAACCTTGTTTATAGCTTGTCAAATAAAGTGAATATCTTTTTTTTACAGTAATTATGTGTAAGCTATATTATTGGGTCAGCTATCTATAATGTATATTTCAAGAGATATAACTTAAAAACCATGAATATATGAGCTAATCATTAAGGTGCATATATTCGAGTTATTTCCTTAAGTATGGACTTTACAGATATGATATCAAAATTTTATATGTGTATTTTTTCATGAGGAATTCAATGGTGAAACTTCTTTCACATTTTTCTCCATTGGAATCTGAAATAAACAAGAATTTATGCCTTTTTATGTCATTTTTGGTTATTACACAGTAAGTATTATCTTTACAGATATGGCATAAAAATATTATATGTGTAATTTACCCTTAGGAGTATAATCGTATCATTGACATCACGGTTTTATTCATTACATTCTGAGATAATCAATAATTTATGCCTATTTATGGCATTGTTACCTATCTTAAGATAATTTTTTTAATTATTATTATTGAAAAAATCATTATAAGGTTATTTTGTGAAATTTTTGGATATTTAGTCATATTTCAAAGGTTAACACAAAAACACTTTAAAATAATTATTCTAATGATAAGAATTAAAAATATTCTTTGAAAATGAGTAAAAATGCCACAAATAGGCATAAATTCTTGATTACCACAGAATCTACTGAATAGAAATTGGAGATAAATTGAACCATTAGATTCCCCGTGCTAATATACATATATAAAATTTGCATGTCATATCTGTAAAGATAATACTTACTGTTTAATAAGCAAAAATGCCATAAAAATTCATGAATTCTTGTTTATCTCAGAAATAAATGAAAGAAAATGTTCAAAAAACTCCACCATTGGATTCTCCATGAAAACATACACATATGACAGTTTTATGTCAGTTCTGCAAAGTCAATACTTAATGGAATAACCCAAATATATGCACTTTTATGATCAGTGCATATATTCATGGGTTTCACCTCATATCCTTTAAGATATGGATAATGAAATGTTGAGCAAAAGAGAAATTCACCACATGATTATTGTAAAAATACAGATATAAACTTTATTTGACAAGCCAAAAACAAGGTTATACCTTGTAGGGATTTGTTGAACAAAATTGTGATCACTGTTAACCACTTTGTTTTGAAAGTGGTCTAAACTTAAAAAAGTAGGTATTCATATTATACTAGTTCATACGTGAAGAATGAGGTAATTGGTATCATTTTATTCAAGTTATAACCTCTTGAAATCATAGTTTGAAGTTTAAACTAGGAAATTTCAACAGAATAGATGAGCTACAAGAAAAATGATCAAAAATAGGGTTTTGATAGTTTAATAAAATGCTCTTGGAAGTTTAATAATGACATAAAAAGCTATCAGATTTAACTCTCTGAGGTGCTGTAGCATTTATAAGTCAAAATCTATCAATGATCAAATTTTAAGCTTACAACTGAACATTTATGATCACTCACTGTAATCTTAATCTAAGTTAAACAGTCATATAAGTGATAAAAGTGGTGAATAATAGTTTATTATGATTAAAACTACTAAATTCCACAAACTTTAGTCTTCTGCAAAGCCTATGATGTCAGAAAACCTTGAGTTCCAGTGATAACTCCAAATGATGGTGTAATAATGAGATAGGATGCTTTAATTATGATGTAATCATCACTAAACCTTAAAATACTGATCAATTCCAGTGGATACCATCAGTACATGTCTACTGGAAAAATTCAGGACTCTAGGAGGGAGGATCTTACTATATATAGAGCTCTTTTTACCTCTATTTCCCCCTCAGACACAACAAAATCATTAAATTATTAAAACCAAAGGTGCAAGATTTATTCTTTTCAAATGAAGCTATTAGATATCTAGAGACTCAATTTTTTATTAATTGTAATCATTAATTTTGACGTGATTAAGTCAATTTTGAATTGTTTTTTGTTAAATTTCTCTCTAAAATCTCTAACTCAAGATAAAACTAAGAATATTTGTAATCTCTTCTGATTTATACTTTAAATACAATTTGAAGTAATTCTCTTTGCATTTTTTGGCATAAATGTATTCAAAATCATTATATTAAGTGTCAAAACTAGGTTATTTTCTCTTTTTATCATAATTTTTCTTTATTATTATTTTTAATACTTCTTTTATCAATATAAATAGTATTTATGTTAATTAATAACCTTAATATTGGTAATACTATTGTTATGAATTGTTTTTTATTATTAAATAACAATTTCTCATGCCTTTATTATTTGTTTGTAGCAATAAAAAGTTCCATAAAGATATTAATTATTAAATATTAATAAGTTTATTCTTATTATATTAATTCATTTATTTGATTATATAGATATTTTATTCCATGATTATAATAATTCTTTATTATTATAATTTTTTATCTTATTCTTTAATTTAATAAACACATACATAGTGTCATAAGCAAAATACTGGTAATATTTGCTTGTTGTTTCATCGTCAAACCTTACACCAACATTTGAGATCTGGTGGGACTCAATCAAGGTTTTCCACCTGTATTGGAGTATTTTCAAACTTATTTAAATATTAAGATTAGACCTTTATTGAATACTAAAGTTCAAACTGGTTTATCCCCAATTTGGACAGGAATTAAAAGCTGCCAGAGGGTAAATCCCCATATTCAGGATTGTAATGAAGGCTTTGAGGACTGTCAAAGCTTAAATTTATAAGTGTTAAAACCTTATTAAATGTTAATGTTTGGTATGAATTGCTATTTTTTGTGGGAAAGTACCAATAACCTCAAAAGTTTATTTCAAATCCAATTCTTCAAGGATTTGCTTAACCTTTTCACACGGCTTAGAATAGAATTCAATCTGTGTATTCACCATATTCGAATACTCCTGTTTAAGTAGAATTTCTTGGTAATTAGCCTGGAAATCAGCTCTTTTAATTATTTTTAAAGGAAACTGATATTTCTGAAACAAAAATTAAAAACAGGTTTAAGATATTTTCACTTGAAGCTTTATCTGTCATAGTTTCATGTGATTAAATTCAATATAAATGAACTTAATTTATATTTAAGCTTAAAATAATTAACCCAAAATAGGATTAAAGCTAACTGTAGTTAATAATAACACTGTGTAAACAACCACTAGTCAGGGGTACATTTATTCATACTTACACCCACTCAAACCCCTCAAGCCAGCAAATCCACTGTGTATCATCATTCAGTTTCAGAAATATTCCTTTCTGAAACATGCATACAGTCTGGTTTATCAATACAGCCTGTCAACCTCTGTACAGGTTGGAGTTACCCAATACAGCTTTGCATTTTTGGCATAAATGTATTCAAAATCATTATATTAAGTGTCAAAACTAGGTTATTTTCTCTTTTTATCATAATTTTTCTTTATTATTATTTTTAATACTTCTTTTATCAATATAAATAGTATTTATATTAAATAATAACCTTAATATTGGTAATACTATTGTTATGAATTGTTTTTTATAATTAAATAACAATTTCTCATGCCTTTATTATTTTCTTGTAGCAATAAAAAGTGCCATAAAGATATTAATTATTAAATATTGATAAGTTTATTCTTATTATATTATTTCATTTATTTAATAATATAGATATTTTATTCCATTATTATAATAATTCTTTATTATTATAATTTTTTTATCTTATTCTTTAATTTAATAAACACATACATAGTGTAATAAGCAAAATACTGGTAATATTTGCTTGTTGTTTCATCATCAAACCTTACACCAACATTTGAGATCTGGTGGGACTCAATCAAGGTTTTCCACCTGTATTGGAGTATTTTCAAACTTATTTAAATATTAAGATTAGACCTTTATTGAATACTGAAGTTCAAACTGGTTTATCCCCAATTTGGACAGGAATTAAAAGCTGCCAGAGGGTAAATCCCCATATTCAGGATTGTAATGAAGGCTTTGAGGACTTTCAAAGCTTAAGTTTATAAGTGTTAAAACCTTATTAAATGTTAATGTTTGGTATGAATTGCTATTTTTTGTGGAAAAGTACCAATAACCTCAAAAGTTTATTTAAAATCCAATTCTTCAAGGATTTGCTTAGCCTTTTCACACGGCTTAGAATAGAATTCAATCTGTGTATTCACCATATTCGAATACTCCTGTTTAAGTAGGATTTCTTGGTAATTAGCCTGGAAATAAGCTCTTTTCATTCTTTTTAAAGGAAACTGATATTTCTGAAAAAAAATTAAAAACTGGTTCAAGATATTTTCACTTGAAGCTTTATCTGTAATAGTTTCATGTGATTTAATTCAATATAAATAAACTTAATTTATATTTAAGCTTAAAATAATTAACCCAACATAGGATTAAAGCTAACTGTAGTTAAGAATAACACTGTGTAAACAACCACTAGTCAGGGGTACATTTATTGATACTTACACCCACTCAAACCCCTCAAACCAGAAAATCCACTGTGTGTATCATCATTCAGTTTCAGAAATATTCCTTTCTGAAACATGCATACAGTCTGGTTTATCAATACAGCCTGTCAACCTCTGTACAGGTTGGAGTTACCCAATACAGTTTGGATACACCATCCTGAAACTGCATGATCACTCAATACCACTACACCTCTTTTACAGATCCTGTACAGCCATACAGGGCCTGTATTGGCCAGACTCAATTCAATCATCCATTATTCTCATGAAAATTCTCTGTCTGGATCAGTGCTGGTGATTCTCACATATACCAGCCCCTCTTTCTCCCCCTTGGGTACTTCTCCCCAGCTAATTAATTTAGTTTATTTACTATTTTATGAATATTCGTATCCTTATTTTGGGTATTATATTTATTTTATTTTAACTTAGTCTTTGCATTTTCTTTCTTCACCTGTACAGTATGAGCCGGGTGGCCATATCCTTATTAACCCTTCCCTTTCCTTTCTGACAGGTTGAAACAGTTGACTTGGACTTGTTTGTGGTTGGCTCTTTTATTTCTTACTCTTATTATTTTGTTGCTGCTTTCTTATATTTCTTTATTTAGTAATTTTATCTTATTAAACTCTTAAGTGTATTTCCAATTTACCATATATTGAGCCCTTCATAAGTAAGTCCCATTTTACTGAGTGCCATGCCCTCCTCACTTAAAAGAGCCCCTGTAACATTAAATTAATTAACTCATGTTTGCTTCTTTCGTTTCATCCATTTGAACTCATTTCTCTCATTCTTCACATTATGACTCTTTATGATTTAATGATTCTTCATTATTATGATTTCTCTTTCATCAATTTTCATCTCATTCATTTTGTTCAAATGAAAATTTATTCTTCTCATTTCTCAATTATTTCTGATCATCTCAATTTCATTTACAATTTTTTATCAAATCCAATTTTCCTTTTGTTTTCTTATTCAAGTCTTATTCGGAGTTTTATTGATTGTTTGATTGATTGGAATTTATTTGGGTTATTGATTCAGAAACTCAGGATTCTGTTTGGATTTAGTTAATTGACTGATTTTAATTTCTCAAGAAACCGATCATCCTCATGAATTGATTTGATTATTGATTGAATTCATTCATCAAGATATTGAACTTATTCCTGAAGATATTGATTAATTGATTCCTCAAGACATTGATTTTTATTGAAGAAATTGATTTATTATTTATTATTGAATTATTCAAGATTTATTGATATTTAAGTTGAATTGACTTTTGATATTGACTGATTTAATTTGACTTCACCTCAAGACTTTTGATTGATTCCTCAATATTAATCAAGAATTTTCTTGATATTTATTTGACCAAGCTTTTGATTCTTTATTTTCAAGTACCTTCAAGTTATTTTCTTGTTCTTTCATAATTTTAGTTCAGCATACCCCTTAGCAAAGAATAAAAGATCTCAAAGACATCAAGCTGTTCTTACTCCTACAGCAAGGGCTTCTCTTGACTTCACACCATCAGCTCATCAACTGAGTGCAAATTTGGACAGAGGACCACCAATGGAAGGAGCAGCACCCTCCAGAAGAGGAGGTGTGAAGTTAATAAGATCAAGAAAATTCTCAGGCTTGTTGGGTGGCTATCCAAGCATTTCCCAAAGGCTTATAAGTAGATTGGGGGAAGCTTAAGATGAAGAACAGGAGGAGTCTGAGGAATCTGAAGTAGCATATGCCTTGGAAGGTGCCCTTGAGGCTTCTGAAGCTGCAAATCTAGCCCATTCTAATCAACCTCTTGTCTCTCAAGCTGAACAAAACTTCCCCAAGATGATGGAGAATATGACTCAATTAATGGGGCAGCTCACTCAAGCAGTTGCTCCCAGGAGCAATTCCAAAGCCCCTGCATTTAAGACTCCATCAATGAAGGCACCTGAATCTTTTGATTATACTCAAGCCATAAATTGAGAGGATTTATCCAATCCTGTCAATTGATTTTCCATAATGATTCAGAAAATTTCTTCTCTGACAGGAAGAAAGTTCTTTACTCAACCTTCTTTTCACTGGTAGAGCTGTCAAATGGATTGAACCCTATCTTTCAAATATTTCCAATGAAGATCCTTCCCACCTCCTCAATAATTGGAAATTGTTTGAAACCAATTTATTCCATCTGTTTGGTGACCCCAATGAAGTCAGGAAATCTGAACAAGAGTTGGACAATTTGAGGATGAAGGTGAGTTGTAATGTTTCCTTGTACATTGCTGATTTCAGAAGTTTAATTTCAAGAATTGGAGATTGGGTATAAAGTTCTTACGTTCATTTTTATAGAAGAGGATTGGAATCAAGGTTATTAGACCTGTTGGCTTCTCAACCTTGACCCTTTGACACTCTTCAAGAACTCATGAATTTCACCTTGAAATTAGATACCAGGTACCATGAGAGGCAGAAGGAAAAGTGTGGCAATCAATAAAAGAAGCCTCCTGTCACTGGATCTGATCCCTCAAGGCTCATCTTCAAAAATCCCTCACCATAAGAAGAATAGAAAGGGCAAGCAAGTTCAATCTTCAACGGAAAAGCCTCATGCCGCTCTGCTCAATAAGGACAATAAATTAATTGGTTCTGAAAATGAGAGAAGGATAAAAGAAGGCTTATGTGCTTGATGTTGTGGAAAACATCCAATTGAAAAATGCTTCAAGAGACCCCAGAACAAGCCTTGATCATCAAGAGGCTTCCCTAGCAAGCAGGGAAAAGCCTGAGTGGGGATAATGATGTTTTCAATGGTTCTCACTTATTTCCTTCCAGAGCACAATTGTGCACTCTGCGTACTAGTGTCAAGAAATCTTTAAGATCTCTTATTTTCTCTTCTGTCTCTGCTATCTTCTATAGCATTCTCATTTATTCTGGTGCTACAAACTCTTTCATTTCAAAGAATCCTGTTCTAAAGTACCCATTGACTGTGTCAGAGCTCCCTGAAAAGATTCTTCTCTTCATTCTGGATTCAAATGAAACCCCTTCCTTGTTCATCACTCATTATACCAAGTGGGTAGTTGACTCTCCTTCCTTCCCAAGCTTTGAATGGGACTATTTTATCATAGATTCACCCAAGGGAGAAGACCTAATATTGGGCTATGATTTGCTCTACCATTTTAATCCCATTATTTATTGCAAAAATGGATTGATCACCTACTATTCTAGTCATAAGAATTCTAGTGGTATTAATTCTTCTACTAGTAATGACTTGGGAACTTCTTTCAACAGTGCTCCCTGTGTTTGGTGAATTTAAGATACCTTCCCTTCCTTCTTCTGTCCATATCCCTTCCATCATTCCCTCTCAGTAATCACTTGTATCAAGAGATGAAGTCTTTAAAGAGATAAAAGATGTTGGAGAAGATGTTGCTATATCTTCACTTCATCTCTTTTAAGGGGATATGGACCTTCCTCCTTTATGTTTTTGTTCCTCCCTGGAGGAGAATTGGGATGAGGATGAAGAGACAGAAGAAATTGAAACTGTGTTGAATGTAGTCCCTCCTGCTTATCACCAATATTTGGATTTATTCTCCAAGGTGAAAAGAAGAGAAACTTCCTCCATATGGCACCTGTGATCATTATATTGAACTGGAGGGTCTTCTACCTCCAGTTGGTGTTATCTACTCATTATCAAATCAAGAGTCAGAAACACTATGGGCCTACATTTCAGAGAATTTAGAGAAATGTTTCATAAATTCAAGCTCCTCTTCAACAGGAGCACCTGTCCTTTTTTTGTTATTAAAAGGGATGGTGTACTTTGTTTGTGTGTTTACTACCACAAACTCAATTCTGTCACTATGAAGAACAGGTATCCTGTTCCTCCTGTGAACCAGCTTCTCACAGTATTCAACAGTTCCACTATCCTCTCCAAGATAGATTTGTGTGGTTCATATAATCTCCTGAGAATCAGAGAGGGGGATGAGCACTTAACTGCTTTAGAACCAAATATGATAATTATGAGTATTTGGTTATTCCATTTGGGCTTACCAATGCCCCTGCTTCTTTCCAAAATCTTGTAAATGATATATTTGCAGATTTCTTGGACATTTTTGTTGTAGTTTATTTAGATGATATTATGGTGCTTTATAGTTCTGAGGAGGAACATGTCAAACATGTGGCCTCTGTCCTCCAAAGACTGAGGGACCATAATTTGTTTGCCAAAGCCTCAAAGTGTGTATTGCATGCCTCAAGTGTAGAATACTTGGGTGATGTTGCTTCAAGTGATGGCCTCAAGATGGATTCTCCAAAAGTTCAGAAAATCCTCAATTGTAAACAGCTCAAAAACCTCAAATCCCTTCAATAGTTTCTTGGCTTGGCCAATTTCTATTGTTGTTTCATGAAAAATTACTCTAAAGAAATTGCTTCTCTCACTTCCCTCCTCAAAAAATGCTCTCCTTTTATCTTAAATGAGGAATCTCTTAGTCAGTTTCAAATACTCAAAGAAGCTTTCACCACTGCTCCTATCCCTTCCTATTTCAATCCTTCTCTACCAAGTATTTTAGAGACTGATGCTTCTGATTATGCCTTGGGTGCTGTACTGAGTCAGGTGAATGACTGAGGAAAGCATCCAATTGCATTTGATAGTTGCAACCTTCTCCCAGCTGAGCTGAACTATTAAATTCATCACAAGGAACTCCTTGGCATAGTTTGGGCTTTCAAGCGCTGGAAGGCTTTTCTTCTTTCTCTCTCCAATTCTTTTGTGGTCTTGAAAGACCATTCTTCTCTTCAGTATTTCATTTCTTCCAAAGTCCTTACTTGTTGTCAGGATTGTTGGGCTCAATTTCTTTCTGAGTGTCATTTCACTATCACTTACTGCCCAGGCTGGCTGGCCACGTTACCAGATGCCTTGTGAAATTGGGAAAAAGTGTACCCAGAGAGGGGCTGGACTTTATCAGCAAGAATCTTCAGAATTTTCATCAAGTAATCAAGAAAGATGGAATTCAAGAGTCAAGATTCTTCTCAATGAAGGTTGAAATATTCTCATATTTAGTTGATCAAATTCAAAAACAAGTATGGCAAGACAAAGACTACAAGGAAATACTCAAGCAACTAGCAAGAGGTGAATCAGTTTCCGATTATTCTCTTGAACCTCAAGCCAAGTTATTTTTATTCAAAGATAGAGTGGTAATCCCAAGCAATGAAGAAATCCAAATCAATATTCTCCAAACAAATCATGACTCACCAATGGCTGGCCATCCTGGCCAGGAAAATACCCTCAAGCTCATGAAGAGGGATTTTTATTGGGCTGGCATGAATCAATTCATTAAGGAATATGTGTCCTAATGTCAGAAATGTTCAAGAAACAAGAACATTAATCATAAGATGTTTGGATTACTCAAGCCTCTTCAAATTCCACCTGTTCCTTGGAATTCATTATCAATGGACTTTATGACTCAATCGCCCATGTCAAAACAACTTTGATTCAATTTTAATAGTTGTGGAAAGGTTCTCAAAAATGGCAATCTTCATTCCAATATATGGAAAAATCACTGCCCTGGACTTAGCTCAAATCTTCATGAACCATGTCTTTTCCAAAAATGGTCTTCCAGCCAGTATTGTTAGTGATAGAGAATCTTTATTTGTTTCATCATTTTGAACTCAATTATTTCAGCAGCTCAAGATATCAAGAGATCTTTCAATTTCTTTTCATTCTGAAACAGATGGACAGACAGAGAGGTTAAATTAGATTCTAAAACAGTCTCTTCAGATGTATGTCAGTTACTATAAAGATGACTGGCACACCTGGCTCCCTCTGGCTGAATTTGCCTATAATAATGCAGAAAACCCGTCAACAAAGAAATCACCTTTCTTCACCATTGATGGAAGAAAACCCAGCTTTGACTCAATCCATATTTTGCAAGACTCACCTGCTGGAAATTTATCAACAAAACTCCAATCAGTACAGTAAGTAGACAAAGAAGAATTAGAGTTAAAAATAAGGAGATTCAAGAAGTATGCAGAGAGAAATAGGACAATTACACCTGATTTCCAACCTGGGGACAAAGTATGGCTAGTTTCCAAGAGTATTGAAACTAAAAGAACCACCAAGAAGCTTTCAGAAAGATGGTTGGGACCCTTTGAAGTCTTGAAGTAGATTGGAAACCATTCATATCACCTCAAGTTTCCTTTGCAATGGAAGTCAGTTAACCCTTTCTTCCATGTGTCATTACTAGAACCAGTCAAGAAGTCAAGTATCCCAAATCAAAATCAATTTCCACCACCACCAATCCTAGTGGAGGAACAAGAAGAATTGGAAGTGGCTCATGTTCTGGACTCAAACCTCAAAAGAGGTAAATCATGGGATCTTGTAGAGTGGAAAGGACTCAGTGAAGACCCAGAAAGAACAAATTGGAAACCAGATTCTAACCTTACCAACTTGCCAGACCTTGTGAAATATTTTCACTCATTGTATTCTGAAAAGTCTGGCTCAAATACCTCAAGAGTTTGATTTCATGGTTCTTGGTGGGGATTGGATTTTATGAAAGTGAGTTCCTCTCCTGGTATGAACCTTTAAGGGGTTATTCTACCCCAATATGTCTTAAGTATCACCTTGGCTAATTTGTGAGCACTTTTCAATTCTTTGTACAGATTTAGAAGGCCTTGAAACCTCAATACCCTAAAATTTGGGCCTTTCTCAAGATAGGGCCAAATTCCTTCTTTTCTCTTTTTATTCTTTTTTTTCCAACTTATGCCAAGTATAATTATTCAAGACATTCATTAATTCAAATTCAATTATGTCAAAGATATCTTTTTATGGCTCTTGGTGGGAAGTGGAAGTTGCTAAAGTAAGTTCCATCTCCTTGTATGCATCCCTGAGGGTTCTACTTGTAAGGCATCACCTTGGCCACTCTGTGAGCATCAAATTCTTGATTTTTATCTTTCAGAAAATTCTTCGCCAAAATCAAGCAACTCACCACAAGAAGGACAACATCAGGAACCTCTTTATTCATTTTCTTCACTCTCTTTTTCTCTCAATTTCTTTTCTTTATTTTACTTGTATAATCAGGTGAAGGGAGGTTCCATTTATTTTTTATTTTTTATTATTTTATAAGAGCAGGGATAGAAGTCAAACCAAATACAAACAAGGACAAGGAAACTAGTTATCTCTACCCAAATGATCAAACGTTCTCTGGAAATCATTAATCAGTTCATCTTCATAGCAGGCAAATTTTGCAGCAATCTCCTCAGAGGCAGTACCAGGAATATTCCTATTATTAGCGTACTCAATCACTTCCCTACTATTTCTATCAACTCTTCTTAACAATCTGGCCACAGCATCTTGATTTACACTTTCTGTATCTGGATATTCTCTGGTGACTTTGATAGGCCAACAATTGCTTTTCTGAAACACTTGGGCAGCAGGAAACCACAAAGGAGAAAGTTGTTCTCTTCTTCTACTGGAGCTGGCCACAGGTTGGAGTCTTTGAGAGGTGACTATGGCGAAATTTCTGGACTGGTGGATGGGGGATGGTCTTAATTCTGGAATAAAGGCAGGCCTAATGGTGGAAGAACTTGGTGAAGCAGGAAGAAGAGCAGTGCAATTGGTAGCAAGAGTTGGTTGGAAAGCTCTGGGAGTGCTGGGAATGATGTGACTTTGAAATCTTTTGGCAGGAGGATGAGAAGGGGAAGTACTGGATTGATGGCCAATAGAATTATGAACCACCTCAACTTCTTCAGAATCCAATTCATCACTACCTTAAGCATCAGGATAAGGTGGGGAATCAGCAATTTGTCTTATCCTTTTCACTAAACCTTCAGTATTGATCCTGGATATGGGGACTTCTGAGCTGGAATAGATTGTCCTACCACCAACTGGGATAGGCCCTCCAGCATTAGTCCACCTGGCCAAATCCCTCTGCCTAGAACCAGTCACTATATCAAAATATCAGTATTCAATTCAATCAAGAAATTCACCAGACTCACATTTGGAGTACCCTGAGGTACCATCAGGGGTAGGGGCCTCAGAAACTGGGAGCTCCTTCTCCAAAGACCGATCCTTCCTACTCCATAGATATCTTCTGACATTGGAAGCTGGTGGTCCAGTACAAGGACATGGCTTTTTACCAACAAAGCAAAAATGGAACTTTGAAGACCTGTTATTTTAATGTTGAAAATAATCCTTCTCTTTTGCCAAAAACTTGGTACAAGCAGGATCAAGAACCTCACTGCTTTATAACCATCATAAGTTTGGGAAGGATCAAAGTGACCAGTTGAATCCAATTGGCTGAGCATGCCAGAACCCCAAAGCACAGAAGGGGAATATTCAGTGAGTTCAGTCAGTTTGAAACTCATGACTAAATATCTATGAAAGCAGAAGAATTCAGGGCATCAGAATAATGCACTTCATGCCTGAAAAATTCATCAAGGAAGTGCAGCCATGACTCAATTATGGCCCCCGTCAAAGTCCTCAAACATGAAGATCCAAGGTCCTCTTGTGTTCAAATCACCACCCAGGACCTCCCCTTCAACTTTGGGGAGGTCAGGCTCTTGCTGGTCCTGGACCCTCTCAATGGGCCCAGGGGGATTTCAATAGCCCCCACAGACCACAGTCCGCAGCATAGGGCACATGGACCGTAGGACACCAAAACACCTACAGAACCTAAAAATGACAAAAATGGAAATTTTCAAAAATTTCCATGGTGATGGTCAGGACCCAAAATCACCTGTATGGTCCAAAATGGCCCCAAGGCCATTTTTCAAGAACAATGGTGTCAAGACCCCTCCTTTCACTCTTCAAGATTTTTAATAAAGGCAAGAAGGGCCCAAAACATCAAGTTGGCAAAATCACAATGAGATATGTGTTCATATACTCATTGGCCATCATTGTTTGAGCAGAAGAGCTCTATGGCATTCTTTTTGGGATACAACCCAAGGGCCATGCATTGAAAAGAGGATACTGATCGAATTCAAAGAAAATCATATTGACAGAGCTGAGAAGGAGTTACTCAATGTAAAAGAATGGGGAAGATAAATTAAATCAGTTATGACAGTGAAAAATAAGATTGTATTTTCAGGATAATGGCCAGGAGGAAAAGATGAATTAAAAAGAGAATTTTTGAAAAAAATGTGAAGATATTGAGATGCCACTAAACGATGGCAGGGTATTATGGTTTTCAGGAGCCCACCAGTTTCAAGAGGGGGATACTGTAAAAACCACTAGTCACGGGTAAGGGTATTCATACTTACACCCACTCAGACACCTCATAACAGAAAATCCACTATGTTTATCAGCATTCAGCTTCAGCAATCTTCCTTTCTGAAACATGCATACAGTCTGGTTCATCAATAAATCCTGTCAACTTCTGTACAGGTTGGAATTACCCAATACAGTTTGGATATACCATCCTGAAACTGTATGATCACTCAATACCACCACACCTCTTGTACAGATCCTTTATTGGCCATACTCGATTCAATCATCAATTATTCTCATTAAAATTCTCTGTCGGATCAGGGCTGGTGATTCTCACATATACCAGCCCCTCTTTCTCCCCCTTGGGGACTTTTCCCCACTTAATTAATTTAGTTTATTTATTATTTTATAAATATTCTTATCCTTATTTTGGGTATTATATTTATTTGATTTTAAGTTATTCTTTGCATTTTCTTTCTTTTCCTGTACAGTATGAGTTGGGTGGCCAGATCCTTATTAACACTTTGCTTTCCATTCTGACAGGTTGAAAAAGTGGACTTGGACTTGTTTTTGGTTGGCTCTTTTATTTCTTACTTTTATTTTTTTTCTTCTTTCTTATATTTCTTGATTTTGTAATTTCATCTTATTATACTCTTAAGTGTATTTCCAATTTACCATATCTTGAGCCCTCCATAAGTAAGTCCCAGTTTACTGAGTGCCAGGCCCTCTTCAGTTAGAAGAGCCCCTGTGACACACTGGTCACTTCAAATTGAAATGAAAATGAATCTAGCTTATTTTTAAGTATGGTTTTTCATTTTTGATCTGAGAATACCCTCTATCTTAATTCTGAATCATGAGAGCTGCTCTGAGGCATAAAAAGAGCCTTTACATCACTGTTTCTGTCCATCACAATCATCATCCAATCAATAAGACATTTTAAACAGGTAATATTTGATTCCATATAAAAGCTTATGTTATTAAATTAATCCTTAATTTATTTTAGTCTTTCTAAATCATAAATAAAGAATTGAAATCATAGATTTTAGATTACATTTCTGTAATCACAAATAATATATTTAATTTATAAAATTGTTTTCTTGAAATATCTTTCAAATTGGTACATTTCCTTTAAGAAGTCTTGAATCTTATTTTATCATAAAAATGTTGTCTATTGTTTTGAAATATTTATTTTTGGAGTGTTTTCAGCTTATAAATTTTATTTAATACTATAGCTTTTTTTGACTTATTGAATTAAATATATTTTATAACTTTTCTCTGAATTTCTATATCTTTTTTATCTAGTATTAGTTCTTTTATATAGAATTACTCCATAATATTTATCTCTGCAAAGTGTTTGTGATATTTCTTCTCTGAATAATATTAGTATCACTTATAAGTGGATAGAATTATTATTTTCCACATATAATTGTCTCATTAAGATATCTTATCTTTCTTAATATTATAGCTGTCAGTGACTTTAATTTATTATTATGTCTTTTATTATTGAATTGTTTGATAATGATTAATTTTTTTATGAATAATTATTTTTAATAATTATATTGATTTGTGGTTCTAATGTTGAATTATATTACATTTTCTACTGAGGATAGTCATTGTAATCCTGTCAGGCTGAGTCTATGATGAAGTAGTAATTAGGCTACTTACAGCTTTAACTATGACTGTGAAACAGTGATGAAAGTTTTAAAATAAGAGTATTTTTGATAATAATAGTTTATAATGAAAATAAAAGGGGTTTACTATTTGTGGAATAGTGGTGGTGAGCACTGTTGAAAGCCCTGGGTGCAGCTTTACCTGTTGGATAACAATAATAAACACTACAATACTTAATTTTGATGTATACCTGATTATTTTCCTAGAGTATAACTGTTTTTGACAGTTTTTACTATGTAGGGATTCAAGAGCAGGATGAGGAAACCTTTTCTGGAGGTTAAAAAGCCCTTTTTGATCCTGAAATGGGGTGGAAAGGCTGCTAGACCTTTCCACCTAGAGGATTGAAGATTTTTCACTCTCTAAGACAGGCTTGTGGTTTGCAAAATACCTTTATAGCCTGTATTGGGCTCAGATGTGGTTTTGAAACCACATGTGGGCAGTTTTCACCAATACAGGGTGAAAAATTTCATCTGGGAACCACACAGCTTGATTGTGATGTGTATGACATGTAGAATGCTGTACAGAACCTGTATGGGACCCCATTATTGAATGAACTATGGGGTATTGAAGTATAAACACGCTTTTTTGTCAGTTTGACACCTCATAATCATAGTTATGGGATATTATCCCACAGAAAGGCTGCATTGGCCAAACTGTGGGATTTTGACCTTAAAACTGCCATAACACTGTCAGTTTTTGAGATATGCACTTCAAAATTAGTTCAGTGTGTATTCCTGTATGTGCTCTACACAATGGTACCTCATTTGATATGGCTATCATGAAGTATGGCAAAGTTATGCCATGTACAAGCTTTTTTGTACATATGCATGGTTTAGGCAAAAAGCTGTATTGGGCTTGTTTGTCCTATAAATTTTGTTCTAGTTGATATATGGTAAAATTAATGACACCATCAGCTAGCCCTGATTGTGCACTTTTCAAAAATACCCCACTTTAGGTACCTCACACTAAAACTGTAAAAGTTAGATGAGAGGTAAATATTTCATTCACCCTTATTTGGCCTGAATTTAGCCATAACTTCAGTAATACTGGTGCTAGCTCAGCTTGGCTGGTACCATTGGATAGCACTGGCTTAGAGCTTCATTTTGAATACCCATTTGATGGGGTTATTCCTCTTACTCTGTATTTCAGATTAGAGGTGAAAACTAAGGTTTATGCTCAGCAACAACTTTGAGCAGGAATAACTTTGTTATTCTTTGTCCTATGGTGATGGGACTTGTATATTTGAAAAGGGGTAAGTTTCCTCTTTCTTTCAATACCTTTCGAGCTGATTTGGCTCAGCTCCATGTTTTGGTGGTATCTTGGCTATACCATTGATTTATGGTATCTGGCTGTCATGCTTGTGCTCTGGTTTTTAGTCACAGGCTGACATACCTTCCCTTGCAAAAAGGCTCATCATTGATGAGACTGTTCAGTTCTCCTAGAGGCTCTGAATCTCCTGAAAAGAAGGTTCCCATATGGTGTGGAATCTTCTGCCAACCATTTGTCTTTATTAGCTGTTTGGTTTTTGAATCTGACAAGGTATTGTCTCTGATCCCTACCATTGAGTCTGATCTTTCTGGCCTTGATAATTTTCTTCACAGTTCCAGGGGAGTCCTCTTCCTCCACTATATCTGGTGGGGTGGTGTTTCTCTTCCTGGGGGAGAATTTATCCTCCTCTGTCTGGAAGTATGGCTTGACTAAGATCACTGGAAAGATTGTGTGTTTCCTGGAAAACTCTTCTGTGAGTTTGACTTCCACTGCATTTCTCCCTATCAGCTTAATTATAGTGAAGGGCCCTACAAATGAGTCTCTCATTTTCTTGGTTCCCTTAATATTATTAAATCTTAGTGTAGACACTAACATCTTGTCCCTTCCTTAAATTCAGGTTCCATGTGTGTCTTGTCCCACCTCTGCTTGTTATATTCCTTGGCCTCAGCTATGCATCTGTCAGCTGTGTCACAGGTCTTCTTCCACATGTCATGAAAATCTCTGGCTGTGGGGTAGATGGTTAGAAGTTTTTTCTTCAAGTGATCCACTGGAAACAAAGGTTTCCACCCTTTTTCTACCAGTGCAGATGTTTTTCCTTTGGTATAGTGCTAACTTGTATTATGAGCCAGTTGGACCGCTGGTAGAAGGGTATCCCAGTCATGGGTGTATCCTTCATGGTCCTTGTATTCCATGCCATAGGCACAGAATCTTCTTAGGATGTCTTCTATCGTCTGGATCATCCTTTCAGCTAGTCCATCTGTTTGTGGATGGTAAGCTGTGGAGAATGAAAGCTTGGCTCCAAGAATGTAATACAAGTTGGTCCAAAATTCAGATGTGAACTTTGAGTCCCTATCACTAATGATGATCTTAGGGACTCCACAGGTATATATGATGTTATTCCAGAATAACAGAGCAGTATCCATGGCTGTGTCCTCTTTATGGCATGGCAGACACTTCATACTCTTTCTGAACCTATCAACTATGATTAAACAGGCATTGTAGTTTTCCTTGCCTCCTGCAAAAAGTCCTGTTACCCAGTCCATATTGATGGTTTCCCATGGGTGTTTGGGTTCTTCTATATGTTGAAGTAAGCCATACTTCTTCCCATGTTTCCTATTTGCCTTCTGGCATCTTTCACAAGTGTTGATGTATTCACTCAATTCTTGTTTCCACTTGGGCCACCAAGCTGTGCTTGCTACCCTCTCTTTGGTCCTGTCTTCACTCATGTGTCTCATGTTGGGCAGTCATGGCATTCCTGCAGGAGCAGAGAGATGTGGTCTCTGTCTACCACTGTGATTGCACTTGTGTGCTTCTCTCTATGATAGAGAAGGCCATCTATAAGAAGAAATTTATTGTCCTTATAGCTCCTCAACCAGGGTTCCTCCAACTGGGATTCCAGTTCTGGGCTCCTGTATTTTTGTTGAAGTAGTTGTAACAATATGCCACACTGTTTGTGTTAGGCATATGTCTTCATTACTGCATTGAAGAGTTCAGTGTTCAGTTGTGAGGAACCTATTCCCAGTATGGGAGTTTCAGTTCCCTCTGAGTCAGTGTTTCCACTGTCTGGGGTACCACTTTCTGGTCACCACTCAGAGAATCTGAAGTTTTTCTTCCTATCTATTTCCATGAAATGGATAGGAATTTTAGCTGCTACTTCAGTGTCATAATCTGGGTTTCTTTTCACATTATCCAGTGGCCATCTTCTGAGGCCATCTTCATTGGTATGGCTTTTACCTTCTTTGTATATGATGGTCATATTCCCTCTATACTCCTGGATGGCTATTTGCCACCTCAGCAGGTGTCTATTGGTAGTCTTCCTGTTTAGTAAATACTTCAAGGCTGTGCAGTCTGTGTAGACTTCAAAGACTGCACCCTCCAAATAATAATGGAGCTTCTCTAGAGCCCAGACTAGGCATAGAAATTCAGTCTGGGTGGCCCCATACCTGGCTTCTGAATCTTTCAGCTTCCTGGAGAGGTAACATATTACTCCCTCTCTTGGTTGACCATCCACAATTTTTCTCTGGTGAAGGGCTTCTCCTAAGTCTTGGCTACATGCTGAATCTATGTATAACTTGAATGGTAGTTCAAAGTTGGGCAAGATGAGAACAGGTGCATTTGTGAGTTCATATTTGATCCTCTCATATGCATCCATTCTTTCCTTGGTAATTTCAAAAACTACATCTTTTGAACATAACTTGTATAAACTACTAGTTATGTGGGAAAGCTTTTTGATGTGTTTTCTATAGTAACTAGCAAACCCAAGGAAAGTTTTCATCTCTTTGATGTTTCTTGGTACTGGATTTTCAGTACTGCTGCTACTTTATTCTGGTCAATTTTCAGACTAAGACCTGAGACTTGATGTCCTAGAGCTAATAGCTCTTGTTGGCCAAAATTGCACTTTTTAAGTGAAATTTTAAGATTTATGGGTGGGCATTTACTTAGTATTCTGTCTATGTAGTGCACATGGTTCTCACATGTCTCTGAGTATATAATAATGTCATCAATATATACTACCATCCAGACTTCCAGTATTTCTTCTTGAAATATGGTGTCCATTATCCTTTGTAAGTTGGCTGGTGCATTCTTGATGCCAAATGGAATCCTAGTGTACTCATATATGCCCATATGACATATGATTCTGAGTAATTTCAAGGAGTTTGGCTTAACTCCATTCTGGTGGAAGCCTTTCATACAATCCATTTTGTTTATGTATTTGGCTTTTGCCAGTTTGTCTAGGGAATGGGGTATCCTGTCTATAGGGTACCTGTCAGCTTTGGTGTAGTTATTCAGAGCTCTGAAATCTCCACACAGCCTAGACTTGCCATCATGCCAGGTGATCAGGACAGGAGTGGTAATTTCCACTATTTGATTGTTTCCAATCTTTCTGATGACATCCATGTCCAGGAGTTCATTAATATGTTTTTCAATTTCTTTCCTGGTTTCCAGACTTTCTGGGTAAGGAGGTCTCCTGAGCATGGGTGGATAAGGTCTTTCCACAACCAGATATAGTTCTATGTCATGGCCTCTAATCTTGCCTAATGGTTCTTCACCAATGGCAAATGCTGGTCTATTCTTTCTCAGCATCTTCAGTAAACTTAGTTCTTGTTTACTGGTGAGGGTAGTGCTAAACTGTCCCTCTCTGAATTCATTCAGTAATTCTTCAATAGGGTCTTGAGCAGATATTTGGTATATATCAAGTGAAAATTTCTTTTCTTTGTTGGTACCAATGGTTATGTTCCTGTTTTTACTATTGTAAATATCTATGCCATACATCCTCTGGTAATCTGTTCCCAGTAAAAACCCTTGAATGTGGGCATCATCAAGCACAACAAACTCTGTGTTAAGTCTGATGTTAGCTTTCCTATGGGGTATAATTATCTCTTTGATAATTGTCCCAATGGAAGTCATCTTCCCTGATTCACTCTTAAATTTCTTTGCCTTAATGGGAAAGTGCTGGTTTTCCCACTGTGGGAAGTGGTTGTCCATATAATTTCTGGCCACTATGAAGCAGTGTGCTCCACTGTCAATCATCAATGGATGTTGAGCATTTTCAATACAAACAGTAATTTTTCTGGCTGTTCCATGTATGTACGCCATTCCTTTGGCTGGTGTAACCAGGAATGTTTGTGCATCTTGTGTATGTTTGCACAAGTTTTTGTTGGCAGTGTCTTGTGGCATGCCTGCTTCCAACTGTATTTCCTGGATTTCTAATGGGGGTTTCTTTTGGTATTCCACTAGAAATTCTTCTCTTGGGTCCTGCTCTTCATCGGATTGTTCTCTGATGGCATCTCCCATAGAGTCTGAGTCTGAGTCCTCTGTTGGGGATTCCTCCTCTGGAGCTTTCTCAATAGAATAGACTTTTTCCTTTTCCTTTGGACAGTTGTTGGAATAGTTGTCTGTTGAACCACAATTGTGAAAAGATTTTTCTTCTTAGCCACTTCTGCCACTCTTTCCTTGGGCGTGTCTTTAAGCTCTACCCTGAAAGGTTGTTTCTCTTTGAAACTACTGCTTCTATATGGGGTAAGTTTTCCTATGTTAGTACTTTTCCTTACATCTTCTAAGGTATTAGCAATTTCATCTAGAGTAAAATTTTTGTTTCATTTGCATTTTACTGCATGCTCTAGTCCTCCTGAAATTTTTGTCAGAAGTTTGTGATTCCTCATTTGAGTATTCATTTGAGGATCAATGGCTTGAGGCTCTTAGACTTTCTAAGACACCACTCATATGGATCTTTTTCCACTGAGTATTTGTCATTTTCAAATGACATGGTCTTTTGCCATATCCAAGTACCATTGCTGTACTTTTGGATGATTCGACTCTTCCACCATGGCTAGTTTTTCCTGCCATGGATTTCTTCCATTTCTGTGTGCCATACACTATAATGACCTTTAAATTCTGTATTGAATCTAGCAGTGTGGTATTCCATGCCATTGGTACCAATTTCAAGCTTACCAATAAAACAAAAGAAAAAAATGATAATAAAACAAATTACGCAAAACATATTCACACATTACAACTACAAATTTCAAAAAGAAATATACAATACACAGCCTCAAGATCTTATCAAAACAGTATAGTATCAAAGGATTTATCCACCTTATTGCATCATCAATAACAAATTATGTAATTAAGAGGAGTTAATCTAAATAAAGGTATATGAAGACTCACCACAGAATCAGAGCTGTATTTTCCCCACCTTGATTCAATTGAAAGAAGAAATACCTCAAGGCTATGCATAAAATTACAATATATTTTCCAAGAACAAATGTTTTCTTAGTAATAATGACACATCAAACTTCATTGAAATGATGCAATCTCCATATGAAATGATATAATACTAAAACAGAAGCACCAGCATAATTCTCTCAGAAAATACATAAAAAAGTCACCAAAAATGAAAATGTCACCAGCAAAATTATCTCAAAGACATCACATGATTTTGATAAGAAACAGAAACACCAGCATAATTTTCTCATATATATCATATGACTAGAAGAAAGTTCAATTGTCAGGAGCTGTATTTTCTCCACTTTATTGGCAAAAAGAAAATCTCACCAGCCAAAGTATCTCAAATACATCACATGATTTTGATAAAAAAAAGTGCCACCAGCGTAATTCTCTCATAACATACACAAAAAATAGAAACAAAAATATTTTCCCCACCTTGATTCAATTGAAAGAAGAAATACCTCAAGGCTATGCATAAAATTACAATATATTTTCCAAGAACAAATGTTTGCTTAGTAATAATGACACGCATCATACTTGATAGAAATGATGCAATCTCCATATAAAATTATAAAATACTAAAACAGAAACACCAGCATAATTCTCTCATAGCATACGTAAAAATAGAAACAAAAAATACTTTCCCCACCTTCAAGAAAAAATCACAAGCCATATTATCTCAATGACCTCACATGACTCTGATAAAAAGAAAATCTCACCAGAAAAATTATCCCAAGGACATCACATGATTTTTATAAGAAACAAAAACACCAGCATGATTTTCTCATATATAGCATATGACTAGAAGAAAGTTCAATTGTCAGGAGCTGTATTTTCTCCACTTTCTTGGCAAAAAGAAAATCTCACCAGCCAAATTATCTCAAATACATCACATTATTTTGATAAGAAAAAGCACCACCAGCATAATTCTCTCAGCAAACACGCTGCTACACCAAAGCTACACGTCTCACCAGCTAAAACCTCTCAACTATGATTTTTTCTAAGTACCCTATTTTGAGATGCTCTATGGAGGCCCAGAAGCTATAAATAGAGTTCCTATCTCCCTCATTTTCCCATCATCATGGAACAAGTTCCCACTATCCAGGATAATCACCATCTGTGAACTAGCAGGATATCTATAATAGTAGTAGTGTTTTAGTAGTGAAAAGCTCAGTAGCCTTTCTCAGTAAGCTTAGTATTAGTGAAGAATAGTAGTATAACCATAGTAAAAGCTCAGTAGCCTTTCTCAGTAGCTTAGTATTAGTGAAGAATAGTAGTATAACTGTAGTAAAAAATCTCAGTATCTTAGCATTGTTGACTAAATAGTAGTATAACTGTAGTCAAAGCTTAGTAGCCTTTCTCAAAAGCTTAGTGTTATTAACAAAAAGAAGTAGTAGTGATATAAACTCAGTATCAAAAAAAATTCTAAAAGAATCAAATCCAGTAGTCTTATTATTAGTACTCATATCAAAATAAAATCATTATAAGCAACCTAAAGCCATAAAAAAATATATATTCTTATCATTCCTATTAAAAAAAACAAAAAAAATATTCTTATCAGTTTTATTAAAATAACAGAAACCCAACACATATATATATATATATATATATTATCATCACTTTTATTAAAATAAAATGAAAAAAAATCTTAGTGTTTATTTTATCAGAAATTTTAGATCAGAGTTTTTACTGTAGTGTTCTTGATAGGTCCAATTTTGAGACTTCTGATAAGTCTTCTCTATCTGTTAAAGCCACAAATCTTATTTTATTTTGTGATTCTCTGTAGGCTGACTATTCAGTATTATTTAGAGGGGCAGATAATACACCTTAGCACCCATGGTTATTGGACAATTCTGAAATTCAAAACAGACTTACCAATAGTTTCCCCCTCAATGTACTTCCTTATTTCATCCCACACCAAAAGGAGTTCCCACATCTGGTGTCCCAACAGTGGCCAACAACAACTTAAATCATCAATAATCTGTCAATTATCAAACAAAAAACATTCAAATTCAGTCCATAAAAAAAGTCTTTTATCAATAAAACATTTCAAGCGCCTATCAAGTCAATCTGGAATCAGACAAACCACAGAATTCTAAATAATCGTCACCATCAAGTTCTTAAACAAAGCCATTTCACTATTATTATCCAAAAAGAGGAGAAACCCCACCTGGAGAAGAATCACCTATAGATTATAGTATACCAGTTGGTACACCCATAACCAAGAAGAAAGATCAAAAGATAGTTACAGATTATTTTCAGAAATTACTCAAGGAACTATTTGAAGTTAAAAAAAGAAGTGAAAAGAGAAAATCAACGAAGAATATATCAATATGGATTCAGCATTATCATCAAAGATACCACCCAATCCAGATGAATCCAAAGAAGAAATTATAAATGCAGAGACCATGCAAGGACAAGAAGATATTTCTGATGTAGAAAGACTTCATCAAAGAATGTTGGAAATGCAACAAGAATTAATTGAGCTCCTTAATAAAGAAGGAAAAAGGAAAGAGTCAAGTTTTCCCACAGAAAACAGCCCAATGGAAGAAACTACAAGCATGCCAAGAATCTTTATACAAGAAGGGTCACCATCACCATTTTCAAGGCCTATGGCCTCATCAACTCCATTCACTTCACAAAGACCAAATACTCTACCAAAGCGGTTTAATACTCATGCACAGGCTCCAAGCCCATTGCAACAATAAATCCCACAAAACCATACACCAATTTTCAAGATCAGACCAAAGGATTATAATTTATGGCTTGATGGAAAGGAAGTGGAAATATTTATTAAAAGAGTAGAAAATATAGCAGAAATTGAAGGAGAAAGTGGAAGATATATAGTAAGACAGATATCCTTTTAGACTAAAGATCAAGGAATTAGCTACCATATTGAAGGAATGCCTGGCTATGAAACTGGCGATTGGGAGTAATTAAAATTGGATATAAAGAGGAGATGGGGAACAGTTTTATCTGAAAGAAGATAAAAGCTGTCCTCCATTACCCAATTTTTTTACAAAGATTCAACAAGAAGGAGGAATTAGAAATATGACTCGAGATAAAAAGTTCATTGGTCAATATGAATCCATTGTTAATTATCTCAAAAGGTATCAATATATACAAGGAGATATCAATCACAATCAAGAAATTTTGGCAAGTATTTCCTCAAGGGTTCAAGAATCTATTTACAAAGAAATGATTAAATATAAGGCCATGGTGCAAGCTTTGGATGGTGGTCATATCATTCCAAGATTGGAAATCTTAAGGTTATATATTGAACAAGATTTAAAAGCCAAAGTCTTAATTCAATAAAAGGAATTTTCACAACCAAAGTCACAAGAGAAGAAAGCTAGGTTTGACGAGGAAAGCTGGGAGTAAGTCTTGAAGCAAATGAAAGATCTTACCCAAAAAATTCAAAATCCTCAGCCGCAAGGGCATTAATCAAAAGATACTGGGAAGGAATCAGTTAAGGAAGTATTGAATCAGCTCAAACACCTTTCAGAAGTAGTTTAATCTCCAGATAAAACACAAGAAGGCAATAACCAAGATCAGAAAGTTATGCAAAACTCACAGCCATTCAGGCCAAGATATCCTTTACCACCCATATGTTCCAGCACAAATGGCTCCAAGACAGCTACTGAAGTGCTATTACTGCTTAGAAGAAGGATATTCCCAATAAGATGTAACCATCTCACAGAAGACTTGGAGAAAAGAATTGTTATGAAGTGTGGAGGAACATATCTTTTTACAAATTTTCAAATAGTACCCACAGAAGGCCCTAAATCTGCAAAAGAATTGGTCAGACATTTTTCCAAAGAGCAGGAAGATTTTACGAAGAAAATGATGGAACAATCAAATCCACCCCCAAATAAGCAAGAAACAACAGTGATTGAGGAAAGCAAAGGTGAGAAGTCAACTGCTATAGCTCAAATAGAAGAATGGGGAAACTGGAAACCTCCTCAAATATTACCAGAAAATGAAAATCTTCAAATAAATGTTTGGCTTAGACAGACAAGGAAAAGAGCTGCAAGACAGGAAATTCAAAGCCAAATCCAGCAATAGGATAAAAATGAAACACACAAACCCTTTAAAAAGAAGATACCAGGTGCCTACCACGAGGAAGATGAGGCAGAAGAAGAAATAAGAGTTCTAATTCCAACAAAATAAAAGAAAACACAAGAAGGAAGGGAAGTAGATAATGATGATATCGAAATCATTTCTAGGAACACGAATAAGGAGGGACTAAGACAGGAGTTGCAAAAGATGGAATTAAAAGACAAGGTAAAATCTACAGCCAATAACCCAAAGCTAATAATTGAACATGTGCTGAAGAAAATACTTGAAAAAAAGATAAATCTTACTCTTGAAGAAATATTATCAATGTCACAACCTTTATTGATAAATTACAAAATTTAACTACTCAGGAAAAAGAAGTGATAAGATCAGTCAATACGTCAAATATTCAAGAAAGACTACTTTCAGTAAAGCTATGGGACTATGATACCCCAAGATTACATTATGCATGCCCACTTGGCTTTATGGAAGTATTTATTGGAAGAGAAGAATATCCTACAATGGCATTGGTGGATAATGGATCAGAAATTAATATAATACCAGAGGAAATTGCAATTCAAGCCTCACTTACAAGTAGAAAGCTCAATATGAAGCTCAGATGAATTGGTGGACATACAACATCTTTGGTTAGACTCTCAGAATTTACACCAATTACTATTATAACAGGAGAGGAAAAAGAAATTCATTTATTCATAGCAAAAGGAGCTGTACATACCATACTTGGAAGACCTTTTTTAGCAGATAATAATGTTAAATTGGAATTTCCACACAAGCAAGGGGAAATATTTAGTTATCCAGAGCAAGATTGACATTGATTATGTTTACCAATATGTAACCCTCAAGCTATGGGCTGTCAAATTTCTCCACCAAGAGGTATGGAGCTTTGTGCATCTTCATAGATTGTAAAATTGTCTATACATGGAGAAGAATCATCCAAAAGAAAAGAAACAGAGGAAAAAGAAAGTAAATCTTCAACAAGAGTGAAGACAATATTTCTTGGACCAAACAAAATACCCTTCTCAGCTATTTTTAATGCAAAAAATGAGCTGAATATCATAACTCAGGAAATATCCCTAAAAGAAGAATTCAAAATCAGCCCTTACACATCAAAATCAACAGATGACTTTTTGAAACCAATTGGTCATATTAAAAATCTTGAAGTCACTACTGGTAATGAGGAGAAAACCTACCGGGACTTCTTAGTATTTGAAAATTTCAACAAGATGATAGATGAAGAAAATCTTAGCATATTATCTTTCTCTAAAGAAAGCATTCCACCTCAAACTGAAAGAAAATCTAAAGGGAGGGATCCAGAAGAGGATGAACTGAAGGTAGAAGATAGTGAAGCAATAGAAAAAATAAAAATGGAACTGAAGAAGATGAGAAGGAATTTGGACATGGCCATAGAAGACCCAGAGAAATGGCTAGCACTTGAGTTAAGTGGTATGAATAAAGCAGATAAAGTAGAAAGCCCACAGAAGAAATTGAAAATGGATCTGAAGCCACCTGAAGCAAATTCCTCAGGAATTGCAGAAGACTATTTCAATTTATTTCAGGAGGAATCTTGGTACATTATTGATACTGACAAAGATTTACTAAGTGAAGAACTAAAAGACAACATAATCAATTCATTGGCAAAAAGAAAATTTGAAGAATTGGAAAAGGAAAGTGCCATAATTATTGAAGACAAAATGGATCAAGTTTGGGATAGAAATATTCAAAAGAGGATTGAACAAAAAATGGAAACAGCAGAATCAGAAGATGACCTGAAGCTATACCAACAAAATAATGGAGATTTGGAAGATAAATATAAGCAAGGAAGAATATTTGAAGACCTAGAAGAAGGAGAGTTATGAAAAAAAACAAAGGCTAACTGGACTTAACATTCTAGAAGAATTTAATGATGCCTATGATAAAATATGCTGCTTTTCAAGCTCAACTGATTTATTCAATCAAAATCAAGGAATGACATCTGAATTACCAAATGACTCCCAGAATCAAAATGGCATACAGAAAGACATACCAGAATATGAAGGACTGGAAGATTATGTAATACTTCCAATGATGAAATCTGGAGAACTGTATAATTATGAGCTAGATTCACCAATAATTCAAAGCAAATATCTTTCAGAACTACCTGGATCCAATCTTACAAATGTTGATTTTTTGGAATTACTAACCACTATTGGAATCAAAGGAAATTTACAGAATCCTTACTGGAAGAAGCCTTATGGATATTATCAAATGACAATAGAAGGACTGTATCACAAAATGTTATGGGCTCAAGAAGACTTGAATCTAGATGGTTTGGAAATCTTGGGAGGAACTCTTTGCTGGTGTGATTTTGGGTACATGTTTATTCATGAAGTCAAAGGTTTTGTTTCAGAATGGAAAGGAAATACACAAAGAAAACAACACAACAAGATATTTGGAGAAATATTGAAGGATATATGTCTTTCAGTAATTCACAACAGAAGGTTGAATATATCTCAATAATAACTGAAGTAATCCAATTTCAATCGCCAATTAAAAAAACCCACCATAAAAAATAGCAAAAAATAATAAAAGAAATAACATAAAAAAAGAGAGTTATTTTCATATCTGTATTAGTATCAGGGCAGTGACCTCCTGCCTTATCAAAGAGGAATTTCAAATCATTCAAAAACATAAAAAAAATCTTTTTTCAACATTCCCATAATTCTGGGCAGTGACCTCCTGCCTTATCAAAGAGGAACTTCAACTCATTCAAACTACCTTAAAGAAAATCTTTTTTTAAACACTCTTATCACTCAGTGGCAGTGCCTTCCTGCCTTATCAAAGAGCAATTATTCTTTTATCTCAAAACTCAATAATCTCAAAAAAAACTCAGAAAGAATCTAGACAGTCATGGATGCCAAACTTACACATGAAAATAAATTGGAATGGAGTCTTGGTTGGAATGAAGAAGGATGGACAGATGTAAATTGAAAAATTGTAGGAAATACAGAATAAGGCAATTACTGGGGAAAACCATTTGTTGAATAAGGAGAGGATTTCTTTCAGATATGAATTCCATACTTAGAATTTGAAGAATTGTTCAATTTTCCTGAACTGAATCAACAAATTCAAGAATCTAAAGATTAGCAAGAGCTTCCAGCATTCTCTCTTTCAAGACTGGAATTTCTAGAATTACTTACATATGATGGTATCAAGGGAAATTCAGGAAACACATATTGGGAAGAGGATACATTAACAGATTCAGAATGGAAAAGATAAATATATTTTGGGGATGTGGAAGTCTCAAGAGGACTGTTTCTGGATTTCCTGGACATGCCAGAAGGAATAATCTTATGGAAGCATGGAAATTATGTAATTGAAAAGGCCAATTGGGATGTCTTATGGGAAGAGGTGTTTATACCTGGAATTATCTGTCTTAAGGCAAATAATCATAATATCAATAAGGATGATTGGATATTTTTCTGGGGAGAATTTTTTGTAAAAAAATTAAAGAAGAAAAAAGAAGATTCATATCAAAACTCAAGAAACAGCTTATACAATGGATTCAGAAGAATATTATTCACAAACTATGAAAAAAAGGAAGAAAAGATGAAAAAAAAGACATTTTTTTCAGGTTATGTATCAGTATTCAGGACAATATTTCAAATTTGGAAGTTTTAAAAAAAAGGACAAGTATCTCAATTCAATAAAAAGAAAAGAAAAAAACAGGGGTGGTTATCTGTTCTTATGCCACCTGATAAAAGAAATGGCACAAGTTTGGGGAAGTGTGGGCCCATAGGCCTTTATTAATGTTATTTCTCTTTTTTGAAAAAAAAAAACCATGAAAAGATGGTGTGAAGAAACAGCAAAAGAAGATATAGATAGCTCAAAATATCGAAATTATGACCGCCAGTCATAATTTGGTTGTTTGAGACAGGAAGAGCTAAAATATGGAAAGGAAAACAAGAAGAAACAAAAACCAACCAAAAAAGCTAAGCCCTTCAGATACAGAAAAAGAAGATAGAAGTTCAAAATTTCAAAATTATGACCGCCAGGCATAATTTTCCCTAAAAGCAAGAAAGCTATATCAAGACAGGGAAGAAAAACCAACCAAACAAGCTAGGCCATTCAGATACAGAAAAGGAAGATCAAAGAATTTAAAATGTCAAATTATGACCGTCGGTCATAAAATGAGCACCTCAATACAGAAAATAATTCAACTCACCAAAAGGCTACTACAATTTATACTGGATGATGTTCTTATAGCCCCAAATTAATGAGTTTAGCCAATCTTTGACAAGCAGGCATCCCTCAAGCATCTTAGATAAGGAAATTGAAATCAGTACTTCTCAAATAATGATCCAGGTTGAGCACCCTCAATCACAACAGGTTTCCAAACATCAATTGTATTGACAGAATCAAGGAACACAATGATACCAAATTGCATCACTAAGCTTGCTCAAGGCTCAGAATATGCTACCCAGCATGGTTACCCTATTCCTGAAGCTGACAGGTCCAGCAGCAGAATTACTGCCAGAGGCGGGAATCAAACCCAGGACCTTGGTGAAAGTTGAAAGCAACCCAGAATCACTAACCACTACACCATTTGAAAATATAACATCATTCCTCAAATTGAAACCTCAGTCAACATCACACATCAATTTAATCACCCTTAAAGAAAAAAATTTCAAGATAAAAAAAAAAAAAAAAAAAAACTTTTTCAACATAAAAAAAAAAAAAAAATGTTTTCAACATAAAAAAAAAAATGTTTTCAACATAAAGAAAAAAAAATGTTTTCAACATAAAAAAAAAAAATTTCAACATAAAAAAAAAAATTTCTCAGCATAAAAAATAATTTTTCAACATCATAAAAAAAAAAAAAAATAAAATAAATTCTCAACATAAAAAAAAAAAAAAATTCAGATAAAAAAAAAAGAAAAAAAAATTCAATTTATCAACATGAAAAATATCAACATAAACAAAATTCTTTCTTTAAACATGAATTTTTTTTTCCAATAAATAAAAAATAATAAAGTAAAAAGTCTTGACTAACATTAAGGATAGAAGATCAGATCAAATAAAGACAGCCTAAAATTGGTCCTTGTATGACTTTAAACTACAGGGTAGCAACCTGAAGGCTAAAATTAGTCCCTGTATGACTTTAAACTACAGGGTAGCAACCTGAAGGCTAGAATTAGTCCTTGTATGACTTTAAACTACAGGGTAGCAACCTGAAGGCTAAAATTAGTCTTTGTATGACTTTAAACTACAGGGTGGTTCCCAGACGGCCAAGATTTAGTCTTTGTATGACTCAAACTACAGGGGTAGCACACCAGAGGGTTGAATATGCAAGTAAAATCAAGGCATCAAAAAAAAAAGAAGATATCACAAGTAAAAAAAGAGTGAATAATAGAATAATAAAAGATTCACTTAAAACAGTAAACTCAAGACTAGGGTTCACAAATGTCCTTGTATGACATTAAACTGCAGGATTTGGTATACCTAATATACTGGGTTTTATCCACCTAGAGGTAAAGTCCTTGCATTACTTAAAGCTACAACACAAATTTAATTATGAACAAAAAGAAAAGAAGATGCTGAAGAGACTGTTTTCATTTTAACTAAAAAAAATTGAAAAAAAATATTATTATCAATTTATACTTTAAACCAGACTAATAATCATGGAAGCTCAAGCCAATGCTGCAAAATATAAGTCAGTACTCAAGAAGGTTAGACCAGTAAATGAAGCTATGCCTCAGGATCTGAATCCACCTTTGGAAAGACCTGAATTATCAAGAGATCCATATGAAACACCCCTATCACCTAACCCACCTCCATTTTTTGAAACATCAAAAGCTACAGAAGAAAGAATTTTAATGATAAACTTTGGACCATCTGGATGGTTATCATAAGAAGAGATTAAGTTATTAAAGAATGTTATATTACTAAGGCAAAAGTCTATAGCATTTTATGAAGAAGAAAGAGGCATACTAAAAACATTCTTATGGAAAACCTTATAAAATACCAGTTATACCACATGAACCATGGCAAAAGAAACCAATACCAATACCAAAATCAATTTTACCTCAATTTATTGAACTAGTCAGAGAAAGAATACGTACAGGACTCTATTAACAATCAAAATCAAGCTATAACAGCCCAGTATTTTGTGTGGCAAAGCCCAATGGAAAACTTAGAATAGTTCATGATCTTCAAGACCTCAATAAAGTAACAATAAAAGATGCAGGATTGCCACCAAATGTTGATGTGTTTGTAGGATCATTTTCAGGAAGAGCATGTTATGGATTGGGAGATATTATTGGAGGATATGATGAAAGAGAATTGGATATTACTACAAGACCCCTTACAACATTTGAAACACCACTTGGAAGACTTCAGCTTACAAGACTACCTCAAGGAGCAACAAGCTCTGTGGCAGTTTATCAAGCACAAATGACTTGGATACTTCAGGAGGAAATACCAGAGAACCTTGGAATATTTATAGATTATGGAGGAATTAAAGGACCCAGATCAACATATCAGCATGAAACATTGAAGGAGAATCAGCTCATAAGAAGATTTGTTTGGGAATATGCAGTAACATTAGAAAGAATACTTTTCAGGATAGAAGAGGCAGGACTCACAATTTCAGGATCAAAATTTGCATGTTGTGTTCCAGCACTTGAGATTGTGGGGCATGTTGTGTCTTTGGGAGGAAGAAAGATTTAAAAAGAGAAGATAAACAAGATACAAAACTGGCCTAGACCAACAACAAAGAAGGAAGTTAGAGGATTCTTAGGATTATGTGCATATTTCAGAATTTTTATCAAGGACTTTTCACAAGTTGCAGCACCATTGAGAAGATTGACAAGGGAGGATGTACTGTGGAAATGGGATGAAAGATGTGAAGAAGCTTTTATAAAACTCAGGAAGATAGTAGGAGAATAAATTACTTTGAAGACATTGAATTATGATAAAGGCTCAGGGAAAATAAAATTAGAAATATATTCAAGTTATATTGCAGCAGGTGCAGTTCTTATGCAAGAGGATGAAAACAGAAAGGATAGGCCAGTACTATATGAATAGATAACATTTGCCAGAATAGAATCTAAATACTCTCAGTCAAAATTAGAGCTTTGCCGTGTAGCAAGAATACTCAAAAAACTTCAAACAATATTATTGGGGAAACACTTTGAACTTCAAGTAGATGCTAAAGCCTTAATAGAAATGATCAACACACCTTGCTTACCAAATGCGTCCATGACAAGATTGGTGGCATACATTCCAATTTTTTCATTTGATCTTTTACACAAACCAGGAAAAACATTTACTATGCCGGATGGGTTATCAAGAAGACCAAAAGGAGAAGAGGAAGAAGAAAGTGAAAGGGATTATTTTGATGCAGAGGAAGATTGGATTAAATCACATCCAGGATTTGGCCTAAAAGAAGTAAATACAAGTAAAGTGGGAAAATTATCAAGTAATAAAACAAACAATATTTAACTTCCAATAAAACAGGAAGGATTTGGAAAACATATGCAGGAATATTTGAATAGTTTGAAAAAGCCACAAAGTATTGGGGAAGAATACTTCAAGAAAATTAAGAGAAGATCAGTGAATTTCTATTTAGAAGGAGGGAAGCTGAAAAGAAGAAATCAAGCACATCCACAAATAGCTTTATACAATGAAAAAGCTCAGAAACAGATACTAAAGAGAATGCACAAAACGCTGGGGCATAGAGGGGAAAATGAAAAATACAGGAGAATCAAGAAAAGATATTGGTGGGAAGGAATGAAAAAGATAGTCAAGAAATGGGTCAAATCATGTCAAGAATGTCAAAAAAGGAGTCATTTGCAACAAAAAGAAGAAGCAAAGATATCTGTAACATCTACTTTATTTGAAAGAGTCAGCATGGATGCAGTTCACATTAAGGCAGGAAGATGGAAATTATTAGTTGTAGCAAGAGATGACTTTTCCGGATGGCCAGAAGCTGTGGCATTAACAAGGCTAACTGCAAAATCAGTCTCATAATGTTTTATGCCAGAATCAATTTCTAGATATGGAGCTCCAAAAGAAAAGACAGTTGACAGAGGAGCAGAATTTGGAAAAGAGCTACAAGAAGCAGTCAAAAGAGCAGGATCAATAATCAAAATGACTACACCTTACTACCTGGAATCACAAGGAATGGTTGAAAGAGGACATAAGCAGTTGAAAGATGCCCTTGTAAAAATGTGTGGTGAAAATGGATCCAAATGGAAAGAATACTTACCAATTGTGACTTTTGCAGATAGAATATCAACAAAAGGAACAACAGGATACTCACCATTTGAGCTTCAATTTGGTCAGCCAGCTGTTTTTCCAATTGATATTGACACAAATACATATCTAGCTATTGAATGGAATCAAATATCAACAAGAGAAGAACTATTGGAAGCAAGAACTATACATATTGCAGCATAAGAGGAAGCAAGATTAGCAGCAGCAGAGGAATTAAGAGATTCAAGACACATATGAGTTCAATATTTGGACAAAAAGATGGCACATAGACTGAAAAATCCACTTGAACCAGGGGACTTGCTATTAGTCTATAATAAACCACTTGAGTCACAGTGGGGTTTACTCTTCAAGAACCATTGGAATGGACCTTATACAGTCATAAATCAAATTAATAATGGACCTTATGAGCTTGAAGAATTGGATGGCACTAAACCTACAAGAAGATTTGCAGCAAGTCACATCAAGAGGTTTTATTCCAGAGGAAAGATAGTTCAATCAAGTACATAGTTAGAAAATGACAGCAGTGAAGAAATTGATGAAGATTTAATATCAGAGGGAGAAGAAATTGATCAAAATGGATATGATTGATATTGGCAAGCTTTTCAACTGGAATGCCGGGGACAGCATTAAATGGAGAGGGGGATGTGGTATTCCATACCATTAGTACAAGTTTCAAGCTTATCAATAAAACAAAAGAAAAAAAATTATAATAAAACAAATTACGCAAAACATATTTACACATTACAACTACAAATTTCAAAAAGAAATATACAATACACAGCCTCAAGATCTTATCAAAACAGTATAGTATCAAAGGATTTATCCACCTTATTGCATCATCAATAACAAATTATGCAATTAAAAGGAGTTAATCTAAATAAAGCTATATGAAGACGCACCACAGAATCAGAGCTGTATTTTCCCCACCTTGATTCAATTGAAAGAAGAAATACCTCAAGGCTATGCATAAAATTACAATATATTTTCCAAGAACAAATGTTTGCTTAGTAATAATGACACACATCAAACTTGATAGAAATGATTCAATCTCCATATGAAATGATACAATACTAAAACAGAAACACCAGCATAATTCTCTCAGAAAATACGTAACAAAGTCACCAAAAATGAAAATGTCACCAGCAAAATTATCTCAAAGACATAACATGATTTTGATAAGAAACAGAAACACCAGTATAATTTTCTCATATATATCATATGACTAGAAGAAAGCTCAATTGCCAGGAGCTGTATTTTCTCCACTTTCTTGGCAAAAAGAGAATCTCACCAGCCAAATTATCTCAAATACATCACATGATTTTGATACAAAAAAGCATCACCAGCATAACTCTCTCATAACATACATAAAAAATAGAAACAAAAATATTTTCCCCACCTTGATTCAATTGAAAGAAGAAATACCTCAAGGCTATGCATAAAATTACAATATATTTTCCAAGAACAAATTTTTGCTTAGTAATAATGACAGGCATCAAACTTGATAGAAATGATGCAATCTCCATATGAAATGATAAAATACTAAAACAGAAACACCAGCATAATTCTCTCATAACATACGTAAAAATAGAAACAAAAAATACTTTTCCCACCTTCAAGAAAACATCACAGGCCATATTATGTCAATGACCTCACATGACTCTGATAGAAAGAAAATCTCACCAGCAAAATTATCTCAAAGACATCACATGATTTTTATAAGAAACAGAAACACCAGGATAATCTTCTCATATATAACATATGACTAGAAGAAAGTTCAATTGTCAGGAGCTGTATTTTCTCCACTTTCTTGGCAAAAAGAAAATCTCACCAGCCAAATTATCTCAAATACATCACATTATTTTGATAAGAAAAAGCACCACCAGCATAATTCTCTCAGCAAACACGCTGCTACACCAAAACTACATGTCTCACCAGCTAAAACCTCTCAACTATGATTTTTTCTAAGTACCCTATTTTTAGAAGCTCTATGGAGGCCCAAAATCTATAAATAGAGGTCCTCTCTCCCTCATTTTCCCATCATCATGGAACAAGTTCCCACTATCCAGGATCACCACCATCCCTGAACTAGCAGGATATCTATAATAGTAGTAGTGTTTTAGTAGTGAAAAGCTCAGTAGCCTTGTTCAGTAAGCTTAGTATTAGTGAAGAATAGTAGTATAACCATAGTAAAAGCTCAGTAGCCTTGCTCAGTAGCTTAGTATTAGTGATGAATAGTAGTATAACCGTAGTAAAAGCTCAGTAGCCTTGCTCAGTAGCTTAGTATTAGTGACGAATAGTAGTATAGCTGTAGTAAAAAAGCTCAGTAGCTTATTATTTTTAAGGAAATAGTAGTATAACCGTAGTTAAAGCTTAGTAGCCTTGCTCAAAATCTTAGTGTTATTAAAAAAAGCAGTAGTCGTGATATAAACTCAGTATTAAAAAAAATTCCAAAAGAATCAAATCCAGTAGTCTTATTATTAGTACTCATATCAAAAAAAAACCATTATAATCAACCTAAAACCATAAGAAAATATATATTCTTATCATTCTTATTAAAAAAAAAAAAAATTCTTATTAGTTTTATTAAAATAACAGAAACCCAAAACATATATATATATATATATATATATATATATCATCACTTTTATTAAAATAAAATAAATAAAATCTTAGTGTGGATTTTATCAGAAATTTTAGATCAGAGTTTTTACTGTAGTGTTCTTGATAGGTCCAATTTTGAGACTTCTGATAAGTCTTCTCTATCTGTTAAAGCCACAAATCTTATTTTATTTTGTGATTCTCTGTAGGCTGACTATTCAGTATTATTTAGAGGGGCAGATAATACACCTTAGCACCCATGGTTATTGGACAATTCTGAAATTCAAAACAGACTTACCAATAATTTCCCCCTCAAGGTACTGCCTTATATCATCGCACACCAAAAGGAGTTCCCACAGCAGTAATCCAGTAGTCTGGTATTCTTGGTACATCAATAAATAGTCCATCAATATAATCTATCAGCTCCATATGATCATATTCTCCAATTTAAGAGAATTTGGGCCAGCTTGAGGCCTCAGGAAGCTGTTTCAAGGCTTCCTTTTCAGAATAAGACATATTATCTCGATCCTGGTATTTTGATGGAGATCTTGCCTTATTTAACAACATGACATCTGGTTGGATGTCATCTGGGCTATATGGATTATCCATAACATGGCCTTGTGGTTGGGGCTTCAGGTTATGATAGACACTAAACAATTTGTTCATGTCTTGATCCAGACAGTCCCTGTCCCTTCTGCTATGGTGTTGTTCTTCAGAGACTATATTCAGTCTTTTGTTGATTTCTTCAAAGGCTTTTCTCAATTGAGCATGTCCTTCTTGAAGAGTTTTAACAATTTTATCCATTGAGGCTGTTAATTTTTTCATCCTCTCATGGCTTGCTTCAAGTTCTGCAAACTGCTTTTCAGTTTTCTCAGCATATTGGGACATTTGTAACCACAGTACATCACTGTTTAAGTTACTCTCAGATGAGACAGCATTATGTTCAATTTGAGTGGGGGTAATATTTCTATTAAGGGGACTACTTATTCTACAGCTATTTACAACTACTTTTGGCTCTTGTGTACTTCTTTCACCAAGTCCAACAGTTTCTGGCTCATTGGGTCTGACTCTCTCTGCCTTTGGTGAAAAGATGTCTTGTTTTTGCCCTTGTATCCTTGTCTTCTCCTGGAAACTTCCTGCGATTGTGAAGAATGGTGACTCTTGGCCACTGATCTGTTGGTTTATGAATGGTGTGAAGCCACTGCAGAGCTTATTTGGCCTTCTCCTTGTGAGCCTGAAGGAATCTGAGTGTTCCCTGTCTGTGTTAGCTGTTCTTATATAGCTTGGATAGTGTCTTGATTCTCCCTTATCCTGTTTTCCCTCACCTCCAGGAGTCTGAACTGCCTGGTGGGATTCCAACCTTTTGTGATTATCATAAGGCCTTTGAAGTCCATCTCTCTGAGAAAGATCTTCTGGCAGCTTTCTCCAAGTTCTTCTTAGTGAGATTCCAGGTTGAACCTTTTGTTGTCCATGCTCCATTGAAATAAATCTTTGAGGAGTTGGTGGAGCTGAAGAACTTTATCCATATCTTTCCAGTCCTCTGGTTTCAGGTTCCTGTTGAATTGGAAAGTGAATGGCAGAGTGTATATGATTTCCCTCAGTGTCTTGCCATTCACCACTGTGTCCAAGGTGTCCTCTTCCAGGTCTTCTGGTTCTGGACAAGCCTTCTCTGTCCTCTGGTGGGTTCCTTTGGAATCCAAGCTTTCTGAGGTGTACAGGTGACATATCAGTGTTTCCAAGCAGTCAAAAACTTTATGTTCTTAGGGTATTTACCTTTTACTGTGCCTTGTACAAATTTTTTGTCTGCTGATTTGGGAAATTTACCTTTAGAGGTTACAACTGGGTTAATTATGGTAATTTTCCCTTTACAAGCTGTTGAGGTTCGTTTACCTTGTATTGAAGCAGAGTTTCGTGGTTTTCTACTCCTCTGGGTAGCAATGGGTGTCCCCTTCTTTGTTGTGATAAGGCCTTCACTGTGCCTCTTTCCTTTTCCCTTTTGTCCCTCTGGTTCTGAGGGTATCACTGGTGTGTTGGCCTGTGACTGGGTTTCTAGTGGTATGTAGCTTTCCTCCACTGAATCAAACAGGAAAAGAGAGCTTTGATGTCAGTTAAGACCTCTTAAGATGCGGTTTGCACGTCTAAGAATGGCCTCTGAGCTTGTATTTTGCTACAATATTCCCTTTATAATGACAGTGTAGTTGAATCAACAATTCCACGTCAGAATTACAGCTTACAGATGTCTGATATACTGTTTGTATACCAGCAACTCACAGATTTACTTGTAATTCGCAAGTATAATCTGTACAAAGTGGTTTGTATAAGATGGTAATTGAATTAACAATATACCTCACCACACCTCAACTGTTGGTTTTACAGTAAGAGGTGTCCTTATTTAATTAAAAATTTGGACTAAATTGATGGCTTACTGTGTTTTTATATGTAAAACACACCAAAAATAAGATATTTAGGGTTATTTAACTGCATAGTAATATTAATAATAAAACTTTGTATAAGACATATACCACTCAGAAAAATATAATAAGATATGTATTATATATTTTTGAAGAGCTTTTATGCCTAAAAGATGAAACAAAAATTCAGAACAAAGAAAAATAAGTGAAAGAAACTCACTTTTAAGGTCCAAAAAGATCAAAAAAGCATGGCCAGGCCCCAAAAATGTCAGGCTGAGTCTATGATGAAGTAGTAATTAGGCTATTTACAACTTTAACTATGACTGTGACATGGTGATAAAAGTTTTAAAATAAGAGTATTTTTGATAATAAGGGTTTATAATGAAAATAAAAGGGGTTTACTATTTGTGGAATAGTGGTGGTGAGTGCTGTTGAAAGCCCTGGGTGCAGCGTTACCTGTTGGATTACAATAATAAAGACTACAATACTTAAGTTTAAAGTATACCTGATTGTTTTTGACAGCTTTTACTATGTAGGAATTCAAGAGCAGGATGAGGAAACCTTTTCTGGATGTTAAAAGGCCCTTCTTATCCTGAAATGGGGTGGAAAGGCTGCTAGACCTTTCCACATAGAGGATTGAAGATTTTTCACTCTCTAAGACAGGCTTGTGGTTTGCAAAATACCTGTATAGCCTGTATTGGGCTCAGATGTGGTTTTAAAACCATATCTGGGCAGTTTTCACCAATACAGGGTGAACTCTTTCATCTGGGGACCACACAGCTTGATTCTGACGTGTATGTTGTGTAGAATGCTGTACAGAACCTGTATGGGACCCCAGTATTGAAGTATAAACACTCTTATTCGTCAGTTTGACACCTCATAATCATGGTTATGGGATATTATCCCACAGGAAGGTTGTATTGGCCAAACTGTGGGATTTTGACCTTAAAACTGCCATACCTTTGTCAGTTTTTGAGATATCCATTTCAAAATTGGTTTAGTGTGTAGCCTTGTATGTGCTCTACACAATGGTACCTCATTTTATATGGCTATCATGAAATATGGCAAAGTTATGCCATATACAAGTTTTTTTGTACATATGTGTGGTTTAGGCAAAAAGCTGTATTGGGCTTGTTTGTCCTATAATTTTTGTTCTAGTTGAGATATGGGGAAATGAATGACACCGTCAGCTAGCCCTGATTGTGCACTTTTCAAAAATACCCCACTTTAGGTACCTCACACTAAAACTGTAAAAGTTAGATGAGAGGTAAATATTTCATTCACCCTTATTTGGCCTGAATTTAGCCATAACTTCAGTAATACTGGTGCTAGCTCAGCTTGGCTGGTACCATTGGATAGCCCTGGCTTAGAGCTTCATTTTGAATACCCATTTGATGGGGTTAAGCCTCTTAATCTGTATTTCAGATGAGAGGTGAAAATTAAGGTTTATACTCAGCAACAACTTTGAGCAGGAATAACTTTTTTATTCTTTGTCCTATGGTGATGGGACTTGTATATTTCGAAAGGGGTAAACTTCCCCTTTCCTTTGATACCTTTTGAGCTGATTTTTCTCAGCTCCATGTTCTGGTGGTATCTTGGAAATACCATTTATTTATGGTATCTGGCTGTCATGCTTGTGCTCTGGTTTTGAGTCACAGGGTGACAAATCCTTATATTTGTTAATATTATCAAGAGTTTCATAAAAAAAATTCATTTGGGGGCCTTGCTGTAGTTTTACCCAATTTTTGGGATTTAAATCATAGTCTAGACCTTTTTTTACTCTTTTTTGACATAAAATTGCCATATTTACTCAAATGTTGGGATTTTTTGGGGCTTATCCCTTATAAATAATCTTTATTATATTAATAAAGGTATTTTTCTTAGAAACATTGTTTGAAAAAATAAAATATTGAGTAATTTGTAATAAATTTCTACTGTCTGACTAGTGGCTTTTTCACATCACAGACTTGAAATTTATCCTTTGAGTTATTCTAGCATAAAGTGAATAATAATATGATTTTGATTAATAACTTATCAGCTACATGATTCTTATTTCTTTAGAGAAAAATGAAAAATTAAAAATATTAAAAATATTTACTCAAAAAGTTTTCTTTTACTCTTTAGAAGATTTTATTTATTTTTAACATAATTTTCCATTAATTACTTTAGAACAACTTTATCCAATAGGTTGAGCTGATAAGCTCTTATTATTGATATTTATTAATTAAAATAACTTATTTTATTTTTAATTCTAGTTTCATCTATCACAGAAAGGCTGTCTGACTCTAAAACCTCAGAGTCAAGTATTCAAACTCAAACTAGCCCAAAACCAAGATGTTTACTTACAAATGAACCCTTTAAAGGTCTATCAGGTAAATTCAACTCACTTCTTAGTCAAATTTGCTCCAAATTGAGGTGAAACAACTTTTACTACAAGTGGAAGCAACTCCTAAATTGAATAAAATGGATCTGGACCAGGACATTCAGGTCATAAATCCAAAAGACAAGAAATTAATCCCAGAGGATAGGCACAAATAGATTATTCCAGAACTTCCACCAGTTACCAAAGGTAAGCCAGCACCTTTTACAATCTTATTGAGGGTACAGAAGCTGACATAGCTCCTATTTCTGTTGTCAGACCTGAAAAACTTCCCAGAAGCAGCAGTACAGATATACCAGTCTCAGTACAAGAACTAGTTTATGGCAGAAAATCAGCAGAAGTGGAAACTTCTGCCAAGCCTCTGGATAGGGACAATGAACTCATATCTTCAATTGAAGAAGCTCTTAGGCCCAGAAAATACAGAGGCCCTTCTGAAAGGCTGTACTCCAATGTCTGTGAAAGGGAAAGTCCAGCAGATAATGTGGGAACTCCTCTTGTGTGGGATTAAAATGAGGCAGTACCTGGAGGGGGAAATCACAGGTAACTAGTTTTGAATTGCTAATAACTCCTGTAACCAAGGGTGGCAAGGGTGTATTGCCTGCCCCTCCTAAAATACTGAACAAAATCTTCCTTGGAGCTCACAAACCAAAATAAAATTAGTAAGTGGCTTTACAACTGCAGAAGACAAAATTCAGCAGTCTCAGATCAGACCTATTCAATAAATGATATGAAAAACAATGTCAGTAATTTTGGTTAATTTTTAGATTTAATGAAATACTTGTCTGTTTTAATTTTAATAGTTTTTGGTGAAATTGAGGTGAGTTGTTTCTTCTTGGTGATAAATCCTTGGTAGGATGGGTTATTTAAGGTTTTCTGGAAAATTTGATTGATGTTGACAAAGGTAATTTTTGTTAAGGTATAGTTATAATAGAGTAAAATATTTTTTGAAAGGTTTGTTATTTTTAAGAGTGGTTAATAATAAGATAAAACTGTATTTGTTAAATTTAAAAGGTAAGATTCCTTGATATTGTATTTTTTAAAGGGGTAAGTTAATTTTAAATCTTGATAAATTGTTTAATTTTACTGGATAAAATATTTTAATAGAGTAGTAACCCTAATCTTGGGTACTGGGTAATTTTTTTTTAATAATGATTTTTTTTAATAATAATAAGATTCCACTGAGCTTAGCTACTGGGTAATCTTCAACACTATACTTCCACTGAGCTTAGCTACTGGGCAAGTAAAATTCACTATAATTTTCTGGACTACCTCCCAGGTGAGGGATGAATTATTCCTATTCTCCTACTGTGCAGTGGATATAATTTGCATAGGATATAATGTGCATGGGGGGGGATTTTGAAATTTTGGGGGAGAGAGCCCCTCTATTTATACCTTTTGGGAGCCCAGGGGGCCCTCCATGGGAGCTGTCTTCTTCCACTTTAATTCCTCTTGATTTCATCATGTGACTCCATTTTTGGTGAGGCCCTTTCTTGCATGGGTCAGGTGATTTAAGGTTTGGTGATAATTTTTCTCTTCACAGCCTTCTTTCATCACATGATGGTCTTTTGGTGAGCTAATTATGATGTGATTTTCTTGGATTTTCCTTGCATGCATGAGGTGATTTCATTTTGGCTGAGGATTTTTCTTGTGCACAGCCTTTTTTCTGTCACATGATATGCTGTTGGTGGGTTCAGTATCACATGATGAATTTGTATTTTCTTTGCATATGTCATATTTTAGGCTTGGTAGAAGTGGCTGTGTAATTTATGCAGGTGTCATGGTTGTTACTCTTCTTTTTGAACTTTAAAATGAGGTCAGGTGATAATTCCTTGCACTGGTGAATTTACTGTTATGTATGAGATGATGTGATTTTTCAGTTTGACACATGCTGTGCATAGTCATGTGGTTGAGATTTAATTAAAATTGTGTACTGCATGCAGCCTGTTGTAACTAGCTTTGGTTTGCATGAGGTGATGAGTGGTGTAAATAAATCTGATTATGTTTTAAGCTTTTAAGTGGGGTTACTGTGGATATAAGATAAGGTACTCCTGGGGCTGTGTGGTAAATGAATTTCAGGAATTCCATGGAGTTGAGCTTTGCATCATGTGACTTTGAATGCAAGTTGGCTGTATAACTAATGCATGTGTCATTTTCTTGCTGCATGAGTCATGTGGCTGTAAGGGGGTGTAAAGCTGGGTGGTGTGTGTAATTTAAAGGGTGGTACCTCATTTTTTGTAACTAGTTTGCTATATGTAAATTGATTTTTTACATATGCATAGTGAAATTGAATAAGTTATTTAAACACATACACTTCCCTTTGGTGCCTGTGCCATGGTTTTATGAGTTAAATCCAGCTTCTTGCTGTAAAATTGACCTTTTGGTGTAAAATTTGAGTGTAAGTCTGCCTGTAGGCTGGATTTCCTGCTGTTATAGGGTACTATGAGCTTGAGCCTGGTGAAAAAAATGGTATGGAATACCACATCCCCCTCTCCATTTAATGCTGTCCCCAGCATTCCAGGTGAGAGCTCTCTATTATTCATCTGATTCTGTGGTTTCCTCCAATACCTCTTCCTCATTTATTGATTCATCTTCTTCACTTTGTTCTTCTTCTGTGTCTTCTTTTGTGTTTATCAACTTTCCTCTTGGGTAGAACCTCTTGACTTGAGATGCTGCAAATCTTCTTGCTAATTCTGTTCCATCAAGTTCCTCAAGTTCATATGGTCCATTGTTTATTTGTTTGATTACTCTGTAGGGTCTATTCCATTTGTTTTTGAAAAGTAGTCCCCAATTAGTTTCTATTGCTTTGTTGTAAACCAGGACCAAATCTCCTGGATTGAGTGGTGATCTTAGTTGGTGTGCCATTCTTCTATTCCAATATTTCATTGAGTCTTCCCTTGATTTTTTGAGTTTTTCTGCTGCTTTTCTTCTCATCTCTTCTTTTCCTTCCAACTGCTTGGCTCTGGCTTCCAATAATTCCTCAGTTGTGGATATTTTGTGCCATTCTACTGCTAAAAAGGTTTTTGTTTCAATGTCAATTGGTAATACTGGTAGTTGTCCAAATTGGAGTTCATATGGTGAGAAACCAGTTGTCCTTTTAGTGGAGATTCTGTCAGCCAAGGTAACCAAAGGTAGATATTTTTTCCATTTTCCTCCATTTTCTCCACACATCTTGACTAATGCATCTTTAAGTTGTTTATGGCCCCTTTCAACCATTCCTTGAGACTCTGGGTAATAAGGTGTGGTGACTCTGATCCTTGATCCTGCTTTCTTTACTGCATCTTGAAGTTCTTTTCCAAACTCTGGCCCCCCATCAACAGTTACTTCTTTTGGTGAGCCATACCTGCATATCCATTCTGAGGTGAACCATTCTGCCACTGCTTTTGCTGTTAATTTGACTAGTCCAACTGTTTCTGGCCATCCTGAAAAATCATCTCTGGCCACAACCATATATTTCCATCTTCCAGATTTTATATGGACTGCATCCATGCTTACCCTTTCAAAGATTGTTGATGTTGCTGTAGGCCTTCCTTGTTCCCTTTGTAAGTTTTGACTTCTCTTTTGGCAGGCTAGGCAAGATTGAACCCATTTCTTGACTGATTTCTTCATTCCTTCCCACCAAAATCTTGCTTTAATTCTTCTGTAAGTTTCATTTTTTGATAAGGAATTTTTCTTGTCTTAATTGATGGCTTGAGACTTCATGTAAGATGTGACTATGAAACTGATGATAATATTACTATTAATCAACAGCACTATGTCTGTTCTTATGAAATATAATAATAAAAATTATTATAACCACAATTAAATAATTATAAAATTATTTCTTTCACGTGTTATACACTACTAGTGATTATAACAGTGAGCAGTAATTGTCTACAAGAATCAATTACAAGAAGAATTTAATAATAAAAACTTCTTTTATTAAAATAATAAAATTATTTTAATATATAATTATCTTTTACAAGAATAATTATAAAGATAATTCTTGAAGAAAACTATTACTAGAGAAAAACTTTAAGAATTAAAGATAAAAGACTCACTAATACTCCAAAGAACTTATTGATAATAAAAGTAGAGAAATTTGACGTGGAATTGTGGATTTAAGGGATCAAAAGGATTTATAACAGTATTACAACAATATATAGTTGGATTCTATGATTTCACGTCTTTCTGATTGATTCTGAAAGAATTAAAACACTTAAGAATAGTTGAACTAATACTTACTTGTTGGTAATAAAGATTTAATAAATTGATAAGATGATGATACGGAAAAAACAGCAAGAAGAGGCTTCTTTTAAGTCAATAACAGCTCACAGAGGCGTGCCATGGAGCAAACTGAAAAACCAGTGAGTGAGAAAACAATAAACCTTTTTGGATTATTGATTGCATCATCTGTTGTCATGTAAGATTATCATAATTACTTAATTGATGCTTTTACGTGACTACCAACCCCAATATGGTTAAGAATAAAAGGAGTAACACTTGTAAATCTTCTTTTATTCTAAAATAATCATTGATTTCTCAAAGTTATCAATTTTATTGCCAATTTCATCACAGGTTGTAATTACTGTGAATTTTTGAAGATTCAGTGTTTCACGTAGAATATCCAAAAATGGACTGTAAGTAAAACTTTTAATTTTACTAGTAAAACTGTAATTCCTTTTGGTTGTACCATAGATAATACAGTTCTCCTTTAGTCCTGAAAGTTTCAGAAAGATTCATTAAGAATTGTATTTTTAATGAATTTTTGAAGGTTTTACCTCATTTCTACGTAGAATTGCAAATAGCAGTGTTTTGCTGGTTGCTATGAGGTAAATCAATGAATATGGGTCCCAAAAGGGTTTTAATTACTCTTTTGGGGTTTATCCATGGAAAGTCATTAGTAATTGACATGGTTAAAGGAGTGTAAGTAGCTCATTACCTCCTTGGCACGTCAAAATAGCAGGTTATTTGCTATTTTCTGATGTTTTACAGTAGTTGTAACTTGGTAACCAAATTCCCAAAGAGTTTTAGTTTACCAATTGGGCCAAGATGAGCCATGGATCCATGCTCTGGAGCTATCCACGCCTCTGAGGCCTCAGAAGTTGGGTACCCTGGCTCTCTTTGATGTCTTTTGTCCCCCTTGCCTATTTTTTACGTCAAAATAGTAATTTAAGCTTAAAGTGAGATATCCACTATGGGTGTACCAAAAGTCCATGTAAGAATACCATGATATTAAGTGCTCAAAACATGCATAACACTATTCTTAGTGTATATGTAACATGGGATTTCTCACTTTCCCATTATTTTGGCTAAAAATCAAGAAAAACAAAAATTTTCACGGATCTTTTATGTGGTATTAATGATGTGGTATTGAAGTATTTTCCATTTTACCACCTCAAATACTTAAATTGAGCTTATTCACTCTATGGAGCTACCCTAGGTGAATTTTTGTGTAGAATCCAAATCTGGTCTTAAATCCATGGATTTACTTACTCAATAAAAAGTTATTCATCTTTTCTGAAATTGAAAATGATGAATTTTGGATATATGCATGACTTATGAGTTTTGCATAATTCAAAATTTCTTTTTAAGATAATTGTGGCCTATTTGGGTATGTAAAATATACCTCAAGGCTCACATTCCCTCCCACCAAAAAATAAAATTGTACTACAATTTTATTAGTGATAAAAAGAATAAGGCCCCAAAAGGGGGTTAATGTCCACTGTCCAACCTCTTCACATTACTCAGATCAAGTAATTTAAAGCACATTTATAGACATATTCAGGCTTGTGGCCTTCTTTCATGTCTAAATCTTCTTAAGAGTTTATCTGAGTCAGGTATTTCTGATTCTGCCATCCATTCATCTTCATGTACTGGATTTCTATATCTGACAAGATATTCTCTTTGATTTTTACCCCTAAGTCTCCTTTCTTTAATGACTTTCTTTATCTTTCTGTCTTCATTCTGTTCCACAGGTGGTACAGTTAAAGGAGTTGGGTTTCTTAAAGGAAACAATTCTTTATCAGCTGGTTGGTAAGGTTTTATCAAGCTGACTGGAAATGTGGGGTGTTTATTTTCCAATTCACCACTCAATTCCACTTGAACTGCATTGGTTCCATGTAAAGCAACAATAACAAAAGGTCCTACATAAGAATCTTTAAGTTTCTTTGGGCCTTTGATATTATTAAAATTCAAGGTTGAAACTAGAACTAAGTCCCCTACTTTGAAGTCTGGTACTTTATGACTCTTGTCCCACTTCTGTTTTGCATAATCAAAAGCATCATCCATACTTTGTTTTGCATGGTGTTTTACTTTATCAAGCATTAATTTGAAGCTGGAAGCTGTAGGATGAATGTCAATCAAGTCTTTCCTCAGTGTGTCTGCTGGGAGTCTTGGATTCCATCCTTTTTCTAACATAGCAGGAGTTTGTCCTGTGGAAGAATGGACTGATGTCTTGTATGCCAATTCTAATGCAGGTATCAGAGTGCACCAGTCATGGGTAAAGCCATCTGAGTCTTTAAATTCTAATCCATAAGCACAAAATCTCCTGATCATGTCTTCTAAAGTTTGAATCATCCTCTCTGCTAGCCCATCTGTTTGAGGGTGATATGCTGTAGAGAATGATAACTTAGTCCCAAACAATCTATGAAGATTGGTCCAAAGTGCAGATGTGAACTTGGGGTCTCTGTCACTTATGATATTCTTAAATAACCCTGTATGAGAAATAACTCTACTCCATAAAAGAAGAGCTGTATCCATAGCAGTGTCATCTTTATGACATGGTAAGAATATGGGAGTTTTGCTATATCTGTCTACAATGACTAAACAAGCATTATAACTTTTGTCACCACTTGGAGGAAGTGCTGTGACCCAATCCATGTGAACAACTTCCCAAGGGGATTTTGGTTCTTGAATATGGATCATTAATCCAAATTTCTTGCCTGTACTCCTGTTTGCTTTTTGGCATCTATCACAGGTATGGCAATATTCAATGGTTTCTTTTCTCCAAGATGGCCACCATGCACAGTTCTTCACCTTTTCAAGTGTTCTGTCTTCTGATAGGTGTCCAGAGTAAATGCTATCATGGCATTCATGAAGAATGGTATTGATGAGCAATCTACTACACAATGTCATCACACAAGAATGTTTTGTTCTATGGTAAATAATCCCATCAAACAAGTGAAATCTTCCTTCAGAATAGGAATTTTTCCAAACTTCATCTAGTGTATTAACAAAAGATGTGTCTTTGCAGTCTTTATCCAATAAAGAAGTCAAGATATGGCAATTCTTGTCTTGTTTATAAGACTCTCTGACCTCTTCAAAGAATTCAGTCCCAATATCAGTTATGTTAATCCCTTCAATTGGAATCTGTGGTTCAGCTTCCAAAGGTACATAAGCTGGGTTATCAGGAGTGTTGGCTAAAGCCCATCTACTAAGTCCATCAGCATTTTTGTGAATGTTTCCTGCTTTATGAACTATAGTCATGTTTCCTCTATATTCTTGAATGGCTATTTGCCATCTCAACATATGTCTGTTGGGAGTTTTCATGTTAAGAAGTGATTTCACGGCATTACAGTCAGTTATCACTTCAAAAACACTGCCATCAAGGTAATAGTGTAATTTCTCAAGTGCCCATACCAAACATAAGCACTCCATTTGGCTTGCACCATATCTGGCTTCTGTTGGTTTGATTTGTCTTGAGATATAACAAACTGGTCCTTCTGTAGGTTTGTCATCAATAATTTGGACTTGGTGTAGGGCTGCCCCTAATCCATCCCCACATGCATCAATGTACAATTTAAAAGGAATATTCCAGTCAGGCATGAGGAGTAAAGGTGCTTCTGTAAGGGCTTTCTTTATCTTCTCATAAGCTTTAATTCTTTCCTGTGTCATTTCAAATACAGTCTGTTGATCACAGATTCTATAAAGTGACTTGGCTAGAATTGCAAAATCTTTCAAGTGTTGCCTATAGTAACTAGCAAATCCAAGAAAAGACATCATTTCTTTTTTATTCTGGGGTATTGGCTTAAGTAACACTGCTGCTACTTTATTCTTGTCAATACCCAAGCTCAAACCAGAAACAACATGTCCTAATGCTTTGAGTTCTTCAAAACCAAAATTGCATTTCTTAAGTGAAATTTTCATGTTCACTTCTGCAACTTTATGAAGTACTCTTGCAAGTCTTTCAAGGTGCAAAGACCATGAGTCAGAACATATAATAATATCATCAATATAAATGATAAGCCATCCTTCAGACAATTCTGTGGGGAAGATGGTATTCATCATTCTTTGATAATGAGATGGAGCATTTTTAATGCCAAATGGCATTCTAAGATACTCATAAATACCGCAGTGAGTGATAATTCTAAGTAATTTCCTAGCTTTAGGCGTCAAGACATTTTGATGGAAGCCTTTTAATGCATCCATTGATGTTATATACTTGGCTTTAGACAATTGAGTCAAGGTTTCTTGGATCCTAGGGATTGGATACCTATCTGGAACTGTGTAGGTATTCAAAGCTCTAAAATCTCCAACCATTCTTGACTTATCATTATGCCATGCAATAATAACAGGTGTTGTCACTTTAACTTCCTCATTATGGCCTACTTTCCTTAGCACACCAAGTTGGATCAACTCTTGGATATGTTTTTCCAAGGCTTCTCTAGCTCTGGGACTGGCTGGATAAGCTGGTCTTCTAAGTACTGGGGGATATGGTCTATCAATATTAAGAGTAATATCAATTTCATGTCCCCTTATAGCGCCTAATGGTTCATTATCAGATGCAAATGCATTATTGTATGTATATAATACATCAATAAGTTCATTCCTCATCTTTGGTGACAATGATGGATTAATTTGTGCTTCAACAAGTTGTTTAGACACAAATACATCTTTGTAAGTATCTTTGACAGAAGATACTACAGATATCTGTTTTGGCATATTGGAGAAAGCAAATTTTTGCCTTTTGTTATCTCCAATTGTGAAATATCTGTCTTTATGGTTATTTATATCAATACCATAAATATTCAAGTAATCATTTCCAAGAATGATATGCTGAGATGTACAATTATCCATTACTACAATCTCAGTTTTCATTCTTACACTTCCTGCTGGATGTGGGAATACAATATTAGTATCCAATATGCCCAAGGGGTACATATTGTTACTGGCACTACTGAACTGTACACCTTCTATTGGTAATAGATGGTTTTTCCATTCAGGAAGTATAATTTGGAGATAATCCTTGCCAATACAAGTGAAAAATGCCCCTGTATCCAGATTTACTTTGGCTTCAATATCACCCATTAGAACTGATGTGATACAGGATGCTCCAGCAGTGTAACCCTTTCCTCTAGCAGGTTTTGTTTTACACATTCTGGCATCTTGGATATTGATCAGGTTGTAGCAATCCTCACTGTACTGTGGCAAGTGGGTATGGACTTCTGTGACCTCAAAGAAAGCTGAAATGTTTTCAATGGGATAGTCCTCTACTGGTGTATCTTCAGAGACTGCAGAATCTTGGTCAGACTCTTCTTTCTCTTCAGTACACTGAATGTCTTCAATGATTTGAACTTCATTGATCTTTGTCTTCTTAGGGCAAGTGTTGGCTAAATGTGAAGTACTTCCACATTTATGACACTTCAAGACAGGTCTTTCTGGTCTTCTTTCCTCTCTAGGAATCTTTGAGACTATTTTGGACTCTATTGGGTTTCTAACCCAAGTTTTACCAATTCTTGTTCTGGTAATGATATCTTCCATAGCATTAATGTAGTCCTCTGTTGAACAGGGTTCCACACATCTGCTTTTGATAGCATGTTCCAGTTCTCCTCCACACTTTCTTAATATTTTCATATTAATCATAGTGTCAGACATATCTGGGTGTAAAGCAGATAATCTGTCTTTTTGTTTGAAGAACCAAGTAAGTGGTTTGTCTTTTTCTGAGTTAAAAATGGCACTTTCAAAAGCATTCTCCATTTTAAACCTCCAAGAATTATTGGCCCATTTGGTAATCACTTCAGATTTCCACCAAGACCAGTCATGTCTTCCATGATCTATTCTCATCTTGTAATACCATTTCTTTGCAGTCTTGGTAAACAAACAATGTAATTTTCCTACTATGATTTCATCAGGTATATTAAAGTCTTCTTGCAACATATCAATAGTCCTGATGAATTCAATATGGTTGTATTCTCCTTCACCAGAGAATGTTGGCCATTCTTCTAATTTGGGAATATCCTTTGCAGAAATAACATTCTCTCCTAAGAATGGAGTCAAACTTTCTTTGACAGAAAGTTTTTCTTCAGTCAAAGGTGTAGAATGTCTTGGCATATGTGGTTCATGATTCTTATGAATTTGCTCCACACTTGCAATTATTTCATTCTTCAATTTCTGCCTTTCACTGTCACTTTTTGCTAAATGTATAGCAAATTGATTGGTGTTCTTAACTATTTGTAAGACATGGTCTTCAAGAGTTTTAAGTCTATCATTTACTTTAAAGATGGAAAGATCCTCTGTGTCATTATTTTGACATTGGTTCTCAATTCTTTCACAAGCATTTCTAATTGACTCAAGGGTGACAGTTGTCAATTTATGCCAATCAGAATGTTGCTTGTCATTTTTCTTTAAATCATTGATGTCTAATGTAATTTGCTTTAACTTTGACTCAAGTTTGCCAATTTCTACACTAATACTTCTATGTACATCATTTATTTGCGTGGAAAAGTCCTGTTCATCCTTTCCTGCTCTTTGGCTGTGAATTCCATAAGAGTTCTGGCCATATTGAAGACACTGTCCACGGCTGAAGGCTCCAATCTGGGGATCCTGTACCCTTGTGGGTAAGGTCTGTGCCAATTGGCTTTGCCTTTGCCCTTGCCTTGATGGTTCTTGGGACCTCTCTGTTTCTTTTGAGGTCCTTTGGGCTTGTCCTTGGATGCTTCTGGAGCTGGTTTGGAGCTGGTAGATGCCACTGGTGCCTCTGTCTCCAAAGTTGGAGTCATTTCCAATTCTTTCTTCTGGTCTATGGATAAAAGACTCTGGTTCTTCAACCAATTCTTTATCTTTTTGACCTTGTCTTTGCAAGACAGGGGGCTCCAACCTCCTAAGAGTTCTATGGTCTTCTCCTGACCCAGAAAGCTCTTGATGTGTAAGTAGGAGTTCATGGCCCCCTGCCAAAGGCTTGGGCAGATTTCCCACTCCTCTTCTTTGGCTGCTCTGAACCAATTTTTGTACTGGCTCTGATATATTTCTATTGCTGCCACTTGAAAATGGTTCAGCCCTGGAAATATTATCATAAATTAGTTCAGGCTCAGAATTCACGTCAAAATCTGTTGGTACAGACCTTGGGGAATGGGGGGCAACTCTGGCATCCTCCAGATGTGCCTTTCTTGTGGAAGATTTGGCACTTCTGGATTTGGTCTTGCCTCTTCCTTGTCCACATCCATCTGGTTGGACTGAATAGTTGCTTCCATTTCTGGTATGCACCATTTTCACGTCAATTTAAAGATAAAAGGTGAAAATATAAGATAAAATACACACCTTTTGGTGGTAATTTAGCTTTTTCTGAGTTGAATAAGGTGCCTCTTTTAGCAATCTGCACCTCAATACTGTCTTCAGATTCTGCTTCTGAAGATTCTGGACTAGTGATATATCTTTTACTGAGTCTGTTGCCAGCTGCACAGTATTTGATTAAAGACACTAAAAGAAATTATAAAAGAGAAAAAATTATTTTTTTATACTTTTTTAAAATATTTTTTAAAGATTTTTATAAGTTTTATATTTTTTAATATTAAAAAAAAAATTATTCTTTTTAAAGAAAAAAAATTAAAATTTAAGATTTTGAATGAAAATTAATTCAGAGTAACTCAAAGAATAATTTTATAAGTTTTTGGATGTGAAAAAGCCACGTGTAAAAACAATATAAAATTAAACCAAATTCCTCAATGAAAAAGATTTTAAAACAATTTCAAAAATAAAAATATTTTTAACTCCAAATTGAAAGAAAAAAATTAATTAAATTAATATATTTTAGAGCTTAAAAATATATTAATTAAGGGTACAAGGTTCAAAAAACACGGCCAGGCCCCCAAATGTAAGATGTGGTAGGTATGGTGGTTTTTTAGAACACAAAAATGAAGTCTAGAATATGATTAAAGCCAAGTCTATGGATAAAATCACGGCCAGGCCCCCAAATGTAAGATGTGACTATGAAACTGATGATAATATTACTATTAATCAACAGCACTATGTCTGTTCTTATGAAATATAATAATAAAAATTATTATAACCACAATTAAATAATTATAAAATTATTTCTTTCACGTGTTATACACTACTAGTGATTATAACAGTGAGCAGTAATTGTCTACAAGAATCAATTACAAGAAGAATTTAATAATAAAAACTTCTTTTATTAAAATAATAAAATTATTTTAATATATAATTATCTTTTACAAGAATAATTATAAAGATAATTCTTGAAGAAAACTATTACTAGAGAAAAACTTTAAGAATTAAAGATAAAAGACTCACTAATACTCCAAAGAACTTATTGATAATAAAAGTAGAGAAATTTGACGTGGAATTGTGGATTTAAGGGATCAAAAGGATTTATAACAGTATTACAACAATATATAGTTGGATTCTATGATTTCACGTCTTTCTGATTGATTCTGAAAGAATTAAAACACTTAAGAATAGTTGAACTAATACTTACTTGTTGGTAATAAAGATTTAATAAATTGATAAGATGATGATACGGAAAAAACAGCAAGAAGAGGCTTCTTTTAAGTCAATAACAGCTCACAGAGGCGTGCCATGGAGCAAACTGAAAAACCAGTGAGTGAGAAAACAATAAACCTTTTTGGATTATTGATTGCATCATCTGTTGTCATGTAAGATTATCATAATTACTTAATTGATGCTTTTACGTGACTACCAACCCCAATATGGTTAAGAATAAAAGGAGTAACACTTGTAAATCTTCTTTTATTCTAAAATAATCATTGATTTCTCAAAGTTATCAATGTTATTGCCAATTTCATCACAGGTTGTAATTACTGTGAATTTTTGAAGATTCAGTGTTTCACGTAGAATATCCAAAAATGGACTGTAAGTAAAACTTTTAATTTTACTAGTAAAACTGTAATTCCTTTTGGTTGTACCATAGATAATACAGTTCTCCTTTAGTCCTGAAAGTTTCAGAAAGATTCATTAAGAATTGTATTTTTAATGAATTTTTGAAGGTTTTACCTCATTTCTACGTAGAATTGCAAATAGCAGTGTTTTGCTGGTTGCTATGAGGTAAATCAATGAATATGGGTCCCAAAAGGGTTTTAATTACTCTTTTGGGGTTTATCCATGGAAAGTCATTAGTAATTGACATGGTTACAGGAGTTTAAGTAGCTCATTACCTCCTTGGCACGTCAAAATAGCAGGTTATTTGCTATTTTCTGATGTTTTACAGTAGTTGTAACTTGGTAACCAAATTCCCAAAGAGTTTTAGTTTACCAATTGGGCCAAGATGAGCCATGGATCCATGCTCTGGAGCTATCCACGCCTCTGAGGCCTCAGAAGTTGGGTACCCTGGCTCTCTTTGATGTCTTTTGTCCCCCTTGCCTATTTTTTACGTCAAAATAGTAATTTAAGCTTAAAGTGAGATATCCACTATGGGTGTACCAAAAGTCCATGTAAGAATACCATGATATTAAGTGCTCAAAACATGCATAACACTATTCTTAGTGTATATGTAACATGGGATTTCTCACTTTCCCATTATTTTGGCTAAAAATCAAGAAAAACAAAAATTTTCACGGATCTTTTATGTGGTATTAATGATGTGGTATTGAAGTATTTTCCATTTTACCACCTCAAATACTTAAATTGAGCTTATTCACTCTATGGAGCTACCCTAGGTGAATTTTTGTGTAGAATCCAAATCTGGTCTTAAATCCATGGATTTACTTACTCAATAAAAAGTTATTCATCTTTTCTGAAATTGAAAATGATGAATTTTGGATATATGCATGACTTATGAGTTTTGCATAATTCAAAATTTCTTTTTAAGATAATTGTGGCCTATTTGGGTATGTAAAATATACCTCAAGGCTCACACTTCACTTTGTTCATTTTGGCCAATTTGATAATGCTAAACACCTGTAAAACCCCTTGTTCCTGTTACACAAAGGGAGCAGTTTATTGTCATGCTAAGGACAAAAATGGTCCTTCAGCACTTCTCCTGACTAGGACAATCCCCTCCAGCTGCTTGGCTGTTATTTGTTTTATAATTTTCCCTGCCCAAGTCTACAGGGGAAGCAGTTTAGTGTCATGCTGAGGACCTCCTGAGTCTTCAATCTTCTTTAAAATCCCAAGGGCAATTTGAGTTGAGTGTTTTACATCATCTTGTTGGTCCTTCATGTTGAGTGAGTCCTGAGTCCATAATTAATCCAGTGAGTCAACCTTCAGTCCATAAATCCTGACCACTTATTCTTGAATTCCAAATGAGTTTCAATCCAGAATCAAAGAAGTGTCCAAGGTCTTGTGTTGTCCAGAGGTCAATCCATAAGGAACTCCTGTTTTTCTTCATAAATAATCTTCTTCATTTTCAGTATTGTGAATAATTGCCCTATGATAAATTGTTTCCAAATTCTCTTGCTATTTCTTAAAAAATAATGTATGTCCTTTTGTTCTTTTGTATTCCTGAATTATACCTGTTATAAAGAAATGAAAAAATAAAAAATTGTAATAATAAGGTGATTTGAAAATTGATTTTAATATTAATTTATTGATAAATATTGTTTAATAATATTTTTTTTGGATGAGGGCCCCCCTCTCCATTTAAAAATCTTGAGTTGGTTTTCAAATTTTGAAGAGGATATATCCTCATTCCCCCAAAACTTCCACTATAAGGGATAGTGTAAGAAATAAGTTTACCCACCCCTTATTTTTTATAGTTTTTTTTTTGATGAGGATAAATAATGATACAGTAAATATACATAATTTTATTTTAATGATTATTCAATAAATTTTTTATTTCTTTATTTTTTTTATTCTTTTACTGTAAGTATCAAATACCCATTAACTGGGATATCTGAGTAAAAATCAAATTTCAAAAGAAATGATCCTGAATCACAATCAAAATCATGGAACTGTTTGGTTGAAGGTGGTAATTTGTGCCAATCAGTAAAAATTGGTGCTCTTGAGAGTTTTTATAATTAATATAACATAATTGAATGATCATAATTTGGGTCCTTTAATCATATAATGACCCTTATGATGCCACAACTCTTCCTTTTAGAATCATCATTGTGACTCAGACTTTATTTCAAGTCCATCCCCTTTATGGTTCAGATTTTCTGTTACCCATAAATGCACTTGAGTTGTTAAAAAATATAAACAGTGAAATTGAAAATTTGTACAATTAAAAAAAAACTCTTCTTTGCTTTTTGGGGGGCTTTCAAATTCCTTTTGGAATAAATAGCACATTGAGGTGTTATTAATATGTAAATTCCCCAAATTATGTCATCAATTTATGAGTTTTTAATATAAATAACTCCTTCAGAGTTCAATTAATGCCTTTATGGCACAAATACTTCTTCTTTTCAAACAAGTTCCAATCACTTTCTTGTAATTGAAGAAATATTTCAAATAAATGGATTTTTTTTTTTTTTTTTTTAATATTATCATTGAGTTGAAAAAAAATAAGCCAATTTAATGGCTTTTGTTCTGATAGTAGGAGGAGTATAATAAAGATAATAAATAAATGGAATATTTTTGGAATCATGAATGGGATATGCCCCTAATTCTTAGGGAAAATAAATAAATAGTTGAATTTTGGGATAAAAATAAAATAAAATAAAAAATATGTTCAAAAACTTAAGTCAGTACATCTTTCCAATTCTTTTTTATAATGACATAAAATTAGAAGGTAGGAAAAAAAATAAAGTAAAATGAAACCTCAGGTAGTTTATAGTCTTGCCTAGGACTTTTGGTTGATTTTTGTTTTATTTTTTTGAGTCCTTGTTGAGAATTTTAGTGGTGGGCAGTTTATGGTCTTGCCAAGGACCATATGTTGTCTTTTCTTTGGTCCTTGTTGATAATTTTAGTGATTTATTTTTGATATTTGAAGGGGTAGTTTATGGTCTTGCAAAGGACCATTGGTTAATTTTTCTTGATTATTGTTGATAATTTGAGTGGGCAGTTTATGGTCTTGCCAAGGACCATATGTTGTCTTCAGGAACCTGATTGTTGCCTTTGGGGTTTCATGGCATCAGATTTATCTTCAAAGCCAAGTTGTATAAGTAGTTCAAACAGTTTATAGTCTTATTGAGGACTCCTATCAAAAAAATGAAATATATCAGTTTTAATTTAATATCCAAAAAATAAAGTAAGAATGAAAAATAAAACAAAATAAGCAGTTTATAGCCATACTGAGGGCTTGCATTGTCCTTTATGGCCCTGTAGCACATAAAAGGTAAAATATTTCAGTTCAATTTAATATCAAAGATAAAAAGATCGTGAGAAATAAAGTAAAAGAAGCAGTTTATAGCCATACTGAGGGCTTGCATTTGTATATTGAAGACCTGTAGCACAATTAAATGTGTCAGCTCCATTTGTATCCAAGACAAATTAAGAATGGAAAAAGAAATAAGCAGTTTAAAGCCTTGCTGAGGGCCTTTTCTTTTATTAACTTATAGCCCTGTAGAATTTCAAAATAAAAAATAAATTAGCAAATTAAAAAATCAGAATTATAATTCCTAAAAGAACTAAGCAGTTTTAAGCCATGCTAAGGGCTTTTCTTCATTTCAACCCTCATTTTGTTATATATATTGATTCATGTTTTTTTTGTTATTTTATATATGTTGATTGATAAAAGCTTTAGAAAATAAAACAAAATTGTCAGTAAAATAATTAAGTCAATAAAATGATAGAATAATATACAATTGAGCAGTTTAAAGCCTTGCCCAGGGCTTTTCCTTCATTCTTTTTTTTTTTTTTTGAAGACCTGTAAAAAGTCAAGCTATAAATGTTAGTAGAAAATTTCATTGTGGAATAAATCAATAATTGTATAAAATAAAGAATAAATAAATGATAATATAGAAATCAGGGTCAACAGCAGTTTAATGCCATGCTTAGGGCATATCTGTTATTTGTATTTGTTTTATTTTTTATTTTTTTTATAGTAAGAAGGTAAGGTAGTCTCTAGAGGGTGTTATAACCCTCCAGGGGCTTCGGGTGGGGTGTTTCCATCTCCAAATATGTTGGGAAGCACTTTATTGTGCTTTAAACCACTTCGGGTGGTTTATTTTTTATTATGTGGGTGTTTTAAACCCCTTACTTTATTGAAAAAATGAGTCGGTTGGGCTGTATGGTGTTCTAATGGGTGTTATTACACCTCTGCAGTGCTTTAGAATTTGGTTGCGTTGGGTGCTTTCTAGTCGGAAGGTAAGGTAGTCAGCTTGACAGCCTGATCTAGAGGTTGTTTAAAACCCTCCAGGGTGGTTTGGGTAGGCTGTTTCTATCTTCGATCACCTTTAAAAGCACTTTATTGTGCTTTTAAACCACTTCGCGTGGTTTGTTCTTTGACGTGTGGGTGTTTTAAACCCTTTAATCTATTAAAAGTTTTAGTCAGTTGGGCTGTATAGTCCTCTGAGATGAGTTCCGTGGCTGATTTGTAACTATAAGGGCTGTTGGCTTCCCCTGTAAGGCACCACACCTCATCGGATGGCTGTATTTGGGCTGTGATGGGTGCTCTTACACCTTTACAGTTATCAAATTGATGTCGGGTGGCTTGTTTTACTATTCCTAGGTCACTAAGCATTAAATATACCTCTAGTGATACTTAAAACTGCTTCGGTCTAGTCCTGTAAGGCTCCACACCTCATCGGGTGGTTGCATTTGGGCTGTTACAGGTGATATTACACCTTTACAAGGTAATGGCTCAGGTTAGAGTATTATCACGCTCACTGGACTTGTCTTTGCCTCAGCTTGAGTCGTGTCAGTAGTTGTGGTTGATTACGGTGGACCCTCATGGTATACTGAGGTGTTTCTCAGATTATCAGGGCTGGCTTCAAGGCTCCAAGAGTTGATCATGACCTTCGGAAGCAGTCAAAAATACCCCTTGGTGAGGTTTCAGTCACCTTCGGAGGGCTCCAAAGGTTCCAATGTGATCCTAACCAGGTATACCTGTGGTGGCGGCTGTAGAATCCTTTTCCGGGCTAACGACACAATAGGAGTTAGCCATGTCACTTACTGTTTGGCTCTAATCTTTTATTTAACACCTGCTGTCAATCATGAAAATCAGTTTGGTTTTCAACGTGCTATATTGTACTGTACTGATGCAGTGTACAATACAGTACATGCCCTTGCTTTTTCTTCTTTCCTCTTCTGACCTACTTGTATTGCTGGAAAATCTTGTTTTGATGCTGTCGTGATATTCAACATGCATGGTGTTTGTAACAGAGGTAGGGTCTTGTGATGACTGCATGCAGGTGCAGTAGTGGTGTAATTCTATTATGGTAATAAGCGGTAGTATGATGTCGAAATTTGAGAATTTGGTTACTGGGCTGCCGATTTGCAAATGCCTATCCAGCTTGTCTTGTTTCTTCAATTATATACCATTCAGGATCCTTAACTCCCTGCTCATGGAAGGATGTCAATTGAAACGTTCCAGATGGTTTTTATTTTTTTTTATTTTTTTTGTTGATTCTTTCAAACGTCTCTTCCATCTTAGTTGCTTTGACCACTTGAGCCGCTATTCCTTTACTGTAACTGTATTAATTTCATCGTCTTCAATTAAATTGGATCCTATCTTCATTATATTGCTTAAATTGATAAATTGAATTTAAGGAGGGCTTCAACAGCTGTGTCAGTGTTAGCACATGATTTGCTTTGATGCTAATTTATTTAATGTGTCAAATCTTGCATGAGTGCAAGATCCAAGCAACTTGTTCTAGGCTGTGCACCAATATCTCCAGAGTGGAGTTAGAGTGTTGATAGGTTGTACCTGTTGAGTCATAAACCACAAGTCAGCCTCAATAGAATTTTACTATAAATACCCCCTCCTCTTGGTTTTCTTCTCTTCCCCCCACTTTTTTCTAAAAATGAATAAATAAATAAAAATAAATAATAAACCCAAGTTAGGTTTAAGTTAAAAGATGAGTTAAGCTGGGTTCTACAATATAAATTAGAGTTAAATAAATTGAAATTAATTTAATTTATCTTCAATAAAATGGATAGCTAAAGCAATAAGGAGCCATAATCCTATCTATTAATTTTTTTATAGTTGAAGATATATTATTTATTAAAGCTTCAAAAAATATTTACTCTATCACTACTTTTTTTATTATTTTTTTTTTTTGGAGAAAACAAGAAAGAAGATAAAATTGATAAGAGAATAAGAATAGATTTAGAATGAAGTAGATCCCTAATATGATGTGAGGTTTTTTTTTTTTTTTAAAAAAAAAAAAAAAAAAAAAAGTAATCAGCTACTGATATGAACTGAATGGAAACTGATTGTGTTTTTCTTTTCTCTTTTTTTAGTATTTTAAATTTAATACTAATTTGATTTTTTTTTTTGATTTTTAGTAAAAGATAAATAAATATAAGTATAAGAAAAAACATTTGACATTAGGTAAGCTTATGTTCTATTTATTCCTTCAAAGCTTATATTAATTGAAGCTGATTTTTTAAATTTTTGATATTTTATTTTGTGTGACTTTTTTTTAATAAGAAAAAGAATTGAATTGTAAAGAGGAAAGATAAGAAATGGTAAATAAAAAATTGAAGAAATAAAAAATAATAATATAAATGAAAATAGTATGGATTATTAAGCATGGAATTGAGGACTTAGCAGGTGGTATTTCTTCTAATTAACTCCTTTGACTAAGTACCTTCTTCACTAATTCTTGTTTGAGAACTCTTCCTCCCCTCCATTTCTCTCTTTTTAGACTTTTAAAGAAGTAGTCTTGACAGAAAGAATCCCAGTCTTCTTTTTCTTTTATCCAGCTAATATCTGTGTCCAATGACCAGGGATTTTCATCAAGTAATGGCCATGACTCCATTTTTGAAGGATTTAGTGACTTTTGAAGTGTGAAAGGCAAGATGAATTGGAAATGGTATCAAGTTTATTTTGATTGGATGATAATTTTGGGTAAGAATGGGATATTCCTCTTTGATAAGGCAGGAGGTTACTGCCTGAGGATTTTTATGATTTGGGTGAGTGAAATTGGTTATTTTTGTTGATAAGAATTGATTTTCCTCTTTGATAAGGCAGGAGGTCACTGCCTAATGATCTTATGGTTATTTATTGTGTTTTTTTATTGGTGAGTGGGATTATTGATTTGATTTGATGAGAGTTGATATTCCTCTTTGATAAGGCAGGAGGTCACTGCCTAGTGATTAATTGAATTTGAGTCTGACTTTTTTTGTTTGATTTTTGATTTTTAGAGCTGTTATGTGTCTTTAAGATGGGCCTTGATGGTTTGAAATTTAATTGGTCCATTAATTCTTGAGTAATTTGATCATTGGTTTTGTCAGAAACCTCCAAACTTTTCAGCAATTCCTTGATTTCTTCAATTTCTTGGTTTCTTGATTTTGATGAAATATCCTTAAAGTGCCAAAGTTTCTCTTTATTGAAATCATAATCTTCAGCTTCCAAAATTGAATCTTCATTATTAATTTGATCTTCTTTTATTAATTCTTCCCCATAGGATCCAAAATTTGGTGAATTGGGCATGGTGGAAGTGATTGATATATTTTTGTAAGTTTTTTTTTTTTTTTTTAAGAAATACTTTATTGATAAATTTCTTCTTTGTTAAGGCAGGAATTCACTGCCCAGAGAGAAAATGAAAAAAGAAACTAATGATACATTGATGGATGATACTGATACATTGTTAGAGAAAGAAGTCTTGATTTTGTTGATTTTATTTAAAGTTGAGCTCCCCCAAGTGGGAAAGGTGAGTGTCTGTTGAGCAATCTGGCCAAAATCAGGTCTTTGAGGGCTTCCACAAAGTTATTTCTTTCCTCAATTTCTGGTTCTGCTGGAAATTCTGACCACCATAGGTCTTCATCAATGAATATATATCCATCTCCAACCCATTTCAATTTCCCAGTTTGGTATGTTGATCCATTCAATCCAAGGTACCACTGGGCCCAAATTTGGTTGAAGTAAAGTCCTCTTCTTGGTAGTGTGGCAATTTCAAATATTTCATCCCAGAATTGATTTTCAAGGTTACCTTTAATTCCCTCTTCAGTTAACAGCTCTAGGAATTGGATTTTGTTCAAGTTTGCTCCTGGAAGTTGACATAAATATTTATCTTCACATAAAATTTCTTGAGCTTCATTCCCATAAATGTCTTCAAAGGTGATGTATGGCAGGTAAATGTAATTGTATTCATTTTCTAAGATGGATCCTGTTTCTTCATCTTCATTGGGAGGTTGCTGGATGAATTCAGGGTTTTCCAGTTGCCATTCATAAGGTTCTTCTTGGTTGTTCAATGGTCTGTCCAAGAAGTTGATATGGTATGTGTCTTTTAAATTTTTGCCTCTTTCTTCCATAATTATGAGGTCTTTTTCAATTTCATTTATAATTTCTTCATCTGAGAGCTCATGATGCTCACTAAATCTGACTTTCTTCTTTTTGGGTTTAGGTTTGAAAGGGTTTCCATATATTTTCTCATTTCCATCCACTAAAATCTGGAAGGTTTCTTCATTATTGTAAATTGGCTTGTAAGCTATGTTGGGTAGTTCATCTTCAGAGGTTAAATCTTCAAGTTGTCTTTTGAGATTGCTTGGCCATCTGTTATTTTGTGAATCTTGGCCAAATTTATCACTTTCTGGAGATATGGATAACTCTTGGGTCTTTTGGGTCAAATTGATTATGGTATTGTCTCTTTTTGCATTTTGAAACTTCTTTCCTGGGTCATTTCTGACCAATGTTGCCATATTGCATAAATCCATTCCTCTAGGTGGTCCAGTTTGCCATCCAAGTGCTTGAGGTTTGCATATGGGCATACATAATCTTCTTCCATCAGGTTCCTGATAGCTTAGTATTTCACCTTGTTTATGGGAGAATTCTAGTCTGATATTGTTGTCTGCCAAGAATGGTCTTCCAAGTACTGTATGGACAGATCCTTTTGCAATGAAGAAGTGAATTAGAGTTTCTTCACCTGAAGCCAAAATGATTGGAGTAAATTCTGAAAGTGCAACCAATGAAGTGGTATGGCCTCCAATTCCCCTAAGGTTCATGTTAAGATTTCTTGTTGTGAGTGAGGCTTTGATTGCTATTTCTTCTGGTATAATGTTGAGTTCTGCCCCAGTGTCCACTAATGCTCTGATAGGATATTCTTCCTTTCCAATAAAGATTTCCATAAATCCCAAAGGACAAGCATAATGAATCTTGGGTTTTGGTATCTCTTTGAATCCAAAGGTTAATAGTCTTTCTTGAAGATCCATTGAGTTGAGTGATTTAATCTTTTCCTTTTCTTTTTCTGATAATTCTTGTAATTTATGGACAAAATTAGGTGACATCCTCAAGATTTCTTCAATGGTGAGGTTGATCTTTTGTTGCATTATTTTCTTAATAATTTTGTCAATTTCTAGTTTGATTTCAACTTGTTTCTTTTGAGGTTTTCTGAACTTTTTTTCTTCTTTGGGAATTTCTTCATCTTCATCCTTATTGGCAATATTTTCAAGTTCCTCCTCAGGTTGGTCTGGTTTTGGAATATTTGAATTTTGGAATTTGGTGGGAATTATTACTCTTTCTTCCTCTTTTTCTCCTTCAATGTAAGTTCCTGGAATAGCTGTTTTCTTCTTTGGCTCTTGATTTTGGGATTGTCTTTCCATTCTTTGTTTTGTCTGTCTTAATCCAATGTGTGATTCAAAAGGGTCATTGGCTGAGGAAATGGTAGGTGGTTTCCAATTTGACCAATCTTCAACATGTGCAATTGAGGTTGTTTTATCATCTGATTTCTTTTCAGTGGGCTTAACCTCTTCTTCTGGTTTTGGTTTCACAGTGAATTTTTCCATGAATTTCTTGTTGAGTTCTGCTTGTTCTTTTGCAAAGGCCCTGACTATGTCTTTGGCACTTTCATTTCCTTCCATAGGTACTCTCTGATAATTGGGGAAGAGGTAAGATGCTCCTTGGGTTCTGACAATTCTTTTGTCCAAATCTTCAGCAAGGTGAGTGCATCTAGTTGCTGTATGACTTTCTTCCTTGCAGTAAGTACATTTCATTGGTGGTCTTGGAGCCATTTGAGCTGGTATGTATGGTTGGTAACTGGATGAAAATGGTGGTAAAGGATTTCTTGGCCTATATGGCTGGTTATTTTGAGGGAATCTTTGCTCTTGATTGTTGTTCCAGTTCCTTCTTGGTGGATTCACTGCTTCTGAGAGGCTTTTAAGTTGATGCAAAACTTCTTTAACTGATTCTTTTCCCTCATTTCTTGGTTGAGGTTCTGGTTGTGGAGGATTTTTGATCTTATGGGTGAGTTCTTTGACTTGTTTTAAAACTTCATCCCAGCTTTCATCCTCAAATCTTGTTTTCTTTTCTGGAGGTTTTGGTTTAGAAAATTCCTTTTGTTGAATAAGTACCTTGGCCTCAAAGTCTTGTTCAATGTATAATTTCAAAATATCCAATCTTGGAATGATGTAACCTCCATCCAAGGCTTGAACCATAGCTCTGTCTTTAATCATTTCTTTGTAAATTGATTCTTGAACACTAGGGGAAAGGCTGGCCAATATCTCCTGGTTATGATTGATATCACCTTGGATATATTGGTATCTTTTGAGGTAAGTGATGATTGCTTCATATTCCCCAATGAATTTTCTGTATTGAGTCATGTTTCTTATTCCACCTTCTTGTTGAGTTTTTGTGAATAAATCAGTGATTGAGGATAATCTGTATCTTCTTTCAGGTGAGACTGTTCCCCATCTTCTTTTCATATCCACTTTCAATTGATCCCAATCAGCTGTTTCATATCCTGGCATTCCTTCAATATGATAACTGATTTCTTCATCTTTTGTCCAAAATGCTATTTGTCTTGCAATGTCTCTTCCACTTGCTCCTTCAATTTCTGCAATATTTTCAACTTTCTTGATGAATCTTTCCACATCCTTTCCATCAAACCATAAGTTATAGTCCTTGGCTCTGATTTTCACTATTGGAGTAGTGTTTCTTGGAATTTCTTGATGTAATGGAGTTGGCATTTGGGAAGAAATGTTGATTCTTCTTGGTAAGGTACTTTGTCTTTGTTCTGTATAAGGTGTTGATGTGGCCATGGGTCTAGGATAAGGTGAAGGTGATCCATGTTGCCTGAATGATCTTGGAAGGGTGGTTTGTTCTTCAAGTGGACTATTTTGTGGAGTATAACTTGATGATTTATTTTTCCCTTCCTTTTTGATTAGTGCTAGTAATTCTGCTTGCATTTCTAGCATCTTCTGCTGAAGTCTCTCTGTTGAAGACATTTCTTCCTGTCCTTCAACAGTCTCTTCATTGAGGTTTTCTTCCTGTATTTCTTCAATACTGGAAGGTAATTTTGATGATGAAGGGTTATCCATTTTTGGTTGATTTATTTCTTCCTTTGATTCTGGTATTGAGTTATTGATTTTATTTCTTTCAAGGAGATCAAGGAAAAATTTCTCCACAACCTTCAAGTCCCTTTTATTGGTTCTTGGTGTTGCAATAGGAAAATTAGAGTATTTATTTGATTCCTCTCCTAATTCTGTTTCTTGCTTTGGTGGATAATAGTAATGATAAGAGTAAGTTGATGATTCAGATTCTTGAGATGATGGTCTTTGCTGATTTTGATTATTTGAATCCAGTTTTTGTTATAAAAAATAGTATTCTTGGGGTAGTTAAGAACTTTATAATTTATTGATTTTAATTTAATTTTTATTGAAGTTGAGGTTATCTGCCACTGTTGGGACACCAGATGTGGGAACTCCTCTTGTGTGGGATTAAAATGAGGCAGTACCTGGAGGGGGAAATCACAGGTAACTAGTTTTGAATTGCTAATAACTCCTGTAACCAAGGGTGGCAAGGGTGTATTGCCTGCCCCTCCTAAAATACTGAACAAAATCTTCCTTGGAGCTCACAAACCAAAATAAAATTAGTAAGTGGCTTTACAACTGCAGAAGACAAAATTCAGCAGTCTCAGATCAGACCTATTCAATAAATGATATGAAAAACAATGTCAGTAATTTTGGTTAATTTTTAGATTTAATGAAATACTTGTCTGTTTTAATTTTAATAGTTTTTGGTGAAATTGAGGTGAGTTGTTTCTTCTTGGTGATAAATCCTTGGTAGGATGGGTTATTTAAGGTTTTCTGGAAAATTTGATTGATGTTGACAAAGGTAATTTTTGTTAAGGTATAGTTATAATAGAGTAAAATATTCTTTGAAAGGTTTGTTATTTTTAAGAGTGGTTAATAATAAGATAAAACTGTATTTGTTAAATTTAAAAGGTAAGATTCCTTGATATTGTATTTTTTAAAGGGGTAAGTTAATTTTAAATCTTGATAAATTGTTTAATTTTACTGGATAAAATATTTTAATAGAGTAGTAACCCTAATCTTGGGTACTGGGTAATTTTTTTTTAATAATGATTTTTTTTAATAATAATAAGATTCCACTGAGCTTAGCTACTGGGTAATCTTCAACACTATACTTCCACTGAGCTTAGCTACTGGGCAAGTAAAATTCACTATAATTTTCTGGACTACCTCCCAGGTGAGGGATGAATTATTCCTATGCTCCTACTGTGCAGTGGATATAATTTGCATAGGATATAATGTGCATGGGGGGGGATTTTGAAATTTTGGGGGAGAGAGCCCCTCTATTTATACCTTTTGGGAGCCCAGGGGGCCCTCCATGGGAGCTGTCTTCTTCCACTTTAATTCCTCTTGATTTCATCATGTGACTCCATTTTTGGTGAGGCCCTTTCTTGCATGGGTCAGGTGATTTAAGGTTTGGTGATAATTTTTCTCTTCACAGCCTTCTTTCATCACATGATGGTCTTTTGGTGAGCTAATTATGATGTGATTTTCTTGGATTTTCCTTGCATGCATGAGGTGATTTCATTTTGGCTGAGGATTTTTCTTGTGCACAGCCTTTTTTCTGTCACATGATATGCTGTTGGTGGGTTCAGTATCACATGATGAATTTGTATTTTCTTTGCATATGTCATATTTTAGGCTTGGTAGAAGTGGCTGTGTAATTTATGCAGGTGTCATGGTTGTTACTCTTCTTTTTGAACTTTAAAATGAGGTCAGGTGATAATTCCTTGCACTGGTGAATTTACTGTTATGTATGAGATGATGTGATTTTTCAGTTTGACACATGCTGTGCATAGTCATGTGGTTGAGATTTAATTAAAATTGTGTACTGCATGCAGCCTGTTGTAACTAGCTTTGGTTTGCATGAGGTGATGAGTGGTGTAAATAAATCTGATTATGTTTTAAGCTTTTAAGTGGGGTTACTGTGGATATAAGATAAGGTACTCCTGGGGCTGTGTGGTAAATGAATTTCAGGAATTCCATGGAGTTGAGCTTTGCATCATGTGACTTTGAATGCAAGTTGGCTGTATAACTAATGCATGTGTCATTTTCTTGCTGCATGAGTCATGTGGCTGTAAGGGGGTGTAAAGCTGGGTGGTGTGTGTAATTTAAAGGGTGGTACCTCATTTTTTGTAACTAGTTTGCTATATGTAAATTGATTTTTTACATATGCATAGTGAAATTGAATAAGTTATTTAAACACATACACTTCCCTTTGGTGCCTGTGCCATGGTTTTATGAGTTAAATCCAGCTTCTTGCTGTAAAATTGACCTTTTGGTGTAAAATTTGAGTGTAAGTCTGCCTGTAGGCTGGATTTCCTGCTGTTATAGGGTACTATGAGCTTGAGCCTGGTGAAAAAAATGGTATGGAATACCACAATAAAGGCTTGGTTTAAAAACCAAACCATTTTTTCATAGGATCAGAAAAAGCAGTTGGCCCAAGAGGGGGACAAAATCTCTGTGGAAGCTCCTCAAGCCCCCACAAGAATGAATATTTCCTTACAAACATCAAACACAGGCAGGAAAGTCCCAAAGAAAAACCAGAAGGGAAAGCAAAAGGCAAAGGGAAAGGCAAAGTCCAAGTGGTACAAGCCTTATCCTCATAATTACAGAATTCTAAAGAGAAAAGAAATCCATGGACAATGTGTTCAATATGAAAAGAATGTATCAATATTTCTTAAATAAATATATTTTCCAAAGATAGTATTTAATTTTAAAACTTGTTACAATGAAATTTTAACAAAATGTAACAATTTTTGTTATGTCCAACTGAAGTTGTGAAGAGAACTTTTACAAGCCACAGAGTGACAAAAGACCATTTTGGGTCTTCAAAATTTCAATAAAGCCAATATTTTGTCTTTGACACATATTTTTGAAAGTATATAATCCAAAGTAACATTTCTTAATCAGCCATATAACAATTCTATGGCTTTGGTAAGCCCACATAAGCAATTTGGTAAAAAAACATAAGCCCTTATGTGTTTTTGCCATAAATTGGTATAATCACTGGTGATTTGGTTTTATCAACTTATGGCAAAAACAAATAAGGGCTTATGTGTTTTGACCAAATTTCTTACATGGGTTTACCAACACCCTAGAATTATTATATGGCTGATTAAGCAATGTTACTTTGGATTCTATACTTTCACGAATATGTGTCAAAGACAAAATATTGGCTTTGTTTAAATTTTAAAGACCCAAAATTGTCTTTTGTCACACTTTGAGTTATAAAATTTCTCTTCACAACTTCAGTTGGACATGATAAGAACTTTTGAATTTGGTTAGAATTTCATTGTAACAAGTTTCAAAAATAAATGGAATTGTTAATTCCATTAATAGAAATAACAATGCCATTTGTGGAATTGTTAATGAAGACCGTATCCTCCACTATTAATAATACCAACTGACCCAGCTAGCCCTGGAGCTAGGGAAGCATTGGAAACTCATATGAATGAGCTGATGAAACCAGGAGTTGTCAGAAAGTTTGGAAATAATGAGTAAGTAAAAGTCACAACCCCTGTGATCCGTACTTGTAATAATGAGAATTCAAGGATGATTACTTATTTTAAAGCATTGAATACCTATACCATTCCATATGGATCTCCAATTCCTAAAATACATGAGACTTTTACTCAATTATCCAAAGAAAGAGTCATGACTTCTATGTATGCACTTAAGGGCTTCCATCAGAATATCTTGACACCTCATTCTAGAAAATTATTGAGGAGAACTGGCTATTGTGGTATTTATACTGTGTTTTAGTATGCCTTTTAGAATTGAAAATGCACCCTCTCATGATCAAAGAATGATGAATACCACATTCCCACATGAATTATCAGAGGAATTATTAATCATCTTTATTGATGAGATTCTCATTTTTTCAGAAACCTGGCAATTGCATTTGAGGAGACTTTCATTAGTAATTAAGGAAATTCTTTAGGTAAACATTAAAATATCTCTCAAGAAATGTAATTTTGGTTTTCATGATATAAAAGCTCTGGGACATATAGTTTCAAGAATAATCCTTGGTGTTGATAGAAACAAGGTGTCTTCATTCTTACTTAAACAAATTCTCCAGAACAAGAAGTAAATGGTGTCTTTCTTATTTTTTTCTAGTTATTGAAGGAAAAACCTCAAAGTTTTTTCAATCAATGCCACATCATTGTACAGAATTTGTGATCAACAAGCTTTCTTTTAAATGACACAAAAAAGCATTTGGGCATATCAAAAGATATAGTATGCCTTAACCAAGGTACCATTATTATTTATGCCAGACTGTAAACTTCCTTTCAAGCTGTATATTGATTAATTTGGTGAAGGTTTAGGTGCATCCCTTCATCAAGTCTAAATTCTCAATGACAAGCCTTATGAAGGTCCAGTTTGTTTTGTCTCAATAAAATAAAGCCTAATGAGGCTAGATATGAAGCAAGCCTAATGAAATACCTTTGCCCTGTATGGGCTCTGGAAAAACTGAAATATTGGCTTTATGGTAGTGTATTTCAGGTAATTACTGATTGCAATGCTGTGAAATCAATCCTTAGTATGAAAGCTCCAAACAGACCCATGTTAATATGTCAGATTTGTATACAGTAGTAGAGAGGCAATATGACCATACCATAGTAAATAAAGCTGGAAATATTCATAAGAATTCTGATGTCTTGAGGAGATATTCATTACCCAATACATCCTAAAATCCTGCCTATGTTCCTGCAAATTCAGAACCTCAAATTCCAATTGAAGGAATTAATATTACAGACATTGGAACAGAATTCTTTGAGTAAGCTATAGAAAGCTACAAGAAAAATAATAATTGTCATATTCTTAGTTATCTTCTTTACAAAGATTGCAAAGAGGCATCTTTGGCTAGTTTTTTGGATGATAGATGGAAAACATCATATGATAAGGTAATATTTCATTTATTTTGTAGTATCTTATATCACAGGTCTAAACACACATGTGTAGGGGTCTTATGTAGTAAAATTCTAGTTAATAAAATATCACTGGAGTGCCATGACAACATTTATTCTGGAAATCTGTTTGAAGGAAGAGAAATTGAAAGAATTAAGACATGTTCTTGGTGGTCATATTGGAGAAAAGATTTCATTTAGTACTGTCATAGCTGTGACATCTGTCAAAAGGCCAATAAAGCTACTGGTAAAGGATTTTGTTTGATGATTCATATCCAAGAAACAAGTACCCATTGGAAGCGGTTCACATTAATTGGGTGAATTCCTTACCACCTGGTGGTGAGAAAAGCCACAATTAATTTCTTGTTATTGCGGACAAATATAGACAATCTACAAGATTTTTACCATGTCATAAATATGACACAGATATGGGTACAGCTCTTTTGATTTGTAATAGAGTTATATTTCATACTTGTCTCTTCCAAAATTTCATTAGTGATAGAGATGCAAAATTTACATCAGACTTATGGACAAATTTACATAGTTCTTTGGGTACAAAACTATCATTCTCAACAGCATACCATTCACAAACAGATGGGTTATCAGAAAGAATGATTCAGACCCTTGAGGACATGATGAGAAACTTTTGTGCTTGTCGCCTGGAGTTTAAGTATTATGATGGCTTTACCCATGAATCATGTACACTTATACCAGCATTGGAATTAGCCTACAAGACTTCCATCCCTGATTCAACAGGAAAAAGGATGGAACCCCAAACTTCCAGTTGATTCTTTGAAGAAAGACTTGGTTGATTTTCATACAACTGTATTGAGATTTAAATTATTTATTGATAAATTGAGAAAACATGACAATAAAATTATGACTTATGCCTTTGAATATTCTAAGCAGAAATTGGAAAAGAGTCATAAGGACACAGAATTCAAAGTATTGGATTTGATATTATTTTCAGCCTTGAAACTTAATAATATTGAAGGCCCAAAGAAGCTTAAAGATTCGTTTTCATGACCACTTACTATTAAAGCCCTTCATGGAACAAATGCAGTACAAGTAGAACTGACAGGAGAATTGAAAAATTAATTTCCAACCTTCCCTGTTACTCTAGTAAAGGATTATACTTCAATTAATAAGTAATTATCTCTTTTGAAAAATGAAACACCCTTAAAAATACCACCACTTGATCAGAGTGAAGAGAAAAAGGTACTTAAATTCCTAAAAGAAAGAATGCTTAGGGGAAAATGAAAGAGAATACTTAGTCATATATAGAAACCCACAACATGAAGATGAGTGGCTGTCAAAAAGTAAAATACCTGATTCCCAAATGTTTCTCAGAAGATTCATACATGAGAGAAGGCCATTTCCTCAATCAAAATCTTTAATTTTGTGCTTTACATACTTGAATGTATAAGTAGAAAGGTTGGACAGTGGATTATACCCCCTCCAATTCAGTTGGGGTTATACTATTCAATAAAAAATTTAGTACAATTTATTTTTGTGGTAGGGAATGTGAGCCTGTGAGGTATATATGACATACCCATAAGGCCACAAATAGACTTTTATAAAGTTGCTTTAGTATTAAACAGACTTATCAAGTGTATTTATAACAAAAAAACAAAAAATTGGTACAAGTTTGTTTTTGATAAAAAAAGCTATAGTTATCATTTCAATTTGGGATTCTAGACCAAAAAAAACCTATGGTTTACCCATAGGGTTTTATACCCAAAAATGGCTATTTCTTATTTCATCAGAAGGTTTCAGAATCTCACATAACCAATATACATTTTTAAAAAAAATTAATTTTTTAATTTTAACCTTGAATTTAAAATTGCAAAATGCTTATGCAAACTTGAGAAAATTGAGTTAAAATTAAGTTTTGGTGTATATTTACAGAATTGGCTAAGTATTTGCCATATGGGCTTTGCATCCTGCCTGAACTTGATTGAAATTGGCTTAAAGCCAAATAGAGCCAGGGTACCCAACATTTGGGATCTGCAAGGACTCAATTAAAGTTGTCCACTTGTATTGGAGGATTTTAAACCTTATTTAAAATTTAAAATTATACTTTGATTTAATATGAAAGTTTAAAACTGTTTGTCCCCAATTTGGACAGGAATTACAAGCTTCCAAAGGGTAAATCCCCATATGAAGACTTTTGATAAAGGTTTTAACAACTGTCAAATATTAAATAAGCTTAAAATTTAAAATTATAAGTGTTGAAACATTATCAAAAGTTAATGTTTTGTCTGCATTGCTATTTTATGTGGGAAAATAGCAATAACCTCAAAAATTCATTAAAAATCAAATCCTGAATGGATTTGGCTGAAAATTCCACGAATCTTACAATTCAATTTTATATGCATATAGATTTTTTTTAAGTATCCTTTTCAAACATGATTCTTTGGTAATTATTTTTTAAATTAGCTTTTTCAATTATTCTTGAAAGAAATTAAGTTTTCTTAAAAAAAAATAATTAAAAATCCAGCTTAGTAGATTTCCACTTGAAACTATATTTTTAAGCTTTTTATTCAATGAACTTTCATATAAATAAGCTTAAAATAATTTACCCAAAAGAGGATTAAAGTTGATTGGAGTTAAGAATAACATTGTTAACCTTAAATTGAAATGAAACATAAGTTACCTTAAGTTAAGAACCTTATTTTTGAGTATGGTTTTTCAGCTTTTATCTGAAAACTCCCTGTATATCCATTATGAAGAATGAGAGCTGCTCTGAAGGCATAAAAAGAGCCTTTACATTACTGTTTTTGTCCATTGCAATCATCATTCCATCAATCAGACATTTTAAACAGGTAATATTTTATTCCATATTTAATCTTATATTATTAAAGCAAGCCTTAAGCTCTTTTACTCTTCACAAATTATGAATGAAGAATTGAAATCATACAACTTAGATTTTATTGTTGTAATCATCAATAGCATATTTTATTATATAAAATTGTTCTCTTAAAATATCTTTTAAATCCACAAATTTCCTCTAAAAATTGTTGAATCTTTTTATCATTAAAAATATGTTTTATAATATCTTTTTTAGAATGTGTTTAGCCTATAAACATTATTTAATGCTATAGCTGTTGTTGTTTTACTTATTGTATGAAATGAATATTATATGTTTTCTCTGAATTTCTATATCTTTTTTATCTAGTATTAGGTTTTTTATATAGAGTTTCTCCATAAGATTCATCTCTGCAAAGTGTGTGCGATATTGCCTTTATCAATAACATTCATATTATCTATAAGCTAATAAATATTATTATTTTCCAGATATGACTGTTGCATTAAGAGCTTGTATATTTAATATTATTATATCTGTCAGTGACTATTATAATTATTAAGATTTTATTATTTTTAAATTGTGTAATAATAATTGATTTTTTTATATATAATTATTTTTATTTGTGGCTATGATATACAATTATATTGAATTTTCTACTGAAGAAATTCATGGTATTCTTAATATTTGTTACTATTATCAAGAGTTTCCTAGACAAAACTTACAATATCACTTAAACACACCCACATTCAGCCATATGCTTCCAAAGAGAATCAAAGGTTTCTGTGAAACCATTCATAGTGCCTTATGAAATACTAATACTGAAAATATTTGAAGCATATTTGAGATTCATGTAGAGCTTATACCTCATCATTCTTAAGGAGATTCTCTAATAATATAGCAAATGAAATAGAATAGCCCTCCATATATTCAAAATCAGATAATTTATTCTTTAATCTTGAATATAGTCAAGTGTTGATGATTTTCTTTATTTTTTTTTCCAAAAACCTTGAAGGAAATTATAGTTAAAACAGGTATATTTGGGTTTCCATTCCTTTTTTTATGACGCTTAGCTTTTCAGAAGAACCTTTGAAGGATAATTTCTCAAAAATATCATCTGAATAATGGAACAAATTTAGCTTCAAGATTTTTAAATTTTAATTCAAATACCAAAAAATTACTTTATTATTTCAGTTTTATTCAAGATAGTGTGTTCATCACTTTCAAAATACAGATTATATTAAAAATGAAATCATTGCAAAAGTAATAAAGAAGAAAAAAATTTATGAAATAACCATATAATATATAATATAATAATTAAAACTAAAAGATATGTCATACAGCTTAAGTATTAATTGGCTTATTATCATCATATAACAGCTACTAAATTCAATTTAATCCATTATTATCATTACAAGAAATATTACAAACTTGAAAAAAACTCTATTTTATGTATTGTATCAATAATTGAATACTAAAATTAACTTAGTACTCTTTTTTTAGCAGTATACCATCATAGAGATCTATTTAATATCAGAAAATATGGGCTTAAACCATAATGATGAAGCATGTTGAAATACTTTGATTAATAAATAAACTTAAGCTTACCCATTTGAGCTGTAATCTTATTTTAAATATACTTAAATATGGTTGAAATCAGCCATAATTTCATAATTACTGAGAGACTTAAATACATGTAATTTTGGTAAGATGTCAAATAAAAGTTGGTTTTCAGCCTGAATCCTTTGTTCTTTAAATGAGATGAAAAAATATCAAGATTTTTGCAGAGCTTATGTACTTTTTGAATATTAATACAGAAATTTATTTTGAAAGGTATAAATCTCCAAGACCCATGGGAAGCTGCATCAACCAGGTGTGTGGTCTTCTTGAAATAGTGTAAAATTTCACATGACCTAAAAGTCCACAAATACAGAACTTCAACTCCCTACATCAAGACATTTGGTCTCTAAATGCTCCATTTTTTCATTCATGTATGGGAATTTAAAACAATTATGGGGCTTTAAATTTTGGTTAATTCATTTATTGGGATTCAGGTGGTAGATTCTATCAAATATTATAAACTTCCCAAAAGAATAAAGCATTTTCCTCACCATAACCCATGTGTCTCAACATGTTTCAATTTGTAAGCTTTATCTACTATTATTGTATGCTAATTTCACAGTCACAAAACTCAACTTCCCTCGAAGTATACCATTTTATATATTTGTGCTAAGGAGTTTGATTTAATTTGTCTCAAATATTCAAATAGTAGCTATATTCTGAACTTAAATTAGCATGATTTAGTATATAAGTAGTAAATTAACAGGAAAAACTGTGATGAATAACTGTTACTAATTCTTACTATTTCAATAAACATTTGATAGTAGAAATGAACCCTTCTATTGAAAGCATAGAAAATTTATTTTCAATAATTAAATAAGTAAACATCATCATCTTATGATAAGTAATTGAGGATAAATTGAGTCAAAACTAGATTATTAACTACTTTTCAAGTAAAATAGCTACAGTAATTCCAACATTGAATTCAAATGACTTAATTCTGGACTTGAGATTTTGTAACATAATCAAATATTACTTCTCATCCTAAATAAAGCTCTAGCATTCAAATGAAATTTTTTTATGAGAGCTTCCAATATTATTAAGCAATTACTTTAATGTTATAGTAAGAAATTTCAATAAATGGTATAATTATGAAGAACCTAAGCATAATCTTAAGTGACTGATGGCTTCTTATAGAAATTTCCTTCTCACATGTGTTAATACTATCATGTACACATTCTACATTTCTCATAAACTGATAAGATAACTATCTGACTTGCAATTTACAAAGCATCAGTGAGCTATAATAAATACTAAATGTGAGTATTGTGATAAATTATCCTTAATCATGGTTAAGCTTATATAAAGTCCTACTTGTTTTTTATTCTCTTAACAACTTTCATCCACAAATAAAATGATTAGTTTATGCTATAATAAGCTTTATATAACATTACTCTTCCTTTGTATATTGTTCTGATATTAGTTAATATTATTATTGATATTATCAAGTAGTTTTCCTATTGATTGAAATAAATCCCACTCTATCCTTAATAAATATCTTATTTTTATAAGATCATATATATTATATTAATTAATAATAATATTAGTAATCTTATTATTTATTCAAGTCATACCTTTTTGCTTAATCACATATCAAATTCATTATTGAATGTATTAATTATTATTAATTGATGATAATATTTCATATTGTTTCAAATAGTAAGTTAACTCATTCTAAAGTAGTAAGTTAAAATATAAATCTTAATTTTCATTTATTTTATAATTTCATTTTCATATAATGAAATCTGGAGCAATTCAGTTTTCAATTATTGTTTAAAGCTTAAACTTTAAAGAAAGAGTTGGAAACACCTTCTCCTAATGAAGACAGTGAAAGTAGAGCATTAAAATTTAGTAACTGCTGTGTAAAAGGTATGCAAGAATAACACTTAAGCTCAAGTTCAAGCCTGGATTGTGTGCTGGTTCAACCTTAAGTAAATTACTCAATCTCCTTCCTCTTCTCTTTCTCCCTCGGTTTTATTAGGTAGCTTGTTTTGACAACCAATCTGAATTAAAGATGTCAGGAAAATGTATCACAAGCTCAACTCGGGCATAAACAAATTTTGTGGGATCTTAAAGCATGAAGTTCATTGAGCACCCTCCTTGTTCTCTTTAGAGACTCCAGATCTCTAGAAGTACTAAATTGGTGCCCTTGGGCTAAGTTGCGATTACTGATTTATACCAGCTTGGCCGGTCTTTTGAATAATACTACTATGTAAACGTTGAAGAGTGGAATTCCATTTTAAAAAGGCAACATATCGCTTTGAGTCAAGTTCCGCGCTATGATAACAAGCTCAAAATCAGTTTTTATTTTCTGTGATTTGCGTTGATAGTAACATAAAATCTCTTAGGAGACTTGAAAAAGTTTTGAGCAATAAACTTGCCTGGTGTTAAGCTCAATAATTCCATTAACTTGATCTAAGCTACCTGAGATTTTTTTATCTAAAATTAAAAAAATGATAAGATTTTCGACTTCACTATCTGTGATTTTCAATTGCTAATAATATTCAAAAGCGCATAAATAAGACTGAAAGCTTATTATATATTTCAGTGAAGCGAAAAAAAAGTAATAAAGCACCCACACAAGCAATATGTGAGACTTGAATCCTAGTGTAAGATTGCAGTATGCCTATGATCCATTGTGTTCGAAGTGATAACAAAACGTCCTGAATGTACGCTGCAATAAAGGTATCGTCGAGGATAGTTGCTCGGTTATCTAAATTAAATGAAATCAACCACCATTTTCACACGGCAATACCAAGCTTTGGGATCTGACCATACGCTTTGATACTCACTTCGAATAATTCTTTCAGTTTCATGTACATCTTGCCGCTGATAAGCAGCCACTAAATTTGTCATAGCAATAATCTGCGGATCTTGCTTATATCTATTAATTATCGATTGATCATAAAACGTCACCTAATCAAGCTTTAAAAGCTCAGTAATTCAAATTTCAAAAAAGCAGTTGAACCCACGGTTTGGTTTCTTGAGAGTCAAAAGGATCTATTCCGCTATTCATTAGCATGTGCGCCAAAACTAAATATTTTAATGAAGATATTCGTTGAGGAGAACCGGCTTCGTCGTAATTTTTGAAAGCTTCAAAGAAATCATACTGTGCGCTGGCCCAATTCTCTGGTATAAAATGTATGAGTATAGCATCTCATTAAACATTAACAAATCATCGATGTCTCAACAACGACATTCATACAGGCTTGGTAACTGACTCTCAGACATGTGCATTTTGCCGCCACATTCGCGAATGATGCCCATGATTTTTGGATGAGGTATGGTAGATTTGACAGTAAGAGTTTGATCGTAAATTTCCTGAGATAGAATAAGGGAAAGAAAAATGCGATGATACAAACCAATCGAATCAAAAATCACCCATGTCAAGAAAAAAAAACCAACTTACCCGGAGCTTCTGAGTTTCTTTTCTGTCAGTATACATTTGAATTTCGATTGCCAAAACTTCTAGCAGTAAAGTCCCAGTTGAGTTATTTCCTTCAAAATTGTCACTTCTCCGTCCCTGTCCAGCTTGGGATGGAAGTGATGGCGAGGCCGGGTCAGGCGCATTGATGGCAGTGCGAAGTTTTAAAATAATCTAACATAATTATGAGACAAAAAGCGCGAAGGAGGTATGATCAGGTCGACGACGACAAATGAGACTCAAACATCAAGGAATGGAACAAACTGGTTCTAATCTAGAGTATTCTTTTCTATCGAGCCATATCTTAGCTAGCTTCAAATCGGTTTTGAAATTCAATCTCTAAATCGGTTCCGAGTCTTGTAAGAACAAAATCCATGACCATGATCGAGAGAAAGATCATCATCTTTTAAATTTAGATATCAAAAAGATAAGGGGTAGCCACATACGTCATTCTTTGCATTTTCTAAAGCCTTTTGCGTAACTTCGAACCACTGCTGCATCATTGCAGTTTCTAAATCTTGCGCTGCACTAACATAATCAAGGATACCGTTGATGGATTTTTCGGCGGCATTTTTCGTTACAGCAGTGTGACAATAGCCCAATAGCTCAGTATAAGTCTAAAGGAAATCCGAAGAGTAAAAGAAACAAAAAATGATTAGAGATTTATTATTGAGAGCGAAAGAATGTGCTTAACTTTGAGAGCTTCTGGATACATCCCCCTACGAAAGTTTAGCTTTGTGCTTTGCTTTAGGGCTTTAAATCCCCATTCTCCTTTTGGGTCTTCACTATCGATTATAGTTCTCCAATCTGATAAAGATCTTTCAGGATCATCAAGTTTGAAACTTTTGGCTTGATAATATTTATTTTCGATATCCGCATCAACATCTTCTTGATCGTCGTCCTCATAATCAAAATCATATTCCTAAGAAGCGCAGTTTAAAGGAGTTTGAGTTGGATTAAATTGTGAGATTAATTGGAATCAAAGGAGCTCTCATTCTCTGACCTCATCAGCGCCTAAAAACGTGAAGAATCAGAAATGATCGATAAAAGAATAAATTTGATGGCTAAAATTTGAACACACCTTCATCCATCACTAATTCAACAGAGAACAGGTCATCGAAGATCATTCAGCGTGACTTTGCCTTTAATAAATAAATAAAATAATCAATCATCAATCTGCCTGGAATCACTCACTAAAATCATCATCAGACATTTTGAGATTATTAATTCGTTTCGATCTAGATAATGAGATTGAGATTCTAAAATCTGAATGAAGCTGATAAGTTATGGATGATGTTTAAGATTGAAAAATAACTGAATAAAACAAAATTGCTTGGCTTCAAAAAGGCCACCCTTGGGATCCTGTGCATAAATTAACAGCAATAAAATGTCACAGCCATTTCAATCAAAACTTCACACAGCTTTCTGATAAATCTCTCCTGCCATAAATTGTTTCTCAGCCTTTGCTGACAATTCATACAACCAGAAAAGTCATAGTTTCAGGAAAGAATTGTAGCCCTGATTTCACTCAAATTGTACCTAGTTCAAAAGCCAAAAGCTGATTGCATGAGCTCATAAATCATAGTGATACTTGCAGTTCTTTTATTGACCTTCCTATTCAACTTCAAAATGAATGATATATCAAATTCAATGCTTTTTCTTTCGGATCAGATTTCAGTGTTAGATGGCCAAGACTGCTTTCATAAGCTGAAACATGATGTTTTTAAATTACTTCGCACCTGTAGGTTGCATTCTTCTTCATTAAAATATCTATGCTTCTGAATGCCTTCTTTTATGTTAGCCTTTTAAAGATTTCAAAAGATAGCCTGCTTGTAAGATATGCTATTAAAATATTGTTTTATCCAAAGTAAGATGCTTGAGGACTTTTGTTGGAAATTTTACTTCTATATTGGAAACATAAGGTGACATTATTGACTCGCTAACTAAATATATAATTCAAATCTCAATGACCAAAATCTATAGATACTTAATCTTTTATTCTCAAAAAAACAATTTAATTATTCATTAAAAGCCTTGGTATTGGTCTAAGTTAATAGTAGCGTGCCACTCTATAGAAAGAATTGTTTGGGAGGGCTCAAATAGAAAATAGTAAAACCCAGGAAATATAGGAGCAAAGCTCAAAAGATTAATTCCTGATAATAAACAAAGGAAGGCATCAAAACAAAATGCAGTAAAAAAACTAATAAGACTCAAACATAAATAACCTTGAATTACTGTTTGAACCTGCCTGTCCTGAAGGAAGGAAAGGAATGAGTAGGATATGAGCCCCAAACTTTCACTGAAACAACTGAGGAATGAAAATACTAAATATTTGAAACATTATTAAAAATTATAATATTAATAGAATAAAATACAATTATAGATGAAAAATAACCAGATTAATTGACTGGAGGCAAAACTCTGATCTGGGTGAAATAGAGGCTGTTATAAGTAATAAAACCAGCCAAGAGTCTCAAAGTTGGCTTAATAGACAGAATAGTAAATATTCTCATGAAATAATTACCGATTCTTATACACAAAGAATGAGTCAGCTGTAAATACTGTTCAAATATAGTACAACCTTGAATTGTTACTCCCTTAGAAAGGTTTTCCAAATTATTGTTTTTGTATTTATCACTTATATTTGTTACTATCGTCATGAAATGTGATGATTTTTAATCCTATCTCATAGCTTGGGTATTTTTCCTAGCTATTTTTTTATATTTCTTGTGTATATCTGTGACTATTGTAAGCACAATTTATGGGTCATGGGCACCATTAAGTTTTTTATTTTGATAAACTGATAAATCCTTCTGAAAAGTCCTACTCAATGGAAGGAAAATCTTTCAATATTCATGAATTAAGAGAATGACCAAATACCTTAAAAAGATATTTATTTTGGTGCTTATCCAAGGGCCAAGGAAAGAGAAGTGTAGCTTTCAATGTCATTAGTCACTATCTGGACAATAATGAAATGAACTTCTATTGTTGGTGTAGGTCGCTGAATGAGTTGGTAGGGCACATGCATGAAGAATAACTATATTTATTGATGTTACAATAAATTTTCAGTTGAAAGAATGAGGTCCAGGGGTTGAAACTCAATGTGCTTGTCCAATTATCCCGCAAAAATCCAAAAATTATTGTGGTTTCATGTGATGAAGTAATTTGAGGATCTTTTCAGTTCACCTTATGCATCTTGCAACCTAAATCAAGAATCTTCAGAACGTAAGGAGCTTTTAGCCATTCTAAAATTGGCCACAAGATTAACTTAGAACAATGAGGAAATATCACCAATTTTCCTTCATAGCTGTGATATGAATTTTTTCCATTAAATCTCAAATTCCATCAACATCAAAATTTCTATGGAGAATAGCTTCAGAATTAAATCAAGCAAAATTCTCAAAGAGGCTAAGAATTTTCAAAGGAAAGCCATGGATTAATATTCCACTAATTCCAAGTCAATAATGGCATTGAAGAGTGCTTCTCATCATACTAACATAAAAATTTCCATCCAAAAAATCCCCTGAAGAACCAATGAATGCAAGTGTAAGGTGTGGATATGAAACAAAAAATTCCATCCAAAACAGCCCCTGAAGAACCAATGAATGAAAGTGTAAGGTGTGGATATTAAACTTTCATTAAAAATAAAGTACTTTTCCTGTACTCAAAATTTGTATAAGGTAAAATATGATTAAAAATGTTAAAAAATAAGATTTTCAAAAGAAAAAACACCAAATTAATTTTCTTTAACTTTATAAGTATAAAACAATAATATTATAAAGATTTATTGTTTTACCAACAATACTCTCCAAAATATAATTAAGGCTACAAAAGAATTTTCTTCAAGAGAAATTTCAATTGCAATTAATGGAGCAAAGGACTGCAGGAAATTAATTAAGAACAGAGTCTTCAAAAAGAATATTAAAGAGAAAAAACCCCCAAAAGAGCACAGAGTGAATTTAAAAACAAAGTGACAAAGCTCACAGTGATGAAAGATGCCTTAATTCACTTATGCAGTGGTTCAAGGGTAAAAATGATTATAATGATTTTTTCCCAGAATTAGAAGGTTTAAATTTCTAATAGAAGGGTTATTTGAATTTTTTATTGATTGGTTTAACAGTGTTCAAACTAATCATAAAAGGAGAAGATTCTAACATGAAGAGAAAAGTGGGGCAAAGAAGACATTCTTTTATAGCCACCGATTTTCTTACTCCAAAAGTAAGATTTACTCTTGTCAGTCGTAAAAAGTACTCTGACAACAGAAAAGCCAATGATGGCATCATTGAACCCTGGTTTAGACCAAAAAAGGGATGGTTTTAGCCATTTTGGACTCTTAAAACAGCCATTTCTATAGTAATAACTGATTTTAAGACATCAAAACACATCATAATGTGTGTAAAAGACGTAAAAACTAGTTGAAACTGTTTTTACTTTGATTGTTTTATCTTAAGGGTAGCTTTACCCTCTTGGAAACAGTTAAAACTTCACTGGTTGGTATCAAAACCTCATCATCAATTGAGACACAGACACTGTGTCTCAATTCCAGGCCAAAAGTGATGAAATCTTGCATTAATTTTGACATCCCATGCCTGTAAGAAAGGAATTTGGGGATTCTGGCACCCTTGGAGCCAAGATTCCTTTCCCCCCCAGAATTAATCTTGCCAATTTATTTTTTCTTCAATTCTTCATCATGTATTATTCTTGTAATTCACATATGTAATTCAATTGAGTTTTTACAGTAAACAACTGTAATAATGGATACCTCATATGTAAATTAAAGCTGACTTATGTAATACATGCACACATTTTGACATTTCAATTGAAAATACTTCAATTATTCATAACTTTTAAAATACACACAACACCTAAATTTTAACACAAAAATTGATGGTTAACACCACATGTGATGTGAATCAAGTTAAGGTTTTGAGGATTTTTTGACTTTTGTACAGAAAATACCAAAAGCTTAATTTAAGCTTATTTAGAGTTGAGTTACAGAAATTTTACCCAGAGGTGACCCCACCTTATTTTTATGAGGAGTCCAATGGTCAAATAATTTTCATGTGTTGATTTTTTGGATAAAAATTTATAATAATTTTTATTTAACTTTTTTCCAAAAATATTTTAATTTTAGTATTTTTGTTGAAAATTTATTTTTACTCAATTTTTACAAGTAAAAATGTGTTTTCACAATTTTAAATTCCCAAGTAATTTTTATTTTAAATTATAATTAAGATTTTAATTTATTATATGAATTTTATATTTATATTTTGATTTTGTTATTAATAACATAAATAAATTTATTTTATTTATAATTGTGTAACTTTTTATTATTTGTGGTCTTTTGGGTATATAAAAATACCTCTAAGGCTCACACCACCACTATTACTCATTTTAAAGCCCTTACATTATCTATTATAACCCTTTTTTAAACTTGATAATCTGTGTCACAGTCAGAGTTAAAGCTGTATATACATATATTTACCACTTCATCATAGACTCAGCCTGACATATTGCATCTCATTTTTTACCTGCATATTTCTGAAAAATTTATTCTTATTTCATTTTATCTTCTACAATCTTTGGAGTCTTCCAAGTGAGCTCCCTTATTCTTGAGTACCAGGCCACTCTTTTCAACCACAAAAAAGAGATTTATTTACATAAAACAGAACATTTCAAAGAGCTATCTGTAGGAGAGAGAATAGGAGAAGTCATCTAGCAATAGCTTAACTAAAAAAAAGCTATTAATCAGTTTAATGAGAAAAATTATCAATTCATTTTACATCAACATACAGAGAGAAGACTGAAGCTCTTCATCAAGCTATTATAAAAGAACTTATTCAATCCAAAATTTCTTGGAGCTTTTACAGAATATAACATATATTTCTCATTCTTGGCATTGAAATTATCCACTAGTAAGAATATGAGTGATTAAAAATTTATAGTCCTCCATTCCAGGGAGGAGTTATAAATTCCTCAAAATATTATCCAAACAGCCAATCTTACCCTTTCACGTGTTAGATGGAGTGATTTCTCAGGAAAAAATATTACCCTTTCACTATTCTGATAGAGTGCTAGCTCAGGAAACAGAAATAATTCCTTTTTAAGTCTGTTTGGTGACCACCCAAAGTTTTTTCCTGGATTCTATTCACTTGTAAAAAAAGGGAATAAGACAAATAATATCATAGGTTCTCTTAGACAGAGTCTCAATGAAAAATAAGTAAATTAGCTGCAAATGACTTCAATCAGTTATGGTTCACTTCTCAAAAAGATATTGGAGTTGTATTTGAAAGGAAATATCCATTCACACTAATTAGAAATCTATAATTCAAACTATTATTAAAAAGGAATTTCCACATTTCCTGGAAGACAGATTTTGTTCTCATGCCTTCAAACTTATGACTAAAAATTTTTTGAAACATCCCTTAGTTGAAAGAATCATTCAATAAAATGAGCTTCTGGTGAATTCTTCCATCAATTCAGGTTTTTGGCATGAAACCTTGGATTCCTGGCACAAAGAAAATAAAGTTCAGCACTTTCTTCAAGATACATTTGAAACTAGATGTTACTTGATTGAGAAAGTCTTAATCTCAGTAATTAATCCTTACCAAGGCTTTAATTTGATTATAGCAATTAAAAACAACTTAGGAATCTATATACTATCTATTAGAAACAATATAAATAAGATAATTTCAGACAAAGATAATTTAACAACCAACCAGGTGCCAGTGAAACTGTTCTTCTCACTAGCTAATGTGATTGGAATATTAGAGAATAAAGAAAATAAACTTGATAAATATTGAAAAAACCCATCACCACATATTTTGTAATACAAAAGAGTGATTTCTACCCATACTTCTATCAATGAAGTCGACGCTGCCTCAATTTAATTCAGAAACACATTGTTAACCTTTGGGACAAAATTCATTTTTCTGTATATTTTGACCCCTTCATACTTCTGTGTGGCTGTATCAAATAAATTTTAACAATGATACTCAAAATAGCCAAGGCTGTAGCCTTGTGCACTCAGCTTAAGAACTACTACAGAAATTGGGGGCATTAAAAATAAAAAGTGAAGCTAGTACTCTTGGATATTGGCCAAAGCTCCCACTTACAGATTCCACATCATCACTAAGGGATATTTAAATATGTATTTTTGAGTTTTCCCCACATGGCTCTGGAGTCAAGGGATCTTTTTTAATGATGTCTTTAACAAAAAAAAATCACAATCACAACATCAGAAATAATTTGTTCATTTTGAGCCAAGTAAAGCTCATCCTCATTCAAAAATCAAATATTAAAGGGATATGTTCCCCAAATAATAAAGCAAGATATTTGAGGGAGTATGAATTCATGAAATCATGATTATTTCGTGTCAAATGATGAGTTTGAAGGCCTCGGAGCTTGTCTTTTCTGAGATGATAGTAATGAGGTGCAAATTAGCCATTGTGAGGCCTTTATGGATTGAATATTTGACTTTGATTTGATAGATCAAACAAAAATTATTTTTACTTAGGAAGGCCCTCTGCTTGAGTTTGAAAAGGAAAATTGTGCAATTGAAGTGCTTTTAGAAAGAAAAATTTCCTTCCAAGTGTTATAATGGTTTCTTTATTTCCGTAAAATATATTTTAAATATTTTAAATACAAGCATTTTTGAAAAAATTGCATGCACATTAATTCCCAAAAATCTCCAAAATTCATGCACCAGGAATGCGCTTGGGAAAAAAGCCATTCTGTCTATGCTAAATGACATGGAAATAACATAAATTATGGCACTTGAAAAAAAGTATTAGAAAAAATCTGTTTTAAACTCACTATACCAAGTGGCTTCCCAATAAGGCAGCAAACACTGACTACTGATCTAAGTCATTATACTCAGTACAGGTGAGAATCTTGAAGAGAGAATTATTCTATTCAATAAAACATCATTATCATTCCCATAGGTTAAAAAATGACAGAAATATAAGGTTTTGAAAATCTGCTGATAATAATTCTTGATTTTTACATCTCATAAAAGATATGCAGTTTTCATCAGAGCTCCCTCAATTGGATTATTTACTAAGGAAGTCAAAGTGGTCCATTCAATGGAGCCATTTTGAGTTATGTAGCATCAGAAGAGAAGAAGGTATGTTTATAAAGCTTACCCACCAAATAACATATTTTATTTTTTTTCTGAATTAGGTCTACTTGAGATTACCTCCTATAGTTCTGTATCCTATTTAGGTAAGAATCTGGTAAGGCTCTTTTTTAAGAACAGGAAAAACACTATTGTTAAATTAAACTAGCTTTGAGCCTGTATCTTCCCACAGTTTTTGATTCAAAGTGATGCACAAATATACCTGTCTTTTGGAGTTCACTAAGGGCTACATTCTTAGACAAACTGTATCTCTTTATCATAAGAACTACAAAATATCTTAAGGCTTCAAGGCTAATATCCCACTTAAGCTTGTACAGGCATACTATGTAGGATATGGGAGATATGATTGAATTATAAGGTGTCAAACTGCCGCAAAATCTCTTTATACTTTAATTACTCAGAGACTAGCCAATAATAGGCCTTCAGAAAAATTCTGTACAGTCTTTGATGCATCCACAGCACTGGAAAATCTTGGGATATTTTCGAACAAACATTCTTACATTTGTGTAGTAAGAATGAGGAATTGTAGTCCTAAAGGCATATTTCTTCTTAATATAGGATTATATTAGACTTGTGAAACCATCAGTGTTCCAAAGATGGAAAATCTCTCACCATGTGGCTGTGCTTCAAGCCGAATAAGCTCCAATTACCTCAGAGTGATATGATGAAGGTTTTCATTCCTCCAAAAATTGGTAATAATCTAGGGTTTTATTAAAATTCTTACATTTATAAGCTGTAAAAAACCTTAGTACTCTCATAAATAACCAGTTTTAACTTCATTTAAAATATTGTAGTGATTTTTATTATATCAAAATTTCTGGGATACTGTAAATTTCCTTTTCATTCTCATTATTAAAACTTCTCAGTTGATTTCTCAAGTGTTACTTACACAAATGTCCCAATACATTCATTTGAGCTATTGTGTGGGAATTAAAATTCATAATTTGTATGGTTTGACTATGAAAAAATAGAAAATATTACAAATATCTTGCTTATTTTACTATGAATGTCCTTATAAAATTTTAAGAATGAAATGATAATAATTATAAAAATAAAGAATTATTATAATAATGGCATAAAATGATTATATTATTAAATAAATATAATAATATAATTTATATTATGAAAAAATAATATAATAAAAATAAATATATTAATATTTGATAATTAATATATTTATGTAAATTTATTATTGTTACCAACAAATAATAAATGTGTAAGAAATTGTTATTTAATAATAAAAATCAATTTATAACAATAATATTACTAATATTAGTATTATATATTAATAAAGAATTGTTAAATATAATAATAGAGAGAAAAACATTATAATAAGTCAAAATAGCCTACTTTGGATGCTGAATATAATAATTTTTGATGAATTTACACCAAAATTGTATTTACAAATATCAATAAAAGAAATTATAAATATTCTTCATTTTACGTGGATTTAGAGTTTTAAAGAGAATTATAACAAAAACAATTAAAAAACTGATGTAATAACTTCAAGATTGGTGATTGTAATAAATATTATCTTTGGACTTTAACAATATAATAAATTTATGTATGAGTAATAAAGAAACCACCTTTTAATTTAATGTTTTAATGTTTTTGATGCGTCTGAGGGAGAAATAGAGTAAAAAGAGCTCTATTTATAGTAAAATCTTTCCTCCTAGAGTCCAAAAGGCTTCCAGTAGACGTTTACTGATGGTATACACTGGAATTGATCAGTATTTTAAGGTTTAGTGATTATTACATCATAATTAAACCATCTTCTCTCATTATTACACCATTATTTAGAGTTATCACTATAGCTCTAAGTCCCATGACATCATAGGCTTGGAAGAATCCTAAGCTTTGTGAATTTTATTATTATGAATCATAATATAATATTATTCACCAGTTTTATCACTTATATAGCTGTTAAACTTGAAATAAGATTACAGTGAGTGATCATTAATGATCCATTTTAAGCTTAAACTTTGATCATTAATAACTTTTAAGTTATACAAGCCAAAGCCAATTAGAGAGTTTATTCTGATAGCTTGACATGTTATAATTAAACTGAAAAGAGAATTTTATTACATAATTAAAACTCTATTTTTGATGATTTTTCTTGTAACTCATCTTTTCTGTCAAAATTCACTATTTTAAACTTCAAACCATGATTTCAAGGGGTATTACCTTGAATATAATAATAATAAATACATCATTATTCACGCATTAATATCTACTTTTCTCCAAGTTTGGACTACTTTCACAACAAAGTGGTCAACAGCTATAGCAATTTTATTAAATAAACCCTTACAAGTTATAACCTTGTTCATACATTTTCAAATAGAGTTTATATCTGTATTCCTACAGTAAATAAGTGGTAACTTTAATTTTGGTTTAACTCTCTATCATGTGTATTTTAAGAGATATGAGCTCAAAACCATGAATATTTGCATTGACCATAAAAGCGCTTATATTCAGGTTATTTCCTTGAATATTGAATTTACAAATATTAAATAAGAATTTTATATTTGTAGTCTTTCATGGAGAATCCAATGGTACAATTTATGTTACATGTTGTTTCATTTTCTTCTGATATAAATAATAATTTATGTCTTTTTATGGTGTTTTTACTTATTATTCATTAATTTTTGACTTTACAGATATTCCATAAAAATAATATATGTGTATTTTATCAAGAGGAATTCAATTGTGTAATTTCTTTAAAATTTTCACTCATTAGATTTCAAGTTAATTAAGAATTTATGCCTATTTATGGCATTTTCACTTATTTCAAGATAATTATTTTGAAGTTTTCTTATGACCTTTTTGGATATGTGGTAATATTAAAAAGGCTCGCATAATTGAAAAAAGTATATCTGGGATTGGGAGAGTCTCAAAGTAATTATTTTTGATAGCTGATTGTGATTAAGGATTAAGATCAATAATATAACAATCATACAATGAGGACAGTTTTACATGGTCTAGGTGAGGAGAAATTTAATTAGATATTGATTGAGATATAAGGCCAATAATAGAATTGTTATATTACTAGGGAATAAAATAAATTATCATTCAATATTATTTTGTGAATTTCCAAGTACCATGCTTCTAGATTCATAAATAGAGATGAATATCTTGTAGCACCTAATTCTTAAAAATGGATATCAAGAAGATATATATTCCTTTAATAAAGCTTATTAATTCAAATTTACCAATACTAAAATAAAATATCCCATTCTGTAACATAATTTGATCTTAAAAAAGACTTTTCCTATGAAGAATAAGGCACTTTTATGTGTCAGTATATTCAATTTTTTTGACTTCAAAGAATCTTAAAAAAGATAAACAAAAGTATTTTGAAATTAAATGTCTATTCAAAAGTAAATAATACAAATTTCTATATGCCTGAGAAATATTCCTATATTTTGAGGAGGGGAATACAAAACCTCAAGGATTTCATGGGGAATTTAGATTTACTCTTGAAGATAGTGATTTTTTTGAGTAATCCTATCTTATTATGAATTTAAGGATATTTTATTAAGATGATACTGTTTTCTCATCCTATGCATTAATTAAAAAAGTAAATACAGTTTTTAAGATGGAGCTGTTTACAGTAACATATTTCATGATTTTTGAATAATGAGCTTATATATAGAAATAGCCAACTGAGGCTAGAAGACATGGCCTGTTTTGGAAATTATTCTTGCTGATATTTCAAAGTACCAATCATGGCAAAACAATAATAAGGGTTTCTAATTGAAATTTTGAGGCTCTCAGGTCTGGCTTTTATTTCTTCCAAATTTTCTATTTTACATTTTCAACTTCACTTCAGGTTTAAACCTATTCTAAACTTATTTCCTATGTCATTTTCCAAACTCAACACCTGATTTCAGGTGTAGCCACTTTTCTTATTGTGAATATTGGCCACCCCTTTATTTTGGGAATATTCTTTGCAGAAAATGGAATTTCCCAAGGGGTATCTCTTAGAAATGGGTTCACACTTTCTTTTGGAGATGATCTCCCTTAAGTTAAAGGTGTATAATACCTGGGAATATGTGAAATTGGTTCATAATTCTTATTAATTTGATTCACTTTTGCAATTGGTTCTTCCTCTCACCATCACCTCTTTCTAAGTGTGTGGTCAAAAGGTTTGTGTTATGAGCTATGTCCAAAACATTGTTATTTGAATCCATGAGGTTTTTATTCATATTATCAATGGAATTATTATCCAAATCATCATTTTGTAATTAAACTTCATGCTCAATTCTTTCACATTTATAAGAAATGGAAAAAAATTTCACAGTGTTCACTTTACACCATTCAGTGAAATGTTTGTCATTATTTCTAAGGTCATTGACATTTAATGTCAATTTCTTCAAATTCTTATAAAAATTGTTAAGTTTTACATTTATAGTGTAATTAATATTCTTTATTACATCCATTATTTGCATGGAATGGTCCTGTCCATCCTGAGTGTCTCCAGGGCTATGAAATCTGTAAGAGTCCTGGCCATATTGAATACACTTTTCATGGCTGAAGGCTCAAATTGGGTAATCCTGTACCCTTTTGGGTAAGGTATTTGTCAGTTCCTTTTCCTTAAGCTTGTTTTTTCTGTCTCTGGGACCTTTCTTCTTGTTCTGTGGTCCGTTTTTCTTTTCTTTGAAGAGCTTTGGAGCTGGTTGACTCTACTTGCCCTTCCTTTTTCAAATATTGGGTCATCCATCTCCATTTTTTCTTTTGTTCTGTTTATAAAAGACCTTTGTTCTTCAAACAATTATTAATTTTATTGACCTTTTCTTTGAAATACATACGCCTCTAATGTCTCAAGAGTTCTATGGTCTTCTCCTGACCTATAGAGCTCTTGATGTGTAAGCTGAAGCTCATGGAGCCCTGAAAAAGGCTTAGGAATATTTCCCATTTGTCCTCTTTGGATTCTCTGGACCATGTTTTTTACTGGGAATTATATATCTCTACATATTCCACTTTGATATGGTTCACCCCTTAAGAAAGAAATCTGAATATGTCCTGGCTCAGAGTTCATTTACAAAGTTGTGGGTACAGACCTTGGGGAAGGGAGAAACACTGGAATCCTCCAAATATGTGTTTTTTGAGGGAGTTCTTCCATATTTGGTCCTGTTCTTACCTCTCCCTCCTATACAGATCCATCTAGCTGTACTTGGGCGTTTTTAAATTACTTTTGTGCACCATTTCCATGTCAATATCTTATTTTATTTCAAATATAAGAAAGATAAAACATGCATTTTGGTGATTGTTTGGTTAAGTCTTTTTTGAATAAAGTGCATTTTTTGAAAGAATGTAATTCCACATTTTTTCAAATTCTGCTTCTTAATTTTCCGGACTGGTCGTGTATATTTTACTAAGCTTATTACCAGATGCAATATATATTATTGAACACACTAGAAAAAAGTGAAAATTTTAAAAGAAAATAATTATTTTTTATACTTTTTTTAAAAAACAACTTCAAGAGAATGTTATGATTTTATATTTTTTATAGGATAAAAATTCAATGCTTCATATTTTCAAATCAATAATTAATTCAAAGTAACTCAAAGAAAATTTTTACAAGTTTTTGAATGTGGAAAGGCAGCATGTAAAACAATATAAAATTAGTCCAAGTTCCTCAATGAAAAAAGATTCTAAATCAATTTCAAAAGAAGGTTATTAATGATGAAATGAAAAGAAAGGGATCATTAAATAAATATGTTTCTGAGCTCAAAAATATATTAATAAGGGTTCACAGTTCAAAAAACAGGGCCAGGACCCCAAATGTAAGATTTTCTCATTAAAATCTTGATAATATTACTTTTCATCAAGAGTATCATGACTGTTCTTATGAAATAGAATAAATAAGTTTATTATTAACACAAAAAATAATTAATTTCTTAATAATTTATTTCATATGTTATACATTAATAAACAATATAATAGTAAGCAGTGATTGTCTACTAGAATCAATTACAAGAAGCTCTAATAACAAAACTTCTTGTTAGGATCATATGAAATTATTTTAAATTCTTGAAGGAAGCTAAAACCTAGATAAAAACTTTAGAAATCTCATAAATAAATCACTAAAAATTTAAGAATATGCTGCAAAATATTGGCAGAGTGATTTCTTCAAAAGCTTGATAAAGCAATAATATACCACATTATAGTTATAATTTTATTTTAGATAGTAATATTCTATGATTTTATGTATTTATGGATAATTTTAAATACCTAAAATACTAATAACTCTTTTATAGCTAATACTTACTTGGTGGTATTAATGATTTAATGTTTCAACTGAATGATAATAGGATGTATGCAAAAAAACAGCAATTGTAGGCTTATTTTAAGATTAAGACAGCTCACAGAGTAGCTCCATGGATAAATACAAGAAAACATCTAGTTAGAAACCAGTTACCTTGGCTTTATTCTTGATTAAATCACTTGTTGTGATTTAGGATTATCATAATTACTTAATTAAGTAATTTTTCATGGCTATAAACCCATTTATAATTAAGAAATAAAGGAGCTACTACTCTAAATCTTTCTTTTTGTCAAAATAGAAGAATTTCTTTTGAAAATTCATCAATTCTATTGGAAATTTCATTACAGGTTGTATTTTCTGTGGATTTTGGAAGATTCAGTATTTCATGTGGAATCATCAGAAATCAACTGTAATTAAAACTTTCTATTTGAATTATGAAGTCATAATTATTTCTGGCTTTATTATTTATTATCCTTTTCTCTATTTTTCCTGAAAATTTCAGAAGGGTTCGTTGATAATTGTATTTTTAATAAATTTTTAAAGTTTAACCTCTTTTCTACATAGCAGAAGAAAATAGCATAGTGACAGCTGGTTGCCATGAGGTATTTCTATGAATACTAGTTCAAAAAGTGGTTCAATTACTCTTTTTAGGTTTGTCAATAGAAAATCACTATTGGTGTAAAAAACGGTATTCAAGAATACAGCAATTTTAGGTTCAATAAAAATTAATAACACTTCCCTTAGTGTACATGTAACATGGTATTTCTCACAATCCCATTATTTTGGTATGAAAATTCAAAAAGAAAAATTTTTCACAACTCTTTTATATGGTATTAATGATGAGGTGTTCAAGTATTTTCCATGTTACCACCTCAAAGACTTAATTTAAGCTTATTCATTCTATGAAACTACCCTAGGTGAGATTTTCTGTAGAATCAAAATCTGGCCTCAAATCAATGGATTTACTTACTCACAAAAAATTCATTCATATTTTTCCTCATGAAAATAATGATTTTTGGATATGTACATGTCTTATGGGTTCTGTATATTTCAAAGTTCATTTTCAAATTATTTGTGGAATCTTTGAGTATATAACATATACCTCAAGGCTCACATACATACACTATATACATATAAGTAATTAATATATAGCATTAATTTAAGTAATTTTTTTTTGAATTAAAAACCACCTTTATCCAACACTAAATCATTTCTTTAATTGAAATATTTTACATATATAATAATTAATTAATGAGATATACCATTTTAAGCTTATTAAAGTTCTTTGAAAAGAAAAAATATCATCCAAAAAAGAAAAAAAAACAATATTTTTTATTCTCATAAAGCTCATTAAAAATAAATAAAAATAATATAAAAAAATCAAAATTAAAATTAAGAAACAAATTAAAAAAATGATCAATCTTAAAAACAAAAGAAATTATTTCAAGCTATATTGCTAATTAAAGATCTTAAAAGTAAAAAAAATGCAATTTTCATAGTTTTTTTTTGAACCTTTTATGTTCAAAACACAAAGCTTAAAAATCCACAAAATAGTTAAAATTCTCAAAAAGCCAAAAGATCAAAAAAATATAAGGTTTTCACAAATTTCTAATATTATTTAATTTTACTTCTTTGAAAATTTCTAATAGGTTATAGAAAGATGAATAATTTATTCTTGAAATAAAATTTGATTTCAATTTTTATCAATTTATGTTCATAAAACCTATTATTTTGATATTTATTTAAAAAAGAGTTTTTTCAAATCAAATTTCTGACCAAATCTAATTCTCTATTAATTTTTTTAAAATCAAATTTCAATTATAATAGGTTAAAACTATAATTTTGAAATCATTAAAAAAGGAATAAAAGATGCGTTTTACACCTCCCCCTCAAAGAAAAACCATGAATAACATGAAACCTTGTCAAAATAAAAGAAATAATATAAGAAATATTATTAATTAAGGTTCTCTTTGTTTAAGATTTATCAAAAAATAAAATATTTACCCTTTTTATTTGAATATGCAAATTTTATTGTATAATTGAAAATCCTACTGGTAAATGAACATTAATTTTGAGTAAAAGCACATAAGACCTTACATTTTTTTACCAGATTATGTCCAAAAAACATAAAAGACCCCTATTTTTGAGAAAGAAATCCACAGGGAAATATTTTTGTGATTTTGAATTTGTTTTGGGAGGTTTTTTGTATTAGTTGTGCATACTGAATTTGTAATTTTTTCTATTTTTTAAACTTCTTGTTTCAATTTAAAATTTTTTGTAAATGGAAAACTTTTTTATAAAATAAAATCATTGAAAATGTTCCACATTAATAATTTCCTTGAGTCTCTTCTCAAATAAAGAATAATCATCTGGAGAATTCTATTAAAAAATCTATGATTTTGGATTATTTTATTTTTCCAATGAACAATTCCAGGGTTAAAAAGGGGGGCTTGATTACAAAACCAAAAAATGATACTGGGAAATGTGTTCTTGTAATTTATCAATTATGGATATATTGAGGTCCAAAATATCTATTATTAAGGAAAAATATAGTAAAAGACCATATTTAAGGGGTAAGCTGAATAATTTATGTTGAAAAAACTTGGTCAGGGGCCATATCTTGTATGACTAAAAATTGACAAGAATTTTATAACAACAGTGTTGATTTATCACAAAAACTCTTAGAGTTTTGTTAAAAAATAACAATATTTTCATTGAAACAACTGAAATATATTCATTTAAAAACTAACAAAAATCTTATTGTATCCCTCAGTAGAATTTTATTGTATCAAAAACAATAATATTACTGTTTCAGCAAAGAGGATGATATTTTTCAATAACAAGTACTTTATCATTTCAATGAAAGTACTTTCTCTTTTTTTCCATGAAAAGATTTTTGAATATATTTAAAGAAAGGTATTTCCATTTATTTTGATAGAAAAAAATGAAATTTCACATTTTTCAAATAAGAAATATCTTTACTTTTTTAATTGAAAACCTTTTATGGTTTTTCTAGATATATTTTTATAATTATAACAATAATATGTTTTCATAAAAATGGTAAAATAAAGATAGTTATGTAAATAATAAAGGATGTTGGTAAAAACATGGCAGGGGTGCCCTGGGCCCATTTATAATTAAAAATGAAATGCCAAAAAATCTTCATTGGGCCAAAAACTGCCAAAAAGAGGTTTTTCTCCCACAAAACCCCTCTAACCCAATTCTAATTTTTTGCACACCCCTCCAACATTTTTTTTTCAAAAAACAACATGAACAAAGCAATTTTGCAAAGCATTTCACACATCTTTTCTGTTTTTCCCCCAACAACCGGCTTCCAAGCCTCTAAAATTCCAGCTTTTTACCTTCCCTCATCTATTAATCCCACATTTCAACCACTTCTTTTGATTTTTAGCACCTTTTATCACTTCTTTTTCACATTTGGAAAGGTTATTTCCTTATTCAAAATCCCCAAATTCCCCCTTCTTTTAAATTTATACATTTTTTCTCACTCAATAATGCTTCAACCCCCTCTGAAGGTAAATTTAAGACCAATGAGCTTCTTTGGCAGCATTTGCATAATGTTGCCAAGGATCAGGGGTATGCTTTGTCCACCTTGAGGTCCAATATGACCCACAACCAAATTGAAATAGGTTGTGACAGGTCTGGGACCCCAAATACCAACAAAAGCCCCTCCAAAACAGCCACCTCAAGAAATATTGAATGTCCATTTAAATTTTATTCCAGAAAATATGCAAAGAGTACCACTTGGACTCTTCAATTCAAAAACCCTGAACACAGCGATGATGCCACAGAAAATATTATGGTACATCCTGCTTTGAGAAAATTCAATGAGCAAGAAACATCCCAAATGGCTCAAATGTCTGAATCACTTCTCATTATGAGGAAAATTCAGCCCCAATTATGCATCCAGAGGGAGTCTGAAAGGCCTGTAATCCTTCAAGACATTTACAACCAAGTCAAGAAAATCAAGAAAGACAAGCTGCAAGGCAGAAGGACCATTGATGCTCTTATTGAAACCCTGAAAGAAGAAAAATTTCTGTGGTCCTTTGCAAAAGATGCTGAGGGACAAATTACCCCATTTTCTTCACTCACCCCCTTGAGATAAAACTCCTTCATGTATTTCCTCATGTCATTCTTATGGATTGTACTTATAAAACCAATAAGTACAAAATGCCCCCTTTTCATATTTCTGGATTCAGCTCAACCAATCGGACCTTTTATGGGGCTTTTTTCTGGATGAAGAATGAAACTGAACCCTCATATCCTTGGGCATTAAATTAATGCATAGGAAAATTCCTCAACAGCACCAATATTTTTCCCCTTCTAGTCATTGTTATTGAAAGGGATTTGGCCTTGCAAAACTACCATAAGAAGCTCTTCACAGACTCAAAATTAATTTTATGCATTTGGCACATCAATAAAGATGTATCTGCCCATTTCATGAAGAAAATAGGTCATGGAGCTGATTGGGAAAGTTTTATGGGCCTTTGAAATCAATTAATACCCTTTTATCTTTCACTTTTATTCTTGTTCTTTTTATTATTAATGACTTTGAGATTCATTTCTCAGGTTATGTATTCATCTACTGAAAAGTCTTTCAAAGACAACTGGAAGAAACTTCCAAAGAAAGTCAAAAATCCTGAAATATTGCAATGTTTGGAAAATACCTGGCTTCCCCTAAAGGAGTTTTATGTGCCAGCCTGGACCAACCACCATTGCCACCTGGTTGCGGGCTCCACATTAAGAGTTGAAGGTGCCCATGCAATGGTTAAAATTTGGCTCCAAAGGTCCACTGGTACTCTCCTCGAGGGAGCTAGGGCTCCCCACATGGCTTTCAGAAAAGAATTTATTAAAATAATCAACAGAATATTGAAATAAATTATTTTCCATGTTAAGAATTTTCCTCCATACATCTGTTCTCTCAATGGCAAGGTGTTGCAACCATGTAAATTCACCTCCTGAACCTCCATATAGCATATCCATGCCATATCCAGTTTATTGAAATTTTGCCATATCCATAATAATTGGCCAAATTGTCCATTTTCATCTTTTCTGGCCTTTTCTGGCCATTTCACTATCTGGGGCCAACTTGACCCCTTCATCATTATCAGGCCTTTCCTTCCCAGTCTTTTCTTTTGGGCACTCTTAGGCATTTTCCAGTAAAAAGGGAAAATACTGTATTTGGCTTTTGAAGCTTTATATACAGATTTGTGAATTTTGCTGTATTCAGCCATTTTATGCTATTTTCCCATTTAATATGGGAAATATGCCCAAATAGCCATATTAGGCCATTTGAGGCTGGATTGCCAGTTTTGCACATTTTTTGCGTGCTTTTCAAAAATACAGTTTTAAAGCTGTATAAGCTGTACTTGTCCAAAACACCCAAAGACACTTTGTCAACTCTGAAGTCACCCAAAACCCATTTTCACCTATATCCTCCTGGCATCCTTCCAAAAGACCTTTAGCCACTTTCACACCCCAATAACCAAAAGTGCCATAAATGGTGTTATACAACATTTTGCATCTTTTTTCACCAGAAATCAAATGGTGCCAATTTCAAAAGATTGTTATAAAATTCCATAAGGTCATCAAGGCATCATGTCATCCAGAGGATTCATCAAGTCTCAAAGACAAGTGTTACTCTCAAATATCAATGATGCCATAAAGCCATAATTGTATATTCTCATTCACAGTATTCCTCCAAGGAAGTACTGGAAACTCATTCTCAAGGGATATTCAAAAGGTAGTTTCAAAAAAATCTGTCAAGTGTCAATTCTCCATCAATCCACCTTGGCAACCACATTCATTTAATACAGTCTGGATTCATCAAGACCTGTGTTTCAATCATAAACCATGGGAAGATCATTTGACCCAATTCATTTTCTGATTTGGAAAGGTATACATTCCATCAGACAATCAATACAGCTTCCAGTATTAAATACAGATTAGCTGTCAGCCTGAAGGAGTCAAGCTCTCAACGTTTCACATATACCAGCCTCCTTTGACCCTGGGGGGTTTTCCCCCAGTTAATTAATATATTTTGCTTTTATTTTATCTTTTTGTTAAGTGAATACTGATATTATCAATTCAGTAATTTAACACCCTTTCTCTTGTCTTTCTTTGCCTGTCAGTGGATATTGGTGGTCATATCCTTTACTAATTCCATTGTTTATTATGGAAGGTTGAAACAGCTATCAAGTACTTACTTGAGTGTATCTTTGGCCATTTGGCTTCTTATTTCTGTTATTTAATCTAATTTTTGTACCTGCATATTTCTTTTATTTTATCTTCTTTATTCTTTTGAGTTCTCCAAGTAAGATCCCTCATTACTGAGTTCCAGGCCACTCTTATTTTTCCCAAGAGCACCTGTGACACAAGGTGTCTCATTATGCCATTCAGATAGCCTTTGACAATTTCAAAACCAAATTTCCCCAAAACAAAAAATACACCAACAAATACAACAATTATCAAGGAATTCCTTGCAAGAATAAGACCCAACAGGCATTTTCCAAGCTCCAAAGGCTTCAGATATCAGACTTCCATCCTCAGTGGCATTTTAATCTGCCTGTGAGGATTTCTGAACTTCAAATTCTTACTTTTTTTTCTTATTAACTTATTTTCTTTGTCATATTATTCTTAGACTGGTTATCAAGGTGATGATCAAAGTGTTGATAAAGAAAGAAAGAATGCATCCAAAAGAATATTTGAAGAAATTGGAGAAGACCTTTTTCAAAGACTAATGGCAGAAATCACCCCAATTCTTCAAAATCTTCAAGATGTTTTCACTGGAAAAGTCTCATTTGATCAAATTCCCAATATTCAAGAGGATGATTAATATTATGAAGACCCACTAGAATGCAAGAATATCCATGGAAGACCTCAAGGAGCCAATAATGAAAATAAATATAAATAAAAGAGAACACTCAAGATTTGAAATCATTGAAATTCAATCCAAGTGAAGAGGAAGACCCCCATCAAAAGTGACCAGCACAACAACATCAAGATCACAGTCATTTGCAACCTCTCCAATCATGGAATTGAATTCATCTGAATATTCTGAGGCCTCATTATCAAAATCAATAAGTTCATCAGATTCATTACCCTCAGCAACTGAATTAAATGAATCTGGAAAATTGGGAGTCACCCTTAGAAGGTTCAGAATATTGGAAATTGGTAGCAAAACCTCACAAATAAATTCCCACAAGCCTTGCACAAGTCTGAAGATATATGATGCAATTTACTTGACCTGTGAGCATTGTCAAAGAAATTATCACACAAGTGATGAATGCTCCAAGCTCTTTTTGAGTTTCTGATTATTTTTAATATATATTTCTTTTGTTTATTGGAATATTTATTCATTTTTTTGACCTAATTTTATCAGGTACCTGGCTCAGAAGACTTGCCCAACTTTATATTGAAATACACCTTCAAGCCCATCAATGTCAAGGGTGATGAAAATCGTGGCTACAGAACCGTATCCCACTACATTTAAAAGACTCAAGGTCAATAAGCTGATGTCAGAGGTGACTTGGCTGAAGAAGTTCAACAAAATAAAGACCCTTATGAAGCCATGAACACTTTGATTGCCTCAGTATTCTGTTATTTGGACAGAATTCTGTGGTATGAAGATGGTGACCAGGCTCCAAAGAGCAAGTGGATGTCCATTCCTGATATGGGGGATCCAATTGCAAAGAAGTATCAAAGACCTGTTTTCTTTTAATCCACAGCCCAATCTTTCCCTTTTTCCCCTTATTTTTGTACTCCAAATGATAATCCATCCATTTTCATCTGCTTCTTGGATAGCTGTTCTAATTTTTTCCCATTGGATATCATCATTTCTAAGGTCAATCCCATCCCCCCATTACTTTGAATTGGGAATTTCATACCCAAACACAAGCCCTGGGGTGGAAATATAAATTTAAGTAACACAGGATGTTGTATGTTTCCAATCTTCCCTCCCCCCCTCAAAAAAAACCAACCATTTTGGAGGCCGATTAAGATTGATTTATTTTTGTATATACAATTTATTCCAATTATCCCCCTCCTAAGTCCTATTTATTGCTTAAATCCCACCTCAGTCTCATTCTTCATCAAACATGTGGCACTTTTGTACTTAAAAGTAGTCATATTACAAACATGAAAAAAACCCTTTTTGCACCTTCACTTGTCCCACCACAAAGATTCCTCAAAATTATGGGCTTCTAGTTTTTCATTTTAGAGATTCAACCCTTCATTTCAAAAAAATAAGGAAATCCATAAGTGGGAAGATTTTAAATGACCATTTGAAAAAAATATGCCATTTTGTCAAACTGGCCAAATTTGAGAAATTTGGCAAAAAAAAGAAAATTTGAAAAAATTTGGTGATATTGACATCCCATTTCAGAAGAAATATGGCAAAAAACTTACAAAAAATCCTTAAAACTGAGCCTGGAAATTCCTTTCTAGAAAAATATGCCACTTATGTGTTTTTACTAAATGCTTATGTGTGTTTACCAACAACCATAATAAATTTTGATCATCTACTAATAAAACCTTTATTATTATCATTATATTTATTTTGATATAGAATTTTCATTACTCTTGATATTTTTGAAAATAAAAGAGGGTGTTGGCATCTTGGTTATGTTTCTTTACCATAATTTTATTCATTTTCTTAGCGAATTGTGACCAAAAACACATAATATTTTGCTTCAAAATCATTTTAAGAACTTATATTCTTTGAAAATTAATTTATTTTTCTTTTTTACCAATAACAGAAAAATATCAATTATTTTAAGTTTCATTATAATTATTCAACTTGTAGTTTTTTTGTTCTTTTTCAACTAATTAATTAATTGAATTAATAACCATAATTTCTTTTCTTAATATCGAGCCCTTATAGATTAGCCATTATTTGTTTTATTGTTATTATTATCTTACACTTATAGGTAGTTATAAGAATATGATTTTTAATATACCCCAAATAAAATTAATTATATTTATAATCAATTTTATTGAAAGTTCATTAATTCCTTGGTAGAACATTTGTATTCTTTTTTTTGATTTTCAATTACAAAAGCTAATATGTATTTTTTATAAGTTTGATCTTTTAATTTACTTATATAATTTAATTTTGTAGTTTTTTTTACCTTTTTTTTGAAATATAATTCTATTAGAATTTGATTACTATTATTATTCTCTTTTCTTTTTCTTTTTGAATGAATTGAATCAATTCAAAATAAAAAAAATAAATAAATAGATAAATAATAATAATGATTAGGTTATTGAATTCGAAACCTAAAAAAAGTTAGTTTTATATATAACAATAGTTTTTAATCAAAAAAATATAAAAGCAGGTAATCTTAATATATAATTCTCTATTTATCTCTGTAAGGAACAGCTGATAGTTAGGTTTTAAGTATTATTTAAAAAAAATTGATTTTTTTTTTGAATTTTTTTTAATATTAAAGTTATTAGATTACAACTCAAAAATCTATTTCTGTTTATATGCTATCTTCACTTCTATATTTTTTTAGAAAATAACTTATTTCACTATGTTGAAAAAAATTCATTAATTCTCATTATAAAATATGGCTCTCTTGTTTACACCATGCCCACTTTAATGGTTCCCACACATTTTCATATAGCATGGTACCATGATAGCCATAAAGGTCATTGAAATTTAATAAGATGTGGAAAATTATTTAATACTTTGTTCAAAAACAAATTGTACAAAAAAAATCCATTTAATTGGTCTTTTTTTAATGGTAAAAAGGGATTTTTCAATTTAGTGGGAGATGATAATAATTAAGAAATCAGGGGATTTAACATTGAAGAAACAATCTGGGTAACATTCTACCAACTTGGTAATGGTAGCCCTTATTAGACTGTTGGTAATATTTTCAAAATTGGTAATTTTACAGCTTACCATTTTTTGTAAATTGCCATTCAAGAAATTCTGATTGATTTGCATTATTCAACTATTGTGTAATCATGTACCTATTATACTGAGAATAACTTTAGACAAGTTAATAATTGTTTATTTTAGTTTACCAGATTTAAATTATGAAGAAGAATGAGAAATGATCAAGGGGTACTTTAAGAGAAGGAAAGGACTCGCAAATACAATTGGTGCCATAGATGGCACGCATATTCTTATCCTTCCATCACTATACAACCAATTGAAATCATATGTCAACTGTAAAGGATTTCATTCCATTGTTTTCCAATGTATTTTTGATGGAGAAGGGAATTTTCAACATTTAAGAAACCGCTTTTCTTATCATAATATACACTGCTAGCATTTTTTATATTAGATTTATGGAGGCCTGTCTGGCTCCATCCATCACCATGAGCAAATTTGCTACACCTGACAGCATGTGTTGCCTTTGGAATTTGACATGGTAGATAGATTGTATGCAGGTTGGAGATAGGAAAGAAGGTCAATTTAGAAATAGAATTTTTGGAAGAAATTAAAGCCACAATTTATCAACTCAGTTGACTCAATAGCAGTGTTTGGTTAGGCTTGTCAAAGCTCAATAAATCAAAAATATATAATTTAAATACTTATTTCAATTTCTCCTTTGTTTTGATATTTTTTATTTCTTTTTATAGAATTGTTTACAAAAAAAATTTAGCTTTTGGATTATTTCTTTTAGTTTTTTATATTTAAAATTCAGCTTCAGTATTAATTATCTTTCAAGCTCACTTATGGAAGCCCACAGATAAGTAATACTGAAGCTTGAACCCCTCAAACTTCAAATAAGCTTCAAATAAATGATAAGATGTTTTGGGGGAGTCGGGAATTTCTTCAAATATAAATATTATAAATAATATACCCTATCATTGAACTATTTAATCTCATTAAAGAGATGTATTTTGAAAAATTATACTTCTTATTTTTTCCTCTGCTTAAAGGAGGATTTTAATGAAGATCCAAAAATTATTTCAATACTTATTGGAAACCGTCATTTCCAAGAGAGGCTCACGAAAATGAATTATATATTGAATTTCTATACCCCTGTTTCAGCTCATCAACTTCCTGAGAGGAGGTTTTCTCCTTATAAATAGATTACATGGTTATTCAAAGTGAAAAATTGTGCTTTATTTTTTGAATTGGGCACCTTTTTCTTATACATCTTCACAGTCTTAAATAATGAAGAATTTCAATCTTCATATAAAATGAATTTTTAATAAAAGAATTCTAAATATTCACAACTATAAAAAACATTCATTTCTTGAATTTTTTGAGCATTCAATATCTTCTTTATTGAAACAAGCTGAGATAGAAATTTTATATTACTCTTGAGAAGTTATCAAGTCTGTTTTAACCCTCCTTATCCAGTGAATTACTTTCATATGTGAAAAACCAAGATTATTTGGGGTAGTATTTGAAGGAAATTAGGGAAGTGTCTGTATAAAAAAATGAAATAAAGCTTAAGTAATGAAACTTTTTGTGTGAGTTTTGAGGAAAGTTAATCTTAATGGATTAATATGGCCACATATTAGTTTCACAAATTTCAAATGATTTAAAAACACTCAATTAACACAACTTTCTATCCAATGTATTCTTTTGCCATATTTCCTGTATTATATAGGTTCTTCCAATTTTTACCTCAATTTCCTAAATATTAAACCCATTTGAAAATTGTTAGTATATATGAAGAGCTCTCAATGCACTGGAAAACTTGAAATTTCATCTGAATTTTGTAGAACAATAATTTTAATTATTTAAACATGAATTTTGGACCTTCTCAATACTAAATGATGAAAACTTCATGTTATCAAAACTAATTCAAAAAATGATTCTTTAAATTTCTTTACAATAATATTTCCTTAATTGTATGAGGAACACCTTTATAGACTTCCATTAATCATTTAACCTAAGCTGATATAGATTTTCAACAGAAACTTAAAATAATGAAAAACCTCAGATTGATGAATGAAAACCAGTTCAATTAGTTATTATAAAACAATGGGAATTCTATATAATCTTAAGTCAAAAAACATGAGAAGTTGGTTCTTTCATAAATTTCTTTCTGAAAAATATGTAACAGGATTCTGGGAGTTTTCAAATCTAGGACTACTTTGATAAATCTATAAACCCCAAAATAATGATAGATTTAGAACAACCAGCTGTTTAGAAAGCTTATTTAGGAAAGCTTTATATAAAACTCTTTCAACTGCTTTTACAAGATGATGGGAGAATGTTTCATTTTTTATTTCTTATTTATTCTTAACTAAAGGGTTGAGAGTTTTTGCAAAGCATCATTCAATGAAGGGAGACCACATAAATAAGTAAGACCCTTTTTGGAATTAAGCTTGATTTAGCACAAATATCACTTCAGAGTCATGTCAAGTCATGATCAAAACATGCTCTGAATCATGTTTAAATTATTCAGTTTTTATTATGAAGAGTTTACCTGGAAAGTAAAGCTGTTTTTATTATTTTTTGATGGAAATTTGTCAGAATTGTATATGTACAAATTAATAAGCCAATTAATTAATATTCTTTTAAAATAATGGATTGATTATTAAAATAAATCATGAACTATATCATTTGATCAATAAGACTATGATAAAAATTTATAAATATATATGTTTGAAGATAAAATAAGATGCTGTTGAACATTTCAAAAGCTCGGAAATATAATCAATCTTAAACTTAAGCAAATCTGAATATGACTTGAGAGAAATAAAGTTTTTTGATATTTTTTGAGATAATAATATGCTTTATGGGAACATATCTCTTGTAAGTTAAATTAAATCTTATTTATTTATAAATGAAAACATGCTTTCATTTTTGATTAGTATTTTCTGAATCATATTAAATTCAACAACTACTCATATTGGTCTTTCAATAATCGGTTTTAAGCATGAATATCACTTAACTTAACCATTCAAAGAGCAAAAAGAAACATAAACAGCATAAAAAGTGCTTGAAAAATGTTCTTTTAAGAAATAATTAATGAAAAATTATGGTGCTACCTCAGAAAATGAAATATAAGAGCATTTATGAGGGGTTCATTGTGCTTCCTTTCTTATTAAAAGAAATTTTTTTTTCACATGTTTGAAGAAAAGGAATGGAAAAACCTTGTTTTCTGCTACTCAAACAAAGGCTCCTTATCCTTTTCATTTAATTATTTTAGGTATTCTTGTTCATTCCTTAGGGTGACATTTTATTTTTGTTTTTTTTCTGAATTTTGGAGTATTTATGTGCTTTCTTCATTTTACTGAGTTTCTCATTAGAATTTTAAATTGGCTTTAATTTACTTTTATTCTTTGTTTTGAAATCAAAATTAAAGTAGCATACCTTTACAAGGACTTATAATATGAGATTTTTAACATTTATCAATTTTGTTACAGTACAGGAACTTTAATGGCTGCTTATGTAATATTGTTGATTATCATTGACAATGTTACAGTAGCTGCCATTACAGGACTTCTACTGTAATTTCCTTTTTATATTACTTATTTGTTCCAGTAGGAGGTTCTCTATTTCATAGAGCCTGTTAATTCTCTCTTGAATTGAGAAATAAAACAATCAAACAAGAAGGAGTAAGGGAATTCCTCTTAAAAAATGCAAATTTTTATTTTTATAATAAAAAATGATGAATATAATGAATGAAGGAATAAATGAAAAAATTAAAAAGATGAAGATAATACTTAATTTCTAGTAATTTTGATCAATAAAGAAAAGAATATATACAGCTTCTTTGTTTTTTTGGGGAAAAAACTTCATTCAAAAATATTTGAAAGCCTTTATCTATTCCTTCTGAGGTTTCAGATCTTGGGATATATAGGAAGCATAAATATTTATAAATTAAGCTTCTTCAAAAGAGGCTTCAGTTTCAAAAAGCTGGTTTTTATATTGGTGAGCCATTTTTTGAAACAGAAATAGGGATTAATATTTCTAACAAGTAATAATAAGTCATGACTCAAGAAAGATAAAGGCTTTTTCATTTGAAGAATAGTTTTTAATTCTTTCTGCTCTAAAAATCAGGAATCTTTTCAATTGAGAAAAAAAACCCTTTTTGCACCTTCACTTGTCCCACCAAAAAAATTCCCTAAAATTATAGCCTTATAGTTTTTCATTTGAGAGATTGAACCCTTAATTCTTTTAAAAAATGAAGCAAATTCATAAGTGGGAACATTTTGAATAAATTTTTAAAAAAATGCCATTTTTTCAAATTTGCCAAAAAAAGAAAAATTTTAAAAAATTTGGGAATATTGACATCTCATTTCAGGAAAAATATGGCAGAAAAAATGAGAAGAAAACCTCAAGGCTGAGCCCGAGCAATTTTTTTCAAAAAATAGGCCACTTATGTGTTTTGGCCATAAATTGGTAAAAACACATAAAGAATTACACATGTTTACCAACACCCATAATAAATTTCTATTATTTACTAATAAAACCTTTATTATTATCATTTTTTTATATAGAATTTTCATTACTGTTGATATTTTTGAAAGTAAAAGGGGGTATTGCGGCCTTGGTTATGTTTCTTTACCATAACTTTATTCATTTTCTTAGCAAATTGTGACAAAAAACACATAATATATGGCTTCAAAATCATTTTAAGAATTGATATTTTTTTAAAAATTAATTTATTTTTCTTTTTTACCAATAACATAAAAATATCAATTATTTTAATTGTCATTATAATTATTCAACTAGTAATTTTTTTGGTTTTTTGTTCTTTTTCAACTAATTGATTATATAATTAATAACCATAATTTTTCTCTCTTGAATAAATTAGCCATTGGTTGTTTTGTTGTTATTATTATTATCTTACACTTAAAGTTAGTTATAAGAACATTATTTCGAATACACATTAAATAAAAGTAATTATATTTATCATTTGTCTTCTTTTTTTTAATTTTCAGTTATCAAAAGTTAACATGTATTTTTTTATAAGTTTTATATTTTAATTTACTTATATAATTTAATTTTGTATTTTTTTTACCTTTTTTTTGTGATATAATTTTATTAGAACCTAATTATTATTATTATTCACTTTTCTTTTTCTTTTTGAATGAATTGAATTAATTCAAAATAAAAACAAAACAAATAAATAAATAATAAGAATAATAATAATAATAATAATAATTAGGTTTATATAGATAATAGTAGGTTTCAAATTCAATTAGTTTATACTTGGATTTAAATTGAACAAATCTCTAATTAGACAGTTAAATTTGACAAAAAAATAAAATTATTTTTTCAAATTATGTAAATTTGGTTTTCTTAATTCAACAAAATTCCATCTAATTTTCATTTTTTTAATTTTTCCAACACACTAATCTCAAAGAAATCTCACACCCCAAAAATAATCACCATTTTTGTTTTTTTGGGGGGGCTATAATTTGAAATTATCATCATTACTCTATACCAGTCTAATAAAAGTCAAAAAAATCACCACATTTCTTCATGTTATTGAGAGCCTTTTTCTGTCCATTTTTCATATTGAATTTCTTTTATAATTCCAATTCTTTATTAAATTTTACAGACCTCAAGAGAACTACATCAGATATTAGGTCCATAATACAAATTTCTCAAAACCCTTTAATACATTCAGCTATATGAGACATTGTCTCATTCTTATATAAGATAAAATTTAATTCCTTCAAAGATCCCCAATTTCCCTTTATGATACCAATACAATTTTCATTTTTCACACTTTCATGCACCAAGAAGTAGTTAAATTTCCAATTCCCTGGTTGATTTGATTCTGGGATAAAGTGTTCATTCAATAAGTAAACTTAATTGGTGAAAATATATTGACATTCCAAAAAGATATCAGTTTCCCATTTTTTCATTCAACATTAAAAAATATGAAGACCTTTTTTCAAACAAAATATGATTCTGCTTATATTTAAGAGTTTCCTTTCATAATTTTGAGTCACCACAATATCCAGACCATCCAGTTAATAATTTAATAACACTTTTATCACAGTCACAGAAAATATTTGCATTAATCAATTACCTTTTATTTCTTTCAAATATTCTCTGACCATCTTTTCCGGGTTTTCAATACATAGGGATTGTGGCTACATCAAAGCTTTCTTTATTCATGACCTGAGAAATATTCTTTCTTCTTTCTGCATTTGGACACATTAAATACTCTTTATCTATAGAGTTGATAGCAAATATAACTCTTCTGCAGACAGTAGTTACTTTTCCCCACCCAATTTTTAAGTTTCTGGCTATTCTTGAAACAGATTTACCTTCTCCATTTAGTATTATTATTTCCATAGTAATGGACAATTGATGTGACACAGTGAGTTTCTAATTGATAATTTTTCTTTGTTTAATGAGATTTTATAATAAATCAATTAATACTGACTTTTTGAAATTTTTATTCTTTAAAAAAATGCCCAAATATTCCAAAAGGTCACAAATCAACTTTACAAAACTTATTAAAACAATAACAATTTAAATTATAATCTTTAAATAAGTAAAAATGCCATAAAAAGACATAAACTCTTGATTATCTCAGAAACCAATGGATAAGCATGTGAATTTAATTACAAAATTGGATTTCCAATGAAAAACCAAATATATTAAATCTTGATGCAATGTCTCTAAAACTAATACTTACTAAGATAATCTGGGTATATGCACTTTTAGAATAAATGCATATATTCATGTTTTTTAGCTTATATCTTTTGAATTATTCATAATTAAGATTTTATCCAAAAATGAATTCACCACAAAATAACTTTAAAAATACATATATCAAATTTATTGGAAAATTTATAAACAATATTGAAACTTACAAGGGTTTATTGAGAAAAATAGCAATAGCTGTTGACCACTCTAAGCTAAAAGTGGTCCAAACTTAGACCAAAGTGGATATCCAGATTCTACTAGCTCATGGGTGAATAATTATGTATTTTACTCATGATATTGAAGGTAAAACCCCATGAAATCATGGTTTGAAGTTCAAAATAGTATATTTCAACAGGAAAGATGAGTTACAAGAAAAATCATCAAAAATATGGTTTTGATGATGTAATAAGATTCTCTTGGAAGCTTAGTAGGGACATTCCAAGCTATCATAATTAAATCTTTGAATAGCTGTAGCATGAAGAATTTAAAATCTATTAATTATCAAATTTTGAACTTGCAAATGATCTTTTATGATCACTAACTGTAACCTTATTTTAATCTTAACAGTTAAATAAGTGATACAACTGGTTTATACTAGTATATTATGATTTTAACTAATAGAATACACAAATTTTCAACCTTTTCCAATCTTATTATGTCAGTAAGCTTTGATTTAGAGTGATAACTCTAAATAATGGTGTGATAATGAGAGAATAATGTTTAATTCCTATGTAATCATCACTAAACCTTAAATTATTGATCAATTCCAGTGTATACCATAATTAAAGGTCTACTAGAAGCCTTCTGGTTTCTACAAGAGAGGATCTTAATATAAATAGGGCTCTTTTTCTCTATTTCCCCCTCAGACACAACAAAAACAATAATAAATCAAATACAAAGGTATTTCTCTTTATTCTTTAGATATAAATCATTTATATTATTAAATATCAAATTTTTACCAATTAGTAATGACTTTTTAAATCATTTATTACATCAAAAATCTTATTTTTTTGTTAATTTCTCTCTAAATCCTCAATTCCATTTAAAATCAAGAAAATTTGTAATTTATCTTATTTTTATCTGTAAATACAATTTAAATAAGTTTTATTTACATTATTAGGGATAAAACTATGCACAATTATTATATCAAGTGTTAAAAGTAGATTTTTTTCTCTTTATCATTATTCTTAATAATCCTTCTATTAATATATATATTACTTATATAAATCACGATGAGAAAAAGGGCTACACCTGACAGCTTGTGTTGCGTTTGGAAATTAGCTTGGACCCATCTAAGAATGAGCATGGACACCTCTTGTGAGCTGGGTAGAACCTAGGATTTAAATTTTCATTATTATTCCAAGTTATTCCAAGCAACAAGAGTATTGCAGAATTCAAAATATTTACTTCCTTTTTTAATGGGATGGACTAAGTATTTGTATATAATAGGAAAGTTTCTTCCATTTATATCTTCATCTTAAAGAGAATATTCCTTTTGGACAAAAAATTTAAACTAATAATATGAATTAAATTCAATTTATTCAATTTATTCAAAGTAAAAAGGTCTTAAAGCAAGCTTTAAAAATACATAAATCTTTTATCTTCATAGCTTTATGACTTATTATTCCTTTATACCAATATAAATTCTTATTTCTCCTTTAAGAAATAGTTTCAAAATATTAAAATAAGCTGTTTTCAATTGGAGCCTCTTTTGAAGAAACTGTATTTCTGAATATTCTTTTTTCAAATAGGGCTTGATTCCTGGAGCCTTAGAATCAAAAGATGATGGATTTGAGACTTCTTTGAATAGAATTATTTCCAAAAAAATATTATATATATTTTTCTATTTTTTGAGTTCAATTTCTGGAATTGAAGTCTCATTTTTCTTTTTTTCTTTTTCTGATTCTTTTTTAACCTCAATAAGCTTCATCAATTTTTAATATTAATGCCAAAAATTCACCTTTTAAAAGAGAAAATTCCTTACTCTTGCTTTTTTGGAGATTATTATTTTTTACTTAAAAAGACAATTGGTGTTCTTTATTAAAGAAAGCCTCTTAAGCTGGAATAAATCAAAGAAATTCAAAGAAATTCAAAGAAAATTAAAGTAAAGGGCCTGTAATATCTGCTACTGTAAGATTGTTGACAATTGTTGAAAAATATACAGTAGGACCCATCAAAGGGCCTTTACTGTAACAAAGTAGACACTTTTAATAATCATAAAGTAGCCGGCCATAAAAATCCTGCTACTCCAATTTAAATTGAAGTAAATAAAATATGAAAAAAGGAATCTAGTAAAATAATTAAAATAAGACATAATTAGAAAAAATTGGTAAAACAATTCAAAAAAGTAACAAAAATACATAAAAAAAATTATATTTAGACTAGAATAAAGACAGTTCTTCCTATTTCCTTTATTCAAAATATATAGAAAAAAAACTTGGTTGTAATAATAATAATAAAAAATTCAGCACATATTTTCTGAAACTTTTCAACCTTCATTTTTTGAGGATGTTCTGTCATTTTATTTGAAATATTTTCTAAAAAAATTTCTTTTTAAGATATTCTTTGTAGTTTTTGTATTTCTTTTTTTCTTTCAAAAATTAAATTTAAAATTATTTATGTTATAAAAAAAAGGTTTTCAAGATAAATAATACTTTCTGAATTCAATATCATGCCGATAAAATTGATCAAAAGTGAGAATTATTTGAATTCTTTCAAGAATGAAGGGCCAGTACACTTTTTTTCTGAAATATATCTTCCAATATAGCATAGAATTATGTAAAAAAAGATTATGAAATCTTGATTTCCTTGTAAGACTATTCAAATGTTGTAAATATTTAGATAAATCATATTTCTTTAATTTTGATAGGCTCAGGGTATTTTTCCCTGAATTTCAAATAGATATATTTGCATATATTTTTCCTATTTTCATTTATCAAAAAGTATTATTCATCATTTTTTTGATAATTATTCCATTCTTTGTAGAAAAAATTCAAATATAGATTTGAAAATTTCTTAAAAGACACTTTTCACAAGTTTTTATCAAGAAATAAGATTGAATGGGTGAAATCCTTGAGAAAATATTGATAATTAAAATTCATTACTTGAGAGATTATTCATACCAATATTTTATTCTGATCGAACATGCCTCTGAAATGATATTTTTTGCAATTCAAGCTCAATTCCCCAAAGCATACACCTCATTTCTGTGGACTCAACATTTTGAATATTAATTTAATAAATACTTGAACCCTTTCTTTAAGGATAAATACCAAAGAAAAATTAGATATATTCAAATATCATATTTTAAGATCCCTTGAAAGAGCTGCACATATGATTTTTTTAGCTTCAGTTTATAAAAAGCTGATTATTCTCAATTTATCATTCTTTTAGGTGTAATGAACTTATTGACATAGCTATAACAAACTCACAGGAGACTTATAGATTTACTTTTATAAATAGACTTGTGAAAAGAACCTATTTATACAATTAACTTCTAATTAATATTATTTAGGGGTTTTATTATCTTAAAGAATTCTAAATGAGTTGTCTCAGTTATTCATAAATATTTAGTTTTTATTTCTTTTATTGGCTATTTAATTAATATATCTTTCTGAATTAATTGATTGATAATAGAATAAAAAGGTGACCTTTCTTATTTTAGGGACACTTCAATCTAAAGAAATAAAAAATTCTTTCCTGAATTCCTCCTGATAATCTGAGTTTTCAATCATTTAGCATTCATAAATTAAAAAAGCTATTTAAAAATGATAGAAGTTATAAAATTGACAAGCTCATATGAAATCTTAGATTTTTGCTTTCACGGATGGATCTCTATATATCCTAATAATTACAAATTGATTGAAAATTAATTTTATTGAATTTAAAATTCAAAAATCTATAGAATACAGTGAAAAAAATTAAAAATATGATTTAAAAATCTTCCTTGATAAAATTATTTCATATAATTTAATTATTTATAAAGAAATTTTTGGTCATATTTACACATGAAAACTAACTTTCCTTAAATTTTTGAAAAAAAAAACTTTCATTTTTCAGTTTCATTTAATTTCTTTATATGTCTCTTACCCTAATTTCCTCAAAATAAAAAAATTTCAAATGATATTTCCTGTGAAAATATTCTAGTAGAAAATTTGATCAAGATGAGGATTTCATAATACATAATTTCTTCACAAAAAATGTACATACTGAATTTAGATTTTCATTTAGAAAACAAAAATATATTACTTCACAAAATTTAATAATCTTATGGTTCTATCTTTATTATGATTTAAAATAATTTTATTAATCCATGTTTTTTATGTTAAGATCAGAATATCCTTTATCTTAATCCATTTCATAGTATAATAAACAAATCCCCAATTATAAAACTAAAGCCCAATATTCTACTTTTAATGTTTATTTCATCTGGCTATAAGTGGAAAATTATCCTTCAAATCAGTTTATGAGCTAAAATATTGGTGATATTATTTCAATATATACTAAATTTTAATTTTCCTCTCCATTAAATGTCTTTTTACCATAATACTGACAGAATATTTTCAATTTTAATCAAAATTTTGATCTTAAAAGATAAAAAAAAAAAGAAGTTATATAATTTCTCCCAAAATACATTTTTTCATAATTTAAAACAATTATATTTTATGTTATATTTTTAATAATATTTAAATCTTCATAAATCAAAGAGTTTTCAAAAATTTCATCATTGATGATTAAAATATTTAAAAGCTAAAAATGGTTTTAATTTAAATATTATTTATTTAAAGGTTCATGTAAGCTATCTTTAAAAAGGAATTTCTTATTGAAAGTGTAACATGTATTAGAAAATCTCCAGAGGTTAAGTTTTTTGTAAATGAAATGATAAAACTTGATAAAAGCTATTTTAACAAATGGGATATAAAAATAAGTCTGTTAATCATATATTTTTTACTTATTTATATTTGAAAAGCCTTACCAAACACTGATATTGAGACAGATAAATTGACAATTTGTGACTTGCATATGTGACTAAAATTTCTTCCAAAAATTCTATTTATAAATTTAGTTTCTTTCCTATTTCCAAAATTAATCTAATCTATCTCCCATTTCCAATTCCAAATACAACACCTGATGTCAGGTGTAGCCACTTTGCTCATGGTTAATATATAACTTTAATATTGGTAATATCATTTTTATGATTTGTGTTTTATTATTAAATGAAAAAAAATATTCATTTATTATTTTTTTCTAACAATAATAAATAGCCATTAAATATATTAATTATTATATATTAATATATTTATTTTATTTTATTATTTTATTTATTCAAAATAATATAAATTTTAAACCATAATTATAATAATTTTATTATAATTGTTTTTAATCTTATTTCTCATTAAAATTGGGAAATCCAAAATACAATAATTAAAATATTAGTAATATTTAATTATTTTTTCATAGTAAAAACTTACATAAATCTTGATTCCTAATTGAGAATAAAATATAAATATTAAAAATTTTCAGTATTTTTTTTTAATATAGGATTTCTTTTAAATTATCTAAAACAAATAATATTGAATAAATAATCTTTATTATATTTTTTTTCTTTATTATAATTTAAGTCCCACATGATTTTTATTTTAAGGTTTTTTTGTGATACATTATTGATCCTATTTTTAAATTTGTTCATAATTAAATAAATTGAAATTTTAAGTTGTGATATATATATATTTTTTTTTTCTGATTAATACCAAGACTTCATCAATTACTTCTTTTATAAAGATTTTAATAAGATTTAAAAAAATTTAATTAGTTTTTTTTTGTAAAATTTCATGTTTTTTTTTTTTTTTTTTTTCTTTGTTTATTATCTTATATTTATTTTTTATGATTAATTAATTTTTTTCTATTTTTTTAATAAAATTAAAAAAAAAAAAAAATTGAAAAATTTTTAAATTAAAATTATTAACTTTAAATAATTATTTAATAATTTATTAATTTTTTTTTTTTTTTATTAAATTTTTTAAAAATTAATTTTAACTTATTCTAATTATAAAATTAAAAAAAAATAAAAAATAATAATTTCAAATTTTTTTTTTTTTTTTTTTTTAATTTTAGTTTAAAATTTATTGAATTTTAAACCTAAAAAAAGTTAGTTATATATATATATATAATAATAAGTTTTTAATCCAAATAATATAAAAAAAAGGTAATTTTATTCTATAAATTTTTATTTATCTCTTTAAGTAATGGTTTATGGTTAGGTTTTTAATTGTTATTTAAAAAAAAAAAAAAAATTAACTTTTTTTTTTAATTTTTTTTTTAATTTTTTTTTTTTTTTTTATAAAATTTATTAAATTAAAACTTAAAACATTATTTTTTTTTAATATGATATCTTAACTTTTATCTTTTTTTTTTTTAAAAAAAAAATAAAAATAAAAATAAAAATAAAATAACTTATTTCACTATTTTAAAAAAATTTCATTACTTTTAAATATAAAATATAACTGTATTTTTTATAACATGCCTAATTTAATTATTCCCACGTTTGCTTCATATAGAATGATACCATTATAGCCATCAAGTTAATTGAAATTTAATACTTTTTTTAACAACAAATTGTACAAAAAAAAATCCATTTAATCAGTCTTTTTTTGAATGTTACAAAGGTATTTTTCAATTTAGTGGAAAATTATAATAATTAAGACATTGGGGGATTGACCATTGAAGAAAAAATTGGAGTAAAATTTTACCAACTTGGGAATGGTAGAGCTTATGAAACTGTTGGTAATCTGTTTAAAATTGGTAAGTTGAAAGCTTACCATTCAAGAAATTCTGATTACTTTGCATTACTCAACTATTTTGTAAGCATGTACATATTATAATAAGAATTAATTTATACAAGTTAATAATTGTTTATTTTAGTTTACCAGATTTAAATTATGAAGCAGAATGGGAAATTATCAAGGGTTACTTTAAGAGAAGGAAAGGACTCACAAATATTATTGTTGCCATAAATGTAACTCATCTTCTTATTGTTCCATCACCATACAACCAATTAAAATCATATGTCAATTGTAAAGGATTGAATTCCATTGTTTTCCAATTTATTGTTGATGACAAAGGGAATTTTCAAGATTTAAGAAACCACTTTTCTTATCAAAGTATACACTTTGAACATTTTCTATATGAGGTGTATGGAGGCCTTTCTGGATCCATACATGATATTTAAATCTTTAATGAATCTCAAATAGGCCAAAATTTGATAAATGGAGTTCCAAGGTTTCATCAGAACTATTTAATAATAGGTTACTCTGGCTACTCATTAAAACTCACAATCCTGAAACATACAAGTAATATAAATTATTAATATTCAAATCAATTAAACAAAATCCATTCTTAAAAAATTTGAGTATTTTTGTTATTATTGATAAGATTTTAATAATTTATTTATTTTAAAAAAAAAAAATATATTAATAATTTTTTTTCAAAAAATCTTTTTAAAAATTAAATTAATAGATTTTAATTTTTATTATAATCTTAAGAAATTTTTTTTAATACTTAATTTATTTAAAAATAATTTTCTAATAATAAAATTTTTAACTTTTTTTTTTTTTTTTTTTTTTATAAAAGAATTTTATAAATTTTGATTTTTTGAATTTTAATCTAAAAAAAATTTTTTGTTAATAAAATTTTTATTTTTATTTTTTTCTTTTATATAAAAAAAAAAAAAAATAAAATAAAAAATAAAAAAGTTATAACTTTTGAGTTTTGAGTTAAAATCTAAAAGATTTTTGAGTTAAAATTTAAAATAAATTTAAAAAAATATTTTCAAAATAAAACTCAAAATTGAAAAAAATAAATTAGGACTTAATTTAATGATTAAATTTTAAATAAATAATTTTTTTAAATTATTTTAAATTTATTTAAATCAATTAAATCAATTAAATCAATTAAATCAATTAAATCAATTAAATTTTAATTTATTCTCAAAAAATTGTTTTTTTAAACATTTTATGAATTTAAAATTTATTAATAATTTAAAAAAAATTGAAATTATTTTAAATTTTTAATTTAAATTTTTTGTTTATAAAATTTCATTAATTAAAAATTAAAAGCCTACCAAATATGAAAGAAGAAATTATTTCAAAAAAAAACAAAGTAAGTTGTATTTTATAGAAAATTTAATAAAAACTCAAAATGAGGTAATATTTTTTGAAATAATTTTTAAAATAAATTTAATTTTAATCAAATTTAAAATTTCAATAAATTTAAAATTAAAAATAATTTTAAAATTTTTTTTTTTTAAAAATAAAATTTAAAACCTAATCATGAATCAGGCCTTAATCTCTTTTTAACTAATTCTTTAATAAATTTAAAATAAAAATATAAATGAAAATTATTGTTCAACGTTTTTTTTCTTTAATTAAAGAAAAGAAAGGTGATATATAAATACTATTATTATTTTTATCATTATTTTTAGAATTAAAAAAGGAAAAATGAATGACTCTAATATTGATTGTTTTGTTTTTTTGAAAAAAAGAAACATTGATTTCAATTTTTAATTTTTAATTTTATTTATTTTTATTTTATTTTTTATTTTATTTTTTATTTTATTTTTTATTTTATTTTTATTTTATTTTTTATTTTATTTTTAATTTTATTTTTTATTTTATTTTATTTTTATTTTATTTTTATTTTATTTTTATTTTTATTTTATTTTTCTTTTATTTTTTATTTTATTTTTTATTTTATTTTTTATTTTATTTTTATTTTTATTTTATTTTATTTTATTTTTATTTTATTTTTATTTTATTTTTATTTTATTTTTTATTTTATTTTTATTTTATTTTTATTTTATCTTTTATTTTATTTTTATTTTATTTTTATTTTATTTTTATTTTATTTTTATTTTATTTTTATTTTATTTTTATTTTATTTTATTTTTATTTTTATTTTATTTTTATTTTATTTTTATTTTATTTTTATTTTATTTTTATTTTATTTTTATTTTATTTTTTATTTTATTTTTATTTTATTTTTTATTTTATTTTTTATTTTATTTTTATTTTATTTTTATTTTATTTTTATTTTATTTTTTATTTTTATTTTTATTTTTATTTTTATTTTTATTTTTTATTTTATTTTATTTTTTATTTTATTTTTATTTTATTTTATTTTTATTTTATTTTATTTTTATTTTATTTTTTATTTTATTTTATTTTTTATTTTATTTTTATTCTATTTTTATTTTATTTTTATTTTATTTTTATTTTATTTTATTTTTTATTTTATTTTTATTTTATTTTATTTTTATTTTATTTTATTTTTATTTTATTTTATTTTTATTTTATTTTTTATTTTATTTTATTTTTTATTTTATTTTTATTCTATTTTTATTTTATTTTTATTTTATTTTTATTTTATTTTTTATTTTATTTTTATTTCATTTTTATTTCATTTTTATTTTATTTTTATTTTATTTTTATTTTATTTTTATTTTATTTTTATTTTATTTTATTTTTATTTTATTTTTTATTTTATTTTTATTTCATTTTTATTTCATTTTTATTTTATTTTTATTTTATTTTTATTTTATTTTATTTTTATTTTATTTTTTATTTTATTTTTATTTTATTTTTTATTTTATTTTTTGAAAAAAAAGAAATTAATTTGTATTAAACTAAAAAAAAGAAATTTATTAATTAAATAATCAATTGAAAAAAGATGAATGAAATTTTTAAATTTAAATCCCACATTAAATAATTCATTAAAACAAAAATAATAATTAAATTTCAATCCTTTTTTTTTTCTTCATTATCACTTCATAACTTAGGAAAAAAAAACCTTTGAAAAACAAGTCGTCATGTTCAATTTTCAAAGGCTTTTTTTGAATAAAAATTAACAAATAGAGAAGAAAATAATGTTTAATTTTTTGTTTTTTCACATGAAGGTAATTAAAAATTAAAAAAAAAAAATTGCCTAAAAAAATTTAAGAAGCAAGCAGGGCTTAGTTAGTAAATTCAATCAAGTTCTGAAGGCTGTAAATTTAATTGACTTGGACAATGTTCCAGACACAAGAATTTAATTGATTTGAATGAATGTATAGAATTTATAAGGGGATCATGTCCAGAAAATTATGACCAACTCTCCAACTCAAGCCTGAAGATGAGAATCAGGAAAAATGTGAACGAGCAAGAGGGACTAGATCAAAAAAGTCATACGATTTAACGAAATATAACTACAAATGGCTTGCTATACTTATTACAAAAACCTCCTACAAGTTTTGTGATTATTAAGAAGGATGGCCATATGGCTAACGAAATAAGTTTTCAAGTGACAGATAAAGCTGCCAAGTCATAATTTTTTTCGATACACTTTCTTGCGACATGAGTTCTTTGATCTTGAGCTGAATAAGTTTCAAGATCTTGAGAAAATGTTTCAGATGAATCACATGGTTCTATTTCAGGTTGAGATTCTATTGGATCGTCCCATTTATCGTTAAAATCTAATAAAATGTTATGTAAAACACAGCAAGATTGAATCCAATCCACATAATGTTTTAAATCTGAGGGTTTATTGAGTGATAACCTTATTTCGTTTAATGAGGTCCATCTACTTTTTAAAGTTTTGATGCAGGTTTTGATTCTATTATGAGATTTGGCTAAGCAAAAGTTGAATTCTGTATTGAATGGAATATTGGATGATTTGAATGGAGTGATGGTTGTTTCAGTTAACGGATAAGCTGAATCGGCCAATAAATATTGACCTTTTGTTTTTAAAAAAAAATTAAATTAAATTAGTAAGATTTTCAAGATGATTAAGGAAAAGTAAGTGATTACCGTTATCAAAAAATTCATTTGAATTTTTATGAATTAGCATATCCTTAAAGACTGTAGCGTCGGAATAAGAACCAGCCCAACCAGTAGCTAAGCAAGAAATTTTCATATTATGATCGCAAACTAATTGAGCATTTAAAGAGAATTTCTTGTTGAAATCTAAATAATTTTCACCGTCTAATAAGCCAGGTTTTTGATACATTGGAAAAGTAGTACCATCGATGAAGCCTACACAATTTTCAAAACCCTCTTTTTTCAATTCGAGAGAGATTTCATTTCTTTGAGAATGATTTGGCCAACTTAGGTTAGATTTTGATAAAGAATTGATTGCAGTGATGACTCTTCTTGAAGCTGAGATGATGGATCCAGTGCTAACTTTTAAATTTTTAGCGAATTTATTGACTGAACCAGCATGACCGATTGAGCCTAACCTTTCTAAGGTTATAGCTAATTGATGAGGGATTGATAGTTGTTTACAATGACTTTTATTTTGAAAGATTGGATGATTTTTGATTTGATTTAGGATGAAATTGAAACCTAATTTAGTTGTTCTAACTGTTTTTTTAAAATCGATTTCATTTAATTCGAATAAGATTTGAATATTAAAATGATCAGATTTGATATTTTTTGGAAGCCTTTTAAGATATCTTGAATTGATTAAAGTTAAGAGAGCATCTTTATAAATATTAGATTGAGATGTTGAAGTTGAAGTTGATGAGGATGAGGCTGAAAGGTCAGTTTGATTAGATTTAATTGAAGAAATGAGAGATTGAATGACTGGAAGAGTTTTTGGATTGATTAGATTCTCTAAAGATGAATCGACGTCAAGGATTTCGTTTGAGTTGGATAAGTTGATTAATTGATTGATAGTCTCTTGTCTTAGAGAGAATTTTGGCATTTTGACTGAAGGATTTAAATAAATAATGAGAATTTATGAATGGATTCTTTATTTAAATCGATTTATGTTGAGTGTTTGGCGATCGATTTAGATTAATTGGTATGAATCTATCCAATTTTGAATGACTGACCGAAAACAAAAGGAATAAGATCGATAAGGAATGAATCCAAGGACGAAAGCGCTAATGAGAAGATTTTGAGTGCTGATGGTTGTTTTGAGATTGGAAATTTTGATATGGAGTTGTTCCTGTGAGATTAAGCTGATTTCTATTGAATTTGGTATGAATGATTTCCTGATGAAATTTCTTGATGAAATTTCTTGATGATGAGATTTTTATTCGAATTCTTTGATGATGAGCCAGATTTAATTTTGAGCAAAAATCTGAGTGAAAGCAGCTGAGAAACAGATTAGTGTGTTTTTATTAGAAAATGCTCAAACGACTCATTGAAATTTTATAAAATTTAAATTTTTTTTGCTTTTATTTGGGTGAAAAAGTCAGAAAATGGCACTTTAATTAATTTTTATGGCTTGATTGAGATTTTTAATTAATTCTTGAGCTTCTTCTTTGGAAAAAGTTTAATTTCCTATATTAAAATGAATGATGATTTTATGATTTCCTCCTAGAAATTTTCAAATTCACTTCTATGATTTTGATTGTTTTAATAAGAACTCTAAGTTAAATTTGGAACTAAAGGTGGATTGGTATGAAACAAAGATCTAAGTACCTAAAGCTGGAAGCCAAGGCTTCATGCTACAATGTATGAGAAACTTGTACAACTAGTTTTGATTATAGGCTAGTACATTGTGTGATTAAAAAGGAAATAAAGCAATTCAACTTTTTACTATAACTGGTACTGATTTATTAATAATGAAAGACAAGTCATATTTAAATAGAAATTAATGACAAATGTTTGAATGAGATGATGCAGAAAGGAAATAAAGAGGGATAAAATTATAATAATGAGTGCAGTTCATCCCTCCAAGAGCTCCTCTTTGAAGGGGCTTATATATTGGAGACACTTAATGACTACAAAGTATTAGCTACCATTACTTCTGAGTATCTAAAACAAGAGAGGCTATTTAGTCAGCCTAGGTGTTACTCTTTATGAAGAGCTAAGGCTGTTTTTGGAGTAGGAGCATTCAGTAAGGTTATGACCTAAGATGCTTTGGGTCAGAATATTTTTCATTCCCCCTCACTCCTATTCTCCAAACATGCAGCTTTTCAAGTGCACAATTTAAGGTAATCTTGTTGACTGACTTTTTTAGGAATTCAACCAAGATTTCAGAAGACAAAGAATTTTGGGAACTCCTTTTGGTATGGGATGAAATAAGGCAGTAAGTAGTACCTTGAGGGGGAAATTATTTGTGAGTCTGTTTTGAATTTCAGAATTTTCAAATAAACATGGGTGCTAAAGTGTATTAGCTGCCCCTCTAAATAATACTGAATAGTCATCATACAGACAATCACAAATTGAAATAAGATTGGTGGCTTTAACAGATAGAGAAGACTTATCAGAAGTCTCTAAATCAGACCTATCAATATTACTACATTCAAAACTCTGATTTAAAACTAAAATTATTGATAAAATAAAGGCTAAGGTTGTCTGTTATTTTAATAACACTGATTAATATATATTATGGTTTTATGTTCATTATAATTATTTTTTTTTAATATTAATACTAATAATAAAACTACTGTATTTGATTGTTTTGATATTTTTTTAATGGTTTTTAATACTGAGTTTATATCACTACTTCTTTTCTTTTAATAATACTAAGCTTCAGAGAAAAGTTACTAAGCTTTAACTACAGTTATATTACTATTATTCAACAATACTAAGATACTGAGAAAGGCTACTGAGATTTTTACTATGATTATACTACTATTCTTCAACAGTATCAATCTATTGAATCAGGCTACTAAGCTTTTCACAACTAAAAACACTACTACTAACTACTCTAGATATCCTGCTATTTCAGGGATGGTTGTAATCCTGAATAGTGAGAACTTGTTTCATGATTATTGAAAAAATGAGCGAGAGAGGACTTCTATTTATACCTTTTGTGTTTTCATAGAGCTTCTCAAAATAGGGTACTCAGAAAAAATCATAATTGAGAATTTTTAGCTAATAAGATGTGTAGTTCTGGTGTAACAACACTTTTGATGAGAGAATTATTCTGGTGGTGTTTTTTTATATCAAAATAATGTGATGTCTTTGAGATAATTTGGCTGGTAAGATTTTATTTTTGCCAAGAAAGTGGAGAAAATACAGTTTATGAAAATTGAAATTTCTTATAATCATATTATCTTTTTGAGGGGATTTATCTGGTGGTATTTTCTTTAAGTTGGGGAAGTTATTTTTTATTTATTTTCCTTTATATAATTAATTAATAAATATCAAGTTTGATATTCAGTATTAAAGGAAATTTTTTGGTGGTTTTATTTTAGGATTGTGTCATTTCATATTAAGATTGCATCATTTCTATCAAGTTTGATGTGTATTATTATTACTAAGAAAACCTTTGTTCTTGGAAAATATATTATAATTCTCTTCATAGCCTTGAGGTATTTCTTCTTTTGATTCAATCATGGTGGGGAAAATAAAGTTCTGATTCTGTGATCCATCTTCATATATCTGTATTTGGATTAACTCCTTTTGAATTACATAATTTTTTATTTATTATGCAATAAGGTGGAGAATATTTGTGATTTTGAACTGTTTTGATAAGATCTTGAGGCTTTTTATTGCATATGTCTGTGTGAAACTTGTAGTTGTGATATTTAAATATGTTTTTCATAATTTTTTATTGTCATTTTTCTTTTGTTTTATTGGTAAACTTGTAGCTGGTATAATTGGTATGGAATACCACAGGTTACTTGAGAGTAATGACAGAAGACTTGACTACCTCCTTGATGAAGTGTAGCTGTATTCTTATATGTTTCATCCACTTATTGTTGAAGTTACAATCACCATTGGCAGTGTTGATGCAGATTTGTTTTTTGTCCCAGATGGTGATTGGGCAGTCTGAAACAAATATCTGAGCTTCTTTGCACCACTGCTTCAACCAAAGTAGCTCTGATGTAAGGTTTCAGAGTGCCTTGTATTCAGCCTCAGCAATGGATGTTGAAACTGATGGTTGTTTCCAAATCTTCCACAGATTCAGGTTACCATGAAAAGCTGCAAGAAACCCAGTGACTGATCATCTTGTTGCACAAATGTTTCCCAAGTATTCATCACTCCAGGCTATGAAGCCTTCATAGTGTCCTCTTTGATAGGTGATCCAAAGATCTTGGGTTCCTTTTAGATATCATAGAACATGGAGAAAGGAATGCCAGTGACTTATTCCAGGAAACTCCAAGTATTGAGATAAGGTGCTCACTGAAAAAGAAAGTTCTGGTTTGATTGCCCCACTGCACTTCAAAAGTTCACTTTTAGGGCTGTAAATTTTTCCACCTCCTCCTCTGTGGCTGGGCTGAGGTGTTCATGCAGAATGAGTGGAGTTTGAGCTGGCTTGAAGCCATCCATTCTGTATTGTTCCAGAAAGGACTTGGTTAGCTGCTGCTGATCAAGGGATATTCCATTGTTGTCTTGGTAGATTTTTACCCTTAGAATGAGGTTTGCTTCACCAAGGTCTTTGATCTCAAACCTTTCTCCAATTTATTTTTTGAAGCCCTCAACATCTTTGTCAAAAATCCCAATTTATTCAATGTGCAGATAGAGCCAGATGCAAGGCTCTCCACTCCTATCAAAACAACGGGGGTCCAGTATGCACCCTTTGAACCCCACAATCAACAGCCAGTCCTTCAGAAATTGGTACCATGCTAGAGGTGCTTTCTTCAGCCCATAAATTGCTTTGTTCAACCTTAGGCAGTGTCTTTGGAGACAGGCATCAAGACTTTGAGGAATACTTAAATAGAATTCTTCTGTTATCAGTGAATTCAAAAATTCACTTTTGTAATTGATCTGATGGAACTTCAAGTTACAAGCTTCAGCTAACAAAATCAAAGTTCATAAGGAGTTGAGCCTTCCTGTGGGAGTATATGTCTTTTTGAAGTCTATTCCAACTGTCTGGGTGAATCCTTGAGCACATAGGTGCACCTTGTATTTGCTTAGTTATTTTGATGAGTTTCTTTTTATTCTAAAGACTCATTTCTTTCCTATCAATTTAATATCCTTCTTTACTTCTTTGATTCTTCAAACCTTCAATCTTGAAATTGTATCTAATTCCTTATCTATTTCCATCTTCAATTTCTCATTATTTTCAAATTTTAATGCTTCCTTTTACATTCTTGAATTTTCCTCCATTTTTTTTCAAGAGTGTTCCTGATCTTCTTTTATAAGTAAGGATTTTGAGTTTGTCTAAGTCGGATTGAATCAGAGTTGGGTGTTGAGGTACAATAATCTTGCTTCAACAGGTGAGTGCATTAGTGTGATCCCAAATCATTTGTAGGTACAGCTTCCTCATAATGGAATTCATCTACCAGGGTAGGCTTAGTAGGTAATACTTATTAAAATTCTTGAGGCTCATAATAAAGATCATGGTGTAAAAAGTAAAGAGAACTTCTTTTTGTTCCCTTTTTTTTTAACTGAAAAAATCCTTCTTCATTAAAATTAACATGTTTTATGATTAATAAATTTTTTTTTTAATTAATTTATAAAATGAAATAAGAATTAATGTTATTTTAATATCCAATAAATATAAATTATTTTCTTGATTATTAAAGTTTCCAATATTGATTGTTCTTGAGTTTTTTTCTATTAAAATAAGAAATAAAAAGAATTTTAAGAAATGAATTCTGATTTAAATTCTAATACAAAGGAAATTAGATGTTTCAAAAATTTCTTTATTGAGTAGGAGTTGACTTAATGAGTAGGACTGAAATGTTTACTGCTTTTGATGAGTATTTGTTAGGTAAGCTTCAATTTACTAGTAAGCATCTTGTTTTTTCAAGGATAGTTCTATTTTCCCTCCAGGGCAATTTTTATGTGATTGGTTAGCCAGTCATTTAATGTGTCCTGTCTGTGACTTGAAAATGTCTATTAATGTGAAATGAATATAAACAAGTTATAATTATAAGATGAACTAAGAAAAGCCCCAAATATTACCTGCATAAACTTCAGTATTAGATTTTGCTTTCACAACTGGATTAGCTCAATATATGCTTAAAAGACTCTTTCATAGTTTAAAAATAATACTTGCAAAGAAAGTTACATGGAGCAGAAGTGGGTTATTTCAGTATTTTGAGCAGCATCCTTTTCTTCTCAAGCACCTATTATTCAGAATTTCCCCCCCCTGTAAAATGTTTGAGAGATCAATAAATATTGTATAATTTGTGTTTTTAGAGTCAAAAAGAAAGACAGTTTCACTTGCCCTTTGAATATTCATATTCATTTTAATGAGATATTTTATCACTTAATGGTCTTCCAAATTAGGCTATCAATTACTCAGTAATTATCTGTGAGTTATGTGATATGGGAAGAATATCCCTCAATTTAGGGATGAAAAAAATAGGAATTAGATCAATTAAGCATTAATATCTATTGTTTAATAGCACAATTTATTGCAGAAAAAAAAGTTCATCATGTCTTGATATGAGCCCTAAATGTTCCATTTAGAGCACAGAATAAAAATTGATCAATATAAAAATATAAGAAATTATGAAATGGTTTTGGGAACTAATATCAAGAAGTCTCAGCCATACCCATATATTTCAAATTCAAACATTTACATCATTTTGACTTGTTATACACTTCCCCTCTGAAATGAAACACACCACCAACAATTTCTGAAAGAAGCTCTGTGAACAAGAATTAATAGTTTTCTGAAAGATAAGAAATGAAAATCCTTGAAGGTTTTAAAGAGTATTTGATAAGATACACATTTCACATGCTGAAATTATCATAATTAAAAAAAATATGCTTAAATTTCATCTTTCAGGTAAAGATAAGCTTCTTAATTGTATTGAAATTTCCCAAAAAATTCAGAAAATATGTTTTGTAAAAGCATTTTTTCTACATTAGTATTTTCAATATACAAACATTTGTGTCCAAAGTAATATGTTTTGGTGGATTTTGTTTTTTTATAAAAGTGTTTTTTTTTGGTCTTTAATTTAAATTTTAAATAATTTACCTCAAAAATTAAATTAATTTTTAAATAATATCAAAAAATTTAGTAGTAATCCAAAGATTTTCAATCAAGAAATGTAATTTTAAGCTTAAAGATGTGAAATTTGGGAATTATTTTTTATTAGAAATTTATCTTCATAAGTATTTTGGCTACTCCATAAATATAACATCACTTTCATTCTTTGTCAAACTTTATATTATATATGAAGTATGCCACTAGAACTTAAAGTTTTGCATTCTAATTACTGGGAAAAAATGAAATCATTAAGTTTATTCCCTCCTATAAGGTTTATATTTAACCCCACTTTTTTCAAAAGGAATATGTGAACTATGAGTTGTCTTTAGGAAGGAAAAAGTGACAGGTTACTCAGATTCTATAGAGTGGTGTGCACATGAATTATATTATCTGCTTGAAAGTAAATCTTTAATTATAAATTCTGTTTCACCACTAACTAAATACTACTACTAATGATAAATTTCAAACCATTAACCATTACAAAATTGGAAAATGTGAGTGTTTTTTTGCATAATTAATATTCCAAAAAATATCAAATGAAAGCTGAGATTCTCCATTAGTTTCTTTCATTTCCTCTCATGATGAACCTCCCTCAAAAGATGATTAAAATTATTTTACAATTATTCTCAAATACATGGAATCACTCAGCTTGTTCCCATTGGCTTTCAGGGATAGATAATAAAAATAATATGTTCCTATACTAAAAAGGTTGGGGGTTGGTTTAGATCACCTTGTGCGGACAGCCCCCACAAGGTAGCTCTAAAATACAGAGGTCATTCATATATGGTATTTTAAACAACCCCCCAGAACCAGCTTCAAATGGCTGGGGATGGTTTGATCCCACTAGTGTGAAAGACCTTATGACACCACCTTCAAGACTGTGGATTTGGTTACAAAACATTTTTGTGAAAAACCCCTAAAGCCAAATAAAAATTGGAGGGGTGCTGTTCCCAAAAACCCCCCAAAGCCAGATGTAAAAGGCCATGAAGTTGTTTGCATCAGCTAGCTCAAACAACCCCCTCAAAACAGTGGCAAAAGTACAGGGGTTGCTTGCATTAGCTAGTGAAAAAAAACCCCCAAAAACTGGCTGTAAAGCACCAGGGGGTTGTGAACACCAGCCTCTGCAGTGTTAGGATATTGCAGGTGGTCCCTGGCAGCACCAGTCAAGAAAAACACTGAGGCATAATGGGTGGTTTCTCTCTACAATAGGAGAGCCCCCCATGGATCTTAGCAAGGAATATCTCATTGACTGCCACATGGGTGATTTGAACCCATGGCAAAGTGAGCAAGTAGTGCAGATTCAAGGCTTACCAGCTAAGAGACACTGCTGCAAAATTGATGACGTGAGCAATCCTAGGTCACGCTGACATAACCACCTGTTTCATCTGTTGTTTGTTAATTTTTCAACTTCAAGAGTCCTTTCACCGCTATCAGTCTGTTCCTTTCTTTTTTTTTTTTGCTTTGTTCTTTTTCTGCTTGATGATTAGAACCATCAGTTTCAAATTGCCAAATTCTTCCACTTCATCCCTTATTTTTTCTACAACTAAAACACTAACCAAAACATCAAATCATGGATTTTTGCACATGTCCGACTTGCCAAAAACACACCATTACAGATTTCAATGGAAACACTCACAAAGGAAAATATGTGCATTGTAGCACTTGAAATTGGCACTGGGAAAAAATTTCTTCTGAAACTGATGAAAAAGAATTTTTGTGCCTTTTCCCTGATCTAACATTGAATAAAAATACTGAAAAGCCATCAGAGACAATAAAAATAACAAAAAGATTCAAGAACAAAAAAAAAAAGAAAGTCTAAATCTTAATTCTGAAATAGTTGGTAAGAAAATCTCACTTAAATTTAATTCTGTCACATTGCTGACCATTCTTGGCACCAGATTTTATTTTATATTTTATTATGTAGCTATACCTTACATGTGGAATTAGTAAAGTCAACTGCCAAAGGGCTTGGGACATGCTTTTGAATTTAATTCAGCTTCTCTCAACTGAAAATGGTTTTTCCAAGATGATCCCATCAAACATTCCTAATGACCTTCAAACAATTACAAAACACCTCAAGATCAACTTTCCATTAGAGCAAATTACATGCTGTCCTGAATGTTATTCACTTTATGATGTTGAGGTAGCTCCTGAAGATTGTAAATATTGACCAACAATCAATAGTGCTATTTGTGGTGCCAAATTATTTGCCCAAGCAAAATTCAAGCCTCTTCCATCTATAAAATTCACAACCACCAAAAATAAAACACCATCTGCTTCTCAAATGTTTGGTCAAATTTGGCTATCAGGACAACCACGTCTATGAGTGCCTTACTCAACATTGGTTTTGCAGCCTGTCAGAAGCTGGCTAGAGTGGTTTATAAATGTTCCTGTAGTAGAAGAAGCAATTTATGAATGAGCTTCAACAATATCTTCTCAAAGCACTACGGTAATAACTGACATTTCAAAGTCTCAAGTATGGAGAGAAGTGTTCAATAACACTACAACTCATACCTGTCTGGAATTGCAATTTTCCCTCTTTATAAATTGGTTTAACCCTAGGGGCAACAAAGTATTGGGAAAGCAAGTCTCAATGGGCTTAATGACTCTAAATTGTCTCAACCTTCCACCCCAACTATGATTTCAACAGGTTTATACCTGTCTTGCTGGAGTCATACCAGCACCTAAGCAACTGGATATGGTAACAATTAATCATGTACTTCAACCACTAATTTCACAGCTTTTAGAATAGAATCAAGGTTTCAAAATTGCAACACCAATGTATCCTCATGGCCGCCAAATATCTGTTAGACTTGTGAGTCTCCTTGGGGATATTGTAGCCAATCACAAGGTATCTGGCTTTATGTCCCATTCCGCAAAACAATTTTGCTCATGGTGTAAAATTAAGGATGATGAATGGAAAAAACTCAAGTTTGGAATACTTTTCAATCAACACAGTGTACTTGCCTCATCTTGGAAATGGAAAGAGGTGGAGAATGAAAGCCAACAACAAGCATTTTCAAAAGAAACTGGAATTCCATGGTCCAAACTCAATACATTACCTTATTGGGATCCTGTTGTCTGTGTTCCACTCGGTGTGATGCATAATTGGTATGAAGGTGTTTTGCAACACCATTTTCGCTTTTGCTGGGGTTTCAATTTGGCTTTTGTCAAAAACACCATGAACAAAGCCAACATATCTGACTCAGAGTCAGATTTCATGGATATGGACAATGTTGAAACTTCTGATGAAGAAGAATTGGAAAATTTAAAGGGATTTCTCTCCGATCAACTCAAGAATAATATACAAACAAGAATTCAAGATGTTATTGTGCCAAAGGGAGTGACCTGTATCACATCTCAAGTTGGTTCTTCTAGAAATGGCAAGCTGAAAGCAAGAAAGTGGAGGGCATTATTCTCAGTCTACCTCCCATTAGTTGTTCTTGATTCTTTTTTGAAGGGAAATTCATCACAACTTCTTCTTACAAATACAGAATCTATAATTAAATGTACTGCAATTGTTGGTGCAAAATCAATCACAAAAGAAGATGCAATTTGCTTCTCCCAATCCTATCAATCATATCAAAATACATAAAACAAATTATTCACCAACATCAAGATTACACCTAATCATCATTATGCAATGCATATACCTGAACAGCTCATGCAATGGGGACCATTGATGGGGTTATCAGAATTCAGTGGTGAGAGCCTTGTTGAAACATTTCAAAAGCTCAAAACAAACTTACAAATTCAAGATTTGATCTCCCAACCAAGGTTCCCAGGAGGAAACAATAATGAAAAAATTTGGCAAAATGCAAAGACTACACCAAGTTGCAAGCAAGTATGAGAAGAAAGTAACGAAAAAGAAGACTTCACATTTTAATAAAAAGGAGCTGGATAATGAGACGTATATGAAGCTCTTCAAGTTAATTCAAAAAAGAAAAATCAATTTGCATGATTACCACAAGTTTCCCTATCCAAATGAAGGGCTGGTTCTTTGAAATTATGCTCTTGAAATCAAGGATTGAAGGTTTCAAAAAACTCACCTAACAACCTCATATATATCAAACCCGTGTTGGGAGAAATGCGGTTTGGAACGGTTGCTCATATTCTGGACTTAGGCTGTGATGAAATTCATGAAGGCCCAGTCTTGTTGATACGCTGGTTGGATAATATCAAGGATTATGAGATGGGGTTTGAGCGACTAGATTTTTTTTTGGATTCTTTTAATATTAAGCATTTAAAGTTTTCCAACAATCTCAGTTTTATCAGTAGCTCAGAAATTGTGTGTTTAGCAGCTTATCGCAGTTTACCAGCATGAGCATTAGGCTGCAAGGATATTAATATGCTGGTATGCCCAATAAATAAACTTTTTGAACAAGAGCTTGCTTTTTAAATTATTTCGAAATTAAATTAAATTAGGTTTATTATGAAATTTCAAAGGCTTACTTAATTTCCTGTTTTTTACAAATTTCTCAAAATTTAAAACAGATCAAAATTTTGCATATTGTTTCATCAAACCTACTTGTAAGATTTATTTTTTGAAAATTCTATGTATGTATATGTTAAAGTCTCTTTGATTCATTAGTTGTAATTATGTTTTGATTTCTTTCAACTTAAGCTTAAATTTTTAGAGTTAAGGAGAGAAAGGAACTTTTGTTCCAATAGTACGCTATTTTTGAAAAGGCAATTGTGCTACAGATTAGTCCAAACTTGATCAGATTCTACAAATAATGAATTTGCCAATTAATTTGGAAAATAAAGCTAATGTTTAATCTTAACAAAGCCTATTCCTATAATCAAGCTAACAATATTATATGAAAACAGCTATGGGAATTATTTTGATCTAATAACTCCTTTAATGAAAAGTATAAAACTCATCTTCTTTCAATGAGTATGGCTATAACATCATGATAATGAGATGTTCATAATTGATAGAAATGTGATGATCACAATAACAGGTTATTATTATGGAGATAATTATCATTTCATTATCCAGTTGATGGCTTTTTCCATTTCAATGATGAAAGCTGTATCATAAAGGAATCATTTGAAATAATCAAAATTATAAACTCAAAACTCCTGAGATATTACATTTCAAGATATCTTTTCTTTTCTAGAATGATAAACTCCTTACCATAAAAAGATATGAAAGCTATTATGAAGTTGTTACTCTTTTCATTTTTGTCTCAAGAGGATTTTATGTCATCCTTATCATTATAAAAACCCTCTTATAAGCTCAATACACATTCATTTCTTGAATTCAAAATATGAGATTTACTATTATACTTAGAATAAAAGTCAAAATACCAAGTGGATATGTATATGTTTATTAAGATAGTAACTATCCAATACTCCTTAATGAAATGAATTGTTTAAAAAGACTCATATTAATAACCTCAGCTTGATTCTACTCATAATATATTTGATAGTCATTTCAAGAATGATGCAGCCCCAATATCATGATCTATGGAATGAAAAGGTAATCCTTATTAATTGAATATTAAGACTTGATTTCTATTGTAGAAAAAAAGTTTCTTAATTTTAAATATTAAGATTTACCATTTAAAATAATCTAAAATTTATTATAATTCCACTAAAGCTGAGTTTGTTAATAATAATTTAGTCTTTTAAGTATTCATCAAATGAAATTTCACATTTAAAATTAACTATATTTTCTTTCTTAATCTCATCAGAAATTATATTTTTGATAAAACCTTTTTTTATGCATAAATAACAAAATTACTTATATTCAAATAATACCTTTGTCTTAGCAAATGATTAAATCCTTACCATAACAAGATATTACAGCTATGATGAAGTTGTTACTCTTTTTATTTTTGTCTCAAGAGGATCTTATGTCATCCTTATCATTATAAAAACCCTCTTATAAGCTCAATACACATTCATTTCTTGAATTCAAAATATGAGATTTACTATTATACTTGGAATAAAAGTCAAAATACCAAGTGGATATGTATATTTTTGTTAATATAGTACTTATCCAATCCTCATTAATAAAATGAATTTTTAAAAAAGACTCATTAATAACCTCAGCTTGATTCTACTCATAATATATTTAATAGTCATTTCAAGAATGATGCAGGCCCAATATCATGATCTATGTAATGAAAAGGTAATCCTTATCAATTGAATATGCAGATTTGATTTCTATTGTATAAAAGAAGTTTTTTTACTTTTAAATATTAAGATTTACCATTTCAAATAATCTAAATTTTATTATCATTCCACTAGAGCTGAGTTTGTTAATAATAATTTAATCTTTTAAGTATTCATCAAATGAAATTTCACATTTAAAATTCACTATATTATCTTTCTTAATCTCATCAGAAATTATATTTTTGATAAAACTTTTTTTTATGCATCAATAACAAAATTACTTATACTCAAATAATACCTTTGTCTTAGCAAATATGAGCTATAAAGATTTTACTATGAATAAAACCTAATAAATAGTAACTCTCAAATAATACCACTTCTAATTTAATAATAATCCAAGACCTATTAGTTCATTACTAAGAGCTTTATATCTCAAATAACCTGTACCATATTATTAAAAAAAGAAAGAAAAATAGAAAATTGCTAAATAGACAAGCCAACTCATACTATTTCAATAATTAATGGAAAAGCTATAGGTGGAAAAATGCAAAATATATTATTAATATTTAATTTCTCTTAGAAAAGCTATAGGTGGAAGAATGCAAAATATATTAATAATTAACTTCTTTTAGAAAAGCTTTAACATCTTTCTCATACAAAAGGACATCTTCTGTTATGAATATTTTGAAATTTTCAATATTATGGTAATTAAACCTTGACTAAAAATTAAAATGCCAACAAATCATCCTAGTATGAGACTTTCATACTGTGAATAATTAATTAAAGCTCTATAAAATTATCAAATGATATATTTTAAAGTTGAAAGTAAGTGATTTATTCTTTTAAATGAAATAACATTTTCAGAACCAAATATTACTATAGCATTCTTTTACTCATTGCTTTCTAATCTTGCTGATATTTACTTTAGAACCATATTGAAAAATTTCGCTCTTATCATTAAAATATTTCAAAAATTATTCACACGTCAGTAACAGCTTCATAATCAAGATAGGAAAATTAAAAGCATAAAGATAATTGTATTGCTATTACCCTCAAAATCAATTTTTTTTGTATTTGAATAATTATTTCACTCTTGAGACTCAAGAAATTTCTTTTAAGTTTCTTGCAAAATATGATAATTTCCAAACAAGTGACCATAAATATGTACATCAAAACTATTCATATGAAAAAGCTCAGTTAAATTAAACTATCAAAATTAGAGTAATCATACGCTATAAAAAATTACTATTTTCAAACATGGCTCTTCATCTGAAACCACACGAGTCCAAAGCTACAAATTCAATTTCATTGATAATTAGTAACATATTTTTTCATTTTTTTTAATATCTTCAAAATACGTGTATTAAGTGTATAATTTAGTTCATATTACTAAATTTCAATCTAATCAATGACAAGAATCAGTTGCCTACCATCCAGACCATTCGTTTTCAAGGGAATTGTAACCCTGACTGACAATATAACAATTTGTATCTTCAGCATGTGCCATATCAGTATCATTGTCTGAGAGTTTGTTGATCCCTGACTCTGGTGGCGGTGGCTCTTCATCTTCATTGTTGTTCTCACCTTCACTCCTATCATCACTAGATATTTCCTCAGATTTGTCACTCACTCAACCATCCAGCTCCTCTAGCTCTTCTTCTTGGGGGATTCTGTGTGAGATATCATAGGGCACAATAAGTCAATCCCAGTACTTCTCTGTAAAACGCCTATCACTGAGTTTCTCATCAGGGTGTTGAATTCCACTCAACAATTCTGAAGCATTGGGAAGGAATGCAACGTTGAATGCATCACAAATTATGGTTTTTTGTCCAGCTGGGCAGTCATTGAACCACAAGGGATTGTAAAAGTCAATTGGGAGGCGTTTTGGGACTCGAGTGCAAACTGATTTAAGAGGAGTCTCTGGTATGTGGCATTGATGTTGTTGGGATGACTTGCCATCCATATGCTGAACATTTTGTATTTCTTCATCAAGCATTTGCATGAATATACTTGCATTTCTTGATCGGCATTCAAGTTTTTTAATGTAGTACTTGCTTGCAACAGGATCTTTTTCATTTTCACTATGGGCGTCTACATTCACTAATATTTTTAAATACTGCTGTGGAAAATGCTGAGCCACACCAAATTCATATTTAATATTCTTGAGCTGAATGAGACAGTTTAAGTCAGAAATATGAAAATAGTTCTAAAAATAAGTTTTTTACTCACTCTTAGTCTTTGCCGTAAGACAGTACCTCTATCAAGATCTTTTTTGTTCTTTCCAGCTTCTTTCATTTCTTTCTTATATTTTTGAGCCAGTGACCAGAATACAATGTGATTGTATGCTGCTTCAAGTAGTTGAATGTTGTTTAATTACCGTAAGTTGATGTTCATATACTCAAAAGCTCCCCCAGCAGCAATTTGGCGAAATGTCTGAATGGCACTGATGCGACAGGCCTTGTTGTAAAGAGAGTCACTTGCATTGTTTAGGTCTGGGGCCCATTGATGTATTCCAAGCTTGGCCAATAATGCTTGAATATATCGGATGAAGAAATCAGTCATATTGATAGTACCATGCGCAATCTTTTTCTTTCCTGCAGTGACACCTCGTAGAGTGATGATCTGGTTCTCTGGTACCAATGGTATTGCTGCAGTGCTTTGCATTGAAGTTGAGATTTCTTCTAAAAATGAGAAACGTGTGTTGAACTCTTTCAATGATGAATAATTAGGTGATACAGGAATTGAGTCTTGATAAACCAGTCCCCAAAGCATTTTGATATGTGTTGAAAGTGCTTTCTAGAAGTAAAAGGGTCAGTAGAAATATGGTGAAGAGAAAAAAGGAAATTGAACACATACCTTTACAGGTTGGAACTCTTCAGGAATATCCTGTGTGGTTAGCTGATGGGGGCTTTGTTTTTTGGTGATTTCTGTGACTTATTTTTTGCTTGTTTTATATATTCTAGTTTGCTTTTTTGGTTGCAAATTATACCAGAATTATGGTTTGATTTCCCATTGAAGCTTTTCTTTTGAGTCAATGTATGTTTTGTTTTTTTGCCTTTGGAATTTGTTGATGATGCTAGTAATTGATTCTGAAGATGTAGATTGTTGACTTGGGAGAGTAGCCCTTCTAATGCATGATCACAGGATTGAATTTGTTCTTCAAGTTCTCTTATTTTCTGGACTTGTGCATTGAGAAGATCATTGGCATCAGGAATAACGGAGGAACCAGAAGGGTAGGGGGAAGATTTATTGTGGTGTGCAAAATGATAAGTAATGTTTACAAATAAATGGATTGAACGTGGAATGATTGTCTGTTGAAATGATATAACGTCTGTTGTTGGGTTGATTGTAAATAGGTAGTAAATGTAAGAGAGGAAATGATAGGGGTAAAGCAATGGGAAGTAAGCAACCCTGATAATAAAGTAGTAAATCGTTAGGAGGAAAATGCTGAATAAAAAAAATGAGAAATAAGGCATGAGAGTAAAAAGATGGCTTGGACGAGAGATAAGGAAATGGGTGGCGCAGGGAAATCTATATCTTGCAAACAAAGATATATAAATAGAAAAAAAGTACAAAACATAACTTGTGAGTTGAAACAAGGGGATTTTTGTTCTTCACATTCAACAAAGATCAAAGAGAATGAACTCACCATTTCATGTTCATGTCTATGCTCTTTTCCCCACTTGAAACTTTATCCTTTGAAAATAAGTGAAAAATTAATTATGAAGCTAATGATTTTTCTCTTTCAAAAAAGGATTCCTGAGCCAATCAAAAAATGAAATCCTCTTGAGTTGGGAATGAAATGAACATTCCATCGTTGCTTTCCTTTATTGGAAAAATGGTGGGGAAGTGATGAGCTGGTGCGCAAAGACAAAGGTAAGCTATGTGGCAAATATAATCATCAAGCAGAAAAAGAACAAAGCAAAAAAAAGAAAGAACTTTTGAAGTTGAAAAATTAACAAACAACAGTTGCAACAGCAACAGGTGGTTACGTCAGCGTGACGTAGGATTGCTCACGTCAGCAATTTTGCAGCAGTGAGAGGAACAATTGGATGTTGTCAGTTCATCCACAATTCTGTATTAGTTTTTTGGAAAAAAAAAATTGTACTAGTTTTTTTTAAATAAACTATTTTTGTACTAGTTTTTTTTTCAAAAAACTATTTTTGCACCAGTTTTTTTTCAAAAAAATATTTTGGTACTAGTTTTTTGCAAAAAATCTTTTTTGCGCTTGTTTTTTTCAAAAAACCATTGTATTATTTTTTTAGAAAAGCTTCTTTTTTGATTAGTTTTTTCCAATTAACTTTTTGTTTAATAGTATTTTCAAAAAAGTGGCTTTTCTACTACCTTTTACTATTCTTCCAAGGGTATTTTAAAAAAACTATTTTCAAATAGTTTTGCAAAAACAAAGTTTAACTAATTTTTTCATAAATGACTTTTTTGAAAGAAGGTAGTTTTGTGGAAAAAGAACAATTTTTTCAATTTTACTCTTTTTTTTGTCAAAGAAACCAGCTAAATTTTTAACATAAAAATACTTTTTTGTAATTTTAGAAGTAAAATTGATTTTTCTAGGAAAGCTTTCCCAAATAACTTTTTATTTTGAAAATGCTGTTTTTTCCTCAAAAATATAGATTCCTTTCAAAAGAAATTTTTTTTAAAAAAACTAAGAATTCCAAAAGAACAATTTTTTCAACAAGAAAATATTTTTCTGTTCAAAGATGTTATTTCTTTTTGAATAGAACTACATTTTTCAGAAAATCTATTCTTTTTTTCAAAAAAACTGTGACCTCCCAAAAGACTTTTTCAAAGAGTCATTTTTTTGCAAAAGACCTACTTTCTATCAAAACCTGTAATTTTATTCAAACTGAATCATTTGATTTAAAACTCCAACTTTGAAACAAGAAACCAATTTTTTTTGCAAAAAACCCCATGGAATTTAACTTAAGAAAACAAGATTTTTCTACTAAGTAAATTGTTCTTTCAGAAAACCCGAATTTTTTAGAAAAGTGAAAATTATTTTTTTATCAAAAATACTTTTGAAAAATGATTCTCATCAATACCCAAAGTAAAAGACCCTTCTTATCCAAAAATTAACTTCAGAAACCCTTTTTTGAGATCAAAAAAAATATGAAAATTTATAAGGAATCCTAGACTATCACTGACTTTATAAAATTTGAAAATTATGATGGGATTATTCAACAATGAAATTTGTAGTTCTCATAGAAAAACTAACTTTTAATTTCTTTGGATCACACCCAAATGAAAAAATACTATTTATCAATCTTTAATAAAGACATTAACTCACATGCATGGAGAACATTATACGTTGGATCAGAAAATTCCTAATTTATAACTTCTTTTATTTATACAATTCACCAAAAATCAGAAGAGTATTAAATTTATAGCATCTATTTAATTATTTCTTGCTTCAAACTATTTGTGACATTCAAAACTATGTTATTCTTCTCCATTCCTTGAGCATATCACTTAATTTACTTTCAGTGATCTTAATAAGTACTCTTCTCTTCTATAGATTCAATTTTGTTCTCTTAAGAGGTTGGGAATTTCTTTTTTTTCAGTTTCCTGGAAAAAATATAAATACTAACTTCAGTATACTTCAAGAACAAAAATGGGATTAACATTTATTATCTAATGTATAATTTCTTCATTTATGTCAGATACCCTTGTAAATTATTCTCATTGAAAATCCCTGACCATTCTGGAAATTAAATGAAGTGAAAGCCTACCTGTGGCAAGTCTAAACCTCTAGAGTAAAGGTAAGTGAAATTTAGATTTTTGGCAATTTCTAATGTTGAATTCTTTTATTATTATAATCAATTCCTTCTCTTGAGAGAAATTAAAACACTGGATTTTCACCTAATAAGAATAAAAAAGGAATATTCAAGTGATATCAGGGTAAAAAGAAAGTCACATATTAAGAACAAACAAAGTATGCCAAAGCTCTCTCCTGGTCATAATGTGTGACTGGCCAAAAAAGCTACACCAAAATGCCCTGGTGTTAAGCAAAGACATTATTTTTCAGATTTTCAGGTGAAGAGAAGAAACTTTGAAATCCATGTTCTTTTGCTAGTTGAGAAAAGTTTTTTTTTTTTTAGAAATTCTCCACCATGATTGAAGACAAGTTTCTTTAAGGTTCTGTCTTGTTGATTTACCATAAACGTTTTTGAAACCCAAAATTCTTCAAGAGAATTGGATTTCTTCTTTTGGAATTTAAAAAATTTGTATTAAGTGGCTTGGTAAATGATGGTGAGAAAGTAATCAAACCCTGATAGGGAAGCTGGATGAATTGTACCAACCAGATCAATGTGGACACGGTCCAAGGAAAGTGTGACTTCATTAAGTTTATTGTTAAAGGATTGTTTTTGAGCTTTGTTGAGTCTTAAACAGAACATATGAAGTCTTGAAAGGGCAGGCCTAGCCATTTTAAGGTGTTTATTCCAGGGTGTCCTAATTTTTGATTCCAAATGTTTTCTTCCTTGAGGAGGTGACACTATGGAAGGTTGTAGTTGATTTACATAAGTTTTTTTTGGATAAATACCTAGAATATCATGTGGTCTTTGGACTTGAGAGTGAATTTTTTGTTGTTATGATTAATGAAAAGCTTATTTTCAAAAAGATTCAGAAAGATGATAATATTTAAATTGATTTTTGGAATGTAGAGACAGTTGTATAAAGTGAGAATTTGGATGTTGCATAGTAGAGAAACCATACCCATTCCAACAGCTATTAGGGAGCTTCTGGAGTCACCAGTGGAGACAGAAATGGAATTAAAGAGGCTCTTTGTGTTGAAAATGCGGTGGGTGGTGCCACAGTCAAGAAACATTTGATTGATTAGGGTGTTTTATTGAGTTGTTACGAATGCTTTAGCAAGTTAGGCACTTGATTATGTCCTCTTTTGTTTTTTGTCTCTTTTATTTGGTCTTAAGTGAGGGTTCTCAGCCCAGATCTATTCCTTATTGTTACTTGTTCTATTCAGATTATGCTTCCTGTTGGTGAAATAGCAAATTAGTTTATACTGTTCAGTTAAAGTAGAGACTAGGGAAGTTACTGAATAAGATGATGTGGAATTGTTTTTTGAATTTTTTATAAGGAAAAGGTCCTGTAGCTTACTGAGTAAAAGGCTGGGTCTTTCAATCAATTCTTCATTAACAGTCAGTAATTCAATGTCCCCAGCTAACTTCCCTAGGAGTACATAGCAGATTAATTCATTTTGAACCTTAATGCTAACAGATTCTAATTAAAGCAATATTTTTTTGCATGTATCAATTTAAGATTGGAGGTTGCCATTGAAAAACCATCTTTGCCAATCCATCAAAATGTGTCCTCAATTGACGGCTCTGACAGATGCATAATGATCCTTTATCTTTGACCACAGTAAGTTAGCTTTTTCTGTAGTTATAGGATTGACAACTTCCAGGAATTCCCTGTAACTGATGCCGCTTATTATTATGTTTATGGCTTCATAATTATATTTTGACCATTTATTTGTTACATTTGTATTGGTATCTCCAGAGAGTGTCTTTCTTCATACATCCAGTAAGTCTTTAAATCTCAGGTAAATTCTCATGAAAGTATACCATTGGCTGAAATTGGTACCATCAAGAGTTGGTATGTTTAGGTCTGTGGTTTGAAATTATTTGGTCATGTTTCTCTTACACTCCACTATTCCTGTAAATTCTTTGTGTGAGTTCCAAGACTGTAAAGCTGTTAAATTTGGAACTAAAGGTGGATTTGTATTAGCACATGAAACAAATAAGATGAGAAGAAACAAAGATTCAAGTACCTAAAGGTGGAAGGAAAAGCTTCGTTCTAAAACTATTTAGGATAAGGAGATTGTACAGCTATTTTTGATTATAGGTTAGTACATTGTGTGATCAAAAAGCAAATAAATCAATTAAAATTTGTACTATACCTGGTACTGATTTATTAATAATGAAAGACAAGTCATATATGGTTAAATAGAAAAGTAATTACAAATGTTTGAATTAGATGATGTAGAAAGGAAATAAATAGCAATACAACTATAATAATGAGTGTAGTTCATCCCTCCAAGCGCTCCTCCTTCAAGAATCTTATATATGAGAGACACTTAATGACTAAAAGGTATTAGCTGCCATTACTTCTGAGTATCTAAAAAAAGAGAGGTTATTGAGTCAGCCTAGGTGTTACTCTTTATGAAGATCTAAGGTTGTTTTTGGAGTAGGAGCATTCAGTAAGGCTCTGACCTAAGACCCTTTGGGTAAGGATATTTTTACTATATATAGCCTCCTTGCATCATTTGATAAGTGTTTTTTTGTGTTTTTTTATACTAGGAGGAATTAAAAATCTTCCTACTTTTAAAAAGAGAATGAAATAGATAAAATTAAGTGAAAATGAACAAAAGAATTTTAATTCTTATGGTAGTTTAATTTTCAAATCTACTGCTGATTTCTTTTAAAATAAAAAAACAAAAAAGTAAAAATATGAAATAAGCCCAAGAAAATTTTTTTTTTCAAGAAGATAAGATTAATAAAAAAGGGGTAAAAAATGTATTATTATTTTTTGGGATTTTATTTTGACTCAAGATTGATTTAATGGTTTATTTATTACATAGTCATAAAATAAAAAGAATAAATATTAAAATTAAAATATTTCATTTTATTTTAAATACATGGAAATTTTTTATCTGTTTTCATAATGCTGATTTTTTTTTAATTTATAATTTAATTTATTCATAAATAAGATAAAAAAAAAGATTTTTATTTTTGTCTTGGTTGATTCTATTTTACTTTAATAAAGTTAAGTTGAAGATTTAAGGCTCATATTTTATCATCTTTTTAGTTTCTTTTTTTCAAAAAAATATATACATTTTTCAATAATTTGTTTTGAAAATAGATATGTTTTAATCTTTAGATTGAAAACAAAAATTGATTTTTTATAATCTATTGATAATGGGTTCTGGTAAAAGAAAAACTTATGTGTTTTTTCCATAAATTAGTAAAAACACATAATTAATGTCCTATGCCCATTTTCAATTAAAAAAAAACAAAACGTTTTTGGGAAAAAATGTGCCAGAACCCCCTAAAAGAGAGTTTGTTCCCAGAGAAAAACCCCTGAGCCATTTTTTTCAAATATTTTTTCACACCCCCCCAAAAAAACACATACACAAATAATCCCAAATATTTCCCACCCCAAAACAAAATTTCTTTTTCAAAAACCCCATTCCAAACCAAATTTATCAAATCCTTCCAAACCAATTCTCTTTATTTTCTTCTGCCAAAGACTTCATTTTTCTCCAAAAAAACCTGCCCATACCTTTTTGCTTCACCAATAACAAAAATTACATTTTTCTCTTCCCTCTTCATTGAAACATAACTTTCACTCATTTTGTTTCACTTTTCATTTCTTTCATCCCATGTTCTTCATATTTAAAAAGGCTTTTTTCTCATTCAATACACCCCAAATTATATCTTTTTTTGATTATTTTTTAATTTTTTTTCCTCAAATTTTTCAATAAGAGATGCTTCAACCCCTCACCGAGTTTGAATTTAAGAGCCTTGAGGCTCCTTGGAAGCATATTGATAATGCTTCCAGGGAAAAGGGATATTATATGTCCAGCTTGAGGTTAAATATGACCCACAATCAAATTGAAATAGGTTTTGATATGTATGGGACCCCAAGTTCCCACCAAATTTTCTTCAAAACAGCCAATTCAATAAATTCAGAACGTCTCTTTATACTTTATGAAAGAAAATATACCAAGAGTACCACTGGCACTCTTAAAGTTAAATATACTGAACAAAGTCACGTTGCCATTGAAAATATCATGGATCAGGCTGATTTAATAAAATTAAAACAGAAAGAGATATTCCAAATTTCTCAGATTTCTGAATAAATTCTCAAACAAAGGAAAATTCAGGCCCACCTCTGTAGCCATAAGGATCCTGACATGCATTTAATACTCCAATATATATATAACCAAGTCAAGAAAAGTGATAAAGAAACACTGCAAGTCATAGGGCCCATTGGTTCAATTCTTGACACCCTTAAACAAGAAAGCTCTGTGTGGTCCTCTGCAAGGGATACATAGGGACATTTTACCTCATTGTTTTCACTCATCCCTTACCATAAAACTCCTTCAAGGCTTCCCTCATGTAGCTCTTATGGATTGTACCTATAAAAAATCAAGTAAAAAATTCCACTTTTTCATATTTTTTGAGTCAGCTCAACAAATGATAGCTTTTCTGGTGCTTTTTGTTTGATGAAGGATGAAACAAAACTCTAATATACTTGGGAATTAAACTAATATATAAAAAAATCCTCAACAAGACCAATATTGTTCCCCCTCCAATTGTTGTTATTTATAGGGATTTTTCCTTGAAGAATTCTGTTCAGAAACTTTTCCCAGACTCAAAAGTCATGCTATGAGTTTAGTAAATGAATATAGATGTATATTCCCATTTCATGAAGAAAATTGGCCATGGGACTTATTTTGAATTTTTCAGGGGAATTTTGAATCAAGTAACTCACTTTTCCCCGACTTAATGTAGTTATTACTGAATTTGGTAATTATTTATCAGGTTATTTATTCCTTAAGTTAAACCTCTTTCAAAGAAAAATTGAAGAAGATAATATTCAAAAGGAAGTCAAAAATCCTTAATTATTGGAATATTTGGGAAAGCCTGGCTTACTCTTAATGAGTATTACATTTCTTCCTGTACCAACTACTATTTTCACCTGGATATAGGTTCCACCTTAAGAGTTGAAGGTTCCTATGACATGATTAAAACTTTTTTCTCCAAGAGTCCACTGGTACTCTCCTTGAGGTTATCAGAGCCCTTAAAATGGCTTTCAAGAAACAATTCAATTAAATTATCAACAGAATATCAAAAGAAACAATTGTCCATGTAAATAATTTCCCTCCTAAAATCTGTTCTCTCAATAGCAAGGTGTCTCATTGTGCACTTTAGATCTCCTTTGAAAATTTTAAAACAAAATTTTCTCCCAATGAAAAATTCACCAAAAAGATGCATCAATTATCAAGGTATACCTTACAAGTACAAGACGAACAGGAATTTTCCAAGTTCCAAAAACTCCAGCTATCAGAATTCTACAAAAAGTGGAATTTTAATCTACCTGTAAGGATTTTTCATCTTCAATTTTTTACATTTTTTTCAAATTAACTGATTTTATTTGTAATATACTTCTCAGAATGGCTATCAAGTAGATAATAAAATTTCCTATAAAGAAAGAAATAATTAAGCCAAATTTATTTTGAAGATATTAGGGAAGGCCTTTTTCAAAAACAAATCACAGAAATAATCCCAATTATTTAAAATTTTACAGATGTTCTAATAGGAAAAGTACCTTTTGATAGGATTTAAAAGAGTAAAGAAGACACACTTGAATAAAAAAATACCTGTGAAAGAACTCAAGGAGAAAAAAAATAAAAACAAAAATAAAAGAGATCCCTAAAGGTTTGAAAGAATTTTAAGTAAATTCAAGATAAGAGGAAGACCTCAATAAAAATTAATCAGCACAACCACTTCAAGATCGCAGTCAATTTCACCCCCTCAAATTATGGAAGTGGATGAATATGAAGATTTTGCATATTTTGAGGCCTCATTATCCAAATAAATCATTTCATCAGATTCACTACCATAAGAAACTGACTTGAATTAATATGTCAAATCAGGAGTCACCCTAAGGAGTTCCACAAGATTTTCCAAGCGCAGAAGAACTTCACGAAGAAATTCTCAAAAGCCTGAAAAAACCTTCAATATTTATGATGAAATTGACATAACCTGTGAGAATTGCCAGAGAAATTATCACACAAGTTATGAATGCTGCAAGATCTTTGTGAGTTTTTCATTCATTTTAATGTGGATTTTTTTATTTTTTTATTTATTAATGTTTTGAACTATTTTTATTAGATACCTGGCTCAGAAGCCTTAAAAAAATTCATTTTGAAATACACCTTCAAGCCCATTACTGTTAAGGGTGATGGGAATTGTGGCTATAGAGCAGTATCCCATTAAATTTCCAAAACACAATATAAATGGGTTGATGTCAGGGGTTAATTGGCTAAAGAAATCAGAAACAATTGATAACTTTTTCAAGCCATGAACACTTTAGTACCCTTATCAAGCTCTTATTTTGAGAGAATTAAGTTTTATGAAGATGTTTTCCAGGCTCCAAAGAGCAAGTGGATGCCCATGCCTGATATGGGGAATCCAATTGCAATAAAGTATCAAAGACCAGTTTTCTTTTATTCCACAGTCCAATATTTTTCATTTTCTCCTTATTTCTGTCCTTAAAATGAAAACCCACCAATTTTCAATTTTTTGTATAGCTGTTCTCATTGTTAGCTGGAACCTCTTTTGTGGCTTCCATACTAAGATACTAGGAATTTAATAAGCTAATAAGAAGTGTAATACTATTTAAATTTAATTAATAGATGCCTCACTAGCTTTATAATGATGTACTGTTTGGATTTACGCTTCAAAGATACTATAAATGGTAAAGTGAATTGAATCACTTCTCAGTGAGAGAGCTTAATCTTTTTAAAATAAAATGTAAGTAATTTTAAATGTAAAAATATAATTTGTAAGATCTCTGAGGACTAATTTTAAGAGAATTAAACCTCTTTATATCTTGTGTTTACAAATTTGAAATCAAAATAATGTGAAATAATTCTTTTTGAATGAGGAAAGATCTGTTATAGCAACATGAGCAGATATAACAACAAGATTGATGACATAGTGGGAACTTTATACTATGACATATTTAGTAATCACCCATAGCAACAATATTTAATTTATAGTATAATGATATGACTTCACGTATTTGAAATTTATACAAAATCATAAAAGAAAATGGGACAAAAGTTTAAAAAAGGTATGTGGAGTCTGTATAGCAGGTAAAGATTTACAAGCTTGCAGGCTCACACTCATCTGGTTCCCTTGGATTTCATTATTTCTAAAGCTTAAACTGTCCCTCCATTACTGTTAATTCATAATTTACTTCCCAACTACAATCCCTTGGGTGGGAAGATAAATTTAAGAATAACAGAATTTTATATTTGTCCAATATTCCTCCCCCCTTTCAGAAAAACAAACACTACTTTAAAGGTTGGTTCAAATGAGAATTATGATCATTTTTTGTATATACAAGTTATCCCAGTGACCCCCTTATCAGTATTATTTTTTTCTTAAATCCCACCTCATTCAGTTTTCTATATATAAAATATGACACTTTTGTACTTAAAAACAGTCATAGTACAAACATGAAAAAATAAATATATAGAAAAGACCACTTTTTGTACCTACACCTGTCCCACTCAAACAACTTCTCAAAAATATGGGATTCTGCTTCTTGACTTTCAAGATTGACTGCTTGATTTTTTCAAAAAGAATTAAGGAAATTGATAAGTGGGAAGATTTTTTGATGAATTTTTGAAAAAAGGCCAATTCAGAGAACTGTGGAAAAAAAATGAAAAAAATGGAAATAATTTGGAAATCTTCAAATCCCACAATAAAAAAAATATGGCAAAAAAAAAATAGAATTTTTTTCCAAAATTAGTCCGGAGTAGTTTTTTTTTTCAAAAGTAAGTTGGGTCACTTATGTGTTTTTACCAAAACCTTACATGTTTTAGACATTAATAGGAAAAAAAAGGGATTTCATGTTTTTAATGAAGGATTATGTGCTTTTACCAGAACCCTTCAAAAATAGATAAAAAAATTTGATCAAATTAATATTCTCTAATCAAAAAAGAAAAAAATATTATTATTATTATTTTAGGAATAAGGAAGTTTGATCTCAAATTTTGAATTTTAAAATTTTTTTTATTTTATTAATTTATTTCTTTTTTTTAAGTTTCATTTTTTGAAAAATATTCAAACTTATTATAAGATATATGATAAAATAAAAAAAATAAAAAAATCATTTAGTGATGTATTTTTTGATAATTAAAAAGAAATATGTATATTAATGAGAAAAATCAAAATGAATATTTGATAATTAAATATTTTTTTCCCAAAAACTAATATTTCTCAGTTTTTTAATCCTTTGCAAAAGTAAGATTCCAAAGATGTCTGATTCTTCCCACCCAATTACTGTGAGATAGGTCAACATATGACACAGTTTGACCTTACTTGGAGTAATCTTTCAAATTATTTCTAGTGAGTGGGTTATATCACATGTGTTTTTACCTTAAAGATAATTTCTATGCAGCCATTGTCTTCCCTCCATTACCTATTACTTTTACCAAAGTGCAATTTAATCTGAGTTTTTTTGGTTTACCATTTTTACTTGATTTTTATTTCTTTTTTGAGTAAATCTCTCTATTTTTTTAAGCCAAAAGAACCTTCAAATAATAACTGATATATTTTTTGGGTTTATTTTTTAGATGAATCCAAAAAACCAGATTTGAGAAAATTTGATCTCAGGGACCCGTTTAATATTGTGGGAACTCCTCTTGTGTGGGATTAAAATGAGGCAGTACCTGGAGGGGGAAATCACAGGTAACTAGTTTTGAATTGCTAATAACTCCTGTAACCAAGGGTGGCAAGGGTGTATTGCCTGCCCCTCCTAAAATACTGAAAAAAATCTTCCTTGGAGCTCACAAACCAAAATAAAATTAGTAAGTGGCTTTACAGTTGCAGAAGACAGAATTCAGCAGTCTCAGATCAGACCTATTCAATATACAATATGAAAAATAATGTCAGTAGTTTTGGTTAAATTTTTAAATTTTAATGAAATACTTGTCTGTATAATTTTTATTTTTTAGTGAAATTGAGGTGAGTGGTTTCTTGGTGATATAATTTTGGTAAGATGAGTTATTTGAGGTGTTTAGAAAAATTTGATGGGTGTTGATAAAGGTAGTTTTGTTAAGGTATAGTTATAATAGATTGAGATAATTTTTTAAAGGTTTGTTACTTTTTTTAACAGTGGTTAATAATAAAATAAAATTGTATTTGTTAAATTTAAGAGGTAAGATTCTTTGATATTGGATTTTTTTAAAGGGGTAAGTTATTTTTAAGTCTTGATAAATGGTGTTAATTTTACTGGATAAAATATTTTAATAAAGTAGTAACCCTAATCTTGGGTACTGGGTAATTTTTATTTTTTATTTTAATAATAATAAGATTCCACTGAGCTTAGCTACTGGGTAATCTTCAATGCTATTATTCCACTGAGCTTAGCTACTGGGAAAGTAAATTTACTATGATATACTGGACTACCTCTCAGGTGAGGGGTGAATTATTCCTGTGCTTGCAATGTGCAGGGGATATAATTTGCATGGAAGGAGAGAGTCCCTCGATTTATACCTTTTGGGAGCCCAGGGGGCCCTCCATGGGAGCTGTCTTTTTCCACTTTAATTCCTCTTGATTTCATCATGTGACTCCATTTTTGGTGAGGACCTTTCTTGCATGGGTCCGGTGATTTAAGGTTGGGTGATGATTTTTTCTCTGCACAGCCTCCATTCATCACATTATGGTCTTTTGGTGAACTAATTATGATGTGATATTCTTGGATTTTCCTTGCATGCATGAGGTTATTTCATTTTGGCCAAGGATTTTTGTTGTGCACAGCCTCTTTTCTGTCACATGATATTCTGTTGGTGGATGGAGTATCACATGATGAACTTGAAATTCCTTTGCATATGTCATATTTTAGGCTTGGTAGAAGTGGCTGTGTAATTTATGCAAGTGTCATGGTTGTTTTTCTTCTTTTTGAACTTTAAAATGAGGTCAGGTGATAATTTCTTGCACTGATGAATTTACTGTTATGTATGAGATGATGTGACTTTTGAGTTTGACACATGCTGTGCATAGTCATGTGGTTGAGATTTAATTAGAATTGTGTACTGCATGCATCCTGTTGTAACTAGCTTTGGTTTGCATGAGGTGATGAGTGGTGTAAATAATTATGATCCTGTTTTAAGGTTTCAAGTGGGGCTACTGTGGATATACAATAAGGTACTCCTGTGGCTGTGTTGTAAATGAATTGCAGGAATTCCATGGGTTTTAGCTTTTCATCATGTGAATTCTCTATGTTGAGTGCTAGGTTTCTGTGTAATTCATGCAGGTGTCCTTTTATTGCTGCATGAGTCCTGTGGCTGTAATGGGGTGTAAAGCTGGGTGGGGTGTGTGTTTTAAAGGGTGGTACCTTGTTTGTTGTAACTAGTTTACTATATGTAACTTGATTTTTAAATATGCATAATGAAATTGAATAATTTATTTAAACACATACACTGCCCTTTGGTGCCTGTGCAATGGGTTTATGAGTTAAATCCAGCTTCTTGCTGTAGAATGACCTTTTGGTGTAAAATTGGAGTGTAAGTCTGCCTGCAGGCTGGAGTTACTGCTGTTATAGGGTACTATGAGCTTGTGCCTGGTGAAAAAAAATGGTATAGAATACCACAATATGATACATTATGAGGGTAATAAACCATCCCTACCTAATAAAATGACAATACCATCAAACCCTCAATGCCAAATTTTGGATTACTATGGTACCCTGGCTACTTACCAAGTATGGATATTATGGAACCACAAAAGCTTTCAGAGATTTTTAGGATGAATCTATTAGATAGCTACAGGATATTTTATAATAGATATAGATATGAGTGTGACACAAGATCATGCTATTATAATAAAGTAAAGTATTAAGGAAGGAGCTCTAATAACAACATTGATGATGGTAAATCTTTCTGAGGGCTCTGGATGCATTATTCACCCATTTGGCTATCATAATAAAGACCAAAATAGTTGATCTCACAGCTATTACCTCCTAGTATCCCAAGATTACCACCAATGAACAATTTTTAATAATTGAGGAATGGAAAAAGCTATTAAGATTAGATTCTTATATTGAATGAGAAAAACATACTTTTATCCACTTTTGGGACTTGGGAAAATCGTTCTCCTTTTTTCAAAAATTAAAAGTGAGAATTTTCACCTCTGGTAGCCCACTTGTGGTTTCAAGCACTAAATACAGGCTTTACCTGAATTAAAATGCAGCTTTTAACCTTCTAACAGCTTAGAGTAGCAGGCTTATATGCTTTCGTGGCCAGAAATAGCATTAGGGGCCACATAGAAACTCCTCTTACTTAGCAGAGATGTCAAAAACAGTAAAACAAAAATCTGTAGAGTCATTATTGATTAATTTAGATGTTCTTGAGTATTTTTGGACCTCTAGCTCAAAGATAAGTTGATTAAAAGATATTACAGAACTTTTATACCAAATTTTTTCTTGAAAGCCTTCCTGGCAAGTTATCTCCCCCATCTTTTGATATAAAGGGAAAATAATAATACAGAATGACACAAATGGAGAATCTATTTAAACTGGTACAGCTAATTCTATTAACTGTATGCAATATGGAAAAGATACAGGGGTTTTTGGCTTTTTTTAACCTTAATTTTCAGATAAAAAGCTTTCAATCTAGTAATATTGGTCAGTTTTTATAATGAAGGAATGGGAAGTTTCTATAATTGAGCTTATAGCTCAGCTATTTAAGTTGGTTTTACCTCTGGTGGGTTCTGCAGAAACACTATTTTAATTTTGAACAGGCTTCGTCAAATTGAATTTGAAACAGTGTTAGCTTCTGAAGGAGGGATTCTAATGGAGATGGATAGAACAGTTAGAAAAATCTCCATGAGAGCTCCAAAAATAAAACCAACTCAATATTCTTTACAACAAATATGAAAAATTTGGATGGGACACCAGGGCATTTTTGGTGTAACTTGCTGGCCAGTCACACATTATTACCAGGAGAGAGCTTGAGCATACTTTGTTTGTTCTTAATATCTGACTTAATTTTTACCCTGATATCACTTGAGTATTCCTTTTTTATTCTTATTAGGTGAAAATACAGTGTTTTAATTTCTCTCAAGAGAAGGACTTGATTATAATAATAAAAGAATCCAACATTAAACATTGCCAAAAATCCAAATTTTACTCACCTTAATTCTAGAGTTTTAGACTTCCCACAAGTAGGCTTTCACTGCATTTAATTTACAGAATGTTCAGCAATTTTCAATGAGAATAATTTACAAGTGTATCTGACATAAATGAAGAAATTATTCATTTGATAATAAATGTTAATCCCATTTGTGTTCTTAAAATATACTGAATTTAGTATTTATATTTTTTCCAGGAAACTGAAAAAAAAGAAATTCCCAAGCTCTTAAGAGAACCAAATTGAATCTATAGAAGAGAAGAGTACTTATTAAGATCACTGAAAGTGAATTAAATGATATGCTCAAGGAATGGAGGAGAATAACATAATTTTGAATGTCACAAATAGTTTGAAGCAAGAAATAATTAAATAGATGCTATAAATTTAATACTCTTCTGATTTTTGGTGAATTGTATAAATAAAAGAAGTTATAAATTAGGAATTTTCTGATCCAAAATATAATGTTTTTCATGCATATGAGTTAATTTCTTTATGAAATATTGATAAATAGTATTTTTCATTTAGGTGTGATCCAAAGAAATTAAAAGTTAATTTTTCTATGAGAACTACAAATCTTATTGTTTAATAATCCCTTCATAATTTTCAAATTTTGGTTTCTGAAGTTAATTTTTGGATAAGAAAGGTCTTTTACTTTGGATAATGATGAGAATCATTTTTCAAAAGTATTTTTGATAAAAAAATTTTTTTTCTTTTCTACAAAAATCAGAGTTTTCTGAAATAACACTTTACTTAGTAGAAAAATCTTGTTTGATTAAGTTGAATTCCATGGGGTTTTTTGCAAAAAAAGCTTTCTTGTTTCAAAGTTGGAGTTTGAAATCAAATGATTCAGTTTGAATAAAATTACAGGTTTTGAGAGAAAGTAGGTCTTTTGCAAAAAAAATACTCTTTGAAAAAGTCTTTTTCAAGGTCACAGTTTTTTTTGAAAAATAGAATAGATTTTCTGAAAAATGTAGTTCTATTAAAAAAGAAATAACAACTTTTAACAGAAAGATATTTTCTTGTTGAAAAAATAGTTCTTTTGGAATTCTTAGTTTTTTGAAAAAAGTTTCTTTTGAAAGAAATCTATATTTTTGAGGAAAAAACAGTATTTTCAAAATAAAAAGTTACTTGGGAAAGCTTTCCTAGAAAAATCAATTTTTCTTCTAAAATTACAAAAAAGTGTTTTTATGTTGGAAATTTAGCTGGTTTCTTTGACAAAGAAAAGGGTAACATTGAAAAAATTGTTCTTTTTCCACAAAACTACCTTTGTTCAAAATAGTCATTTATGAAAAAATTAGTTAAACTTTGTTTTTGCAAAACTATTTGAAAATAGTTTTTTTAAAAGACCCTTGGAAGAATAGTATAAGGTAGTAAAAAAACACTTTTTTGAAAATACTACTAAACAAACAATTAATTGGAAAAAACTAATCAAAAAAGCAGTGTTTCTAAAAAAATAATACAATGGTTTTTTCAAGAAAACAAGTGCAAAAAAGATTTTTTGACAAAAACTAGTACAGAAATTTTTTTTTGAAGAAAAACTGGTGCAAAAATAGTTTTTTGAAAAAAACTAGTACAAAAATAGTTTATTTCAAAAAAAATAGTACAAAAATAGTTTATTTGAAAAAAACTAGTACAACAATAGTTTATTTGAAAAAACCTAATACAAAATTGTGGATTAACTTGAAACATCCAATGGTTCCTCTCTTAGCTGGTAAGCCTTGCATCTGCACTACTTGCTCACTTTGCCAAGGGTTCAAATCACCCATGTGGCAGGCAATGAGGCACTCCTTGCTAAGATCCATGGGGGGCTCTCCTATTGTAGAGAGAAACCACCCATTATGCCTCAGTGTTTTGCTTGACTGGTGCTGCCAGGGCCCACCTGCAATATACTAACACTTCAGAGGCTGGTATTCACAACCCCCTGGTGTTTTACAGCCGGTTTTGGGGGGTTGTTCGCACCAGCTGATGCGAACAACCCCCTGGCCTTTTACTGCTTGTTTTGGGGGTTGTTTGCGCTAGCTGATGCAAACAACCCCCCGGCCTTTAACTGCTTCTTTTGGGGGGTTGTTCACGCTAGCTGATGTGAACAACCCCCCGGCCTTTTACTGCTTGTTTCGGGGGGTTGTTTGCGCTAGCTGATGCGAACAACCCCCCAGCCTTTTACTCTGCCTTTTACTGCTTGTTTCGGGGGATTGTTTGCAGAAGCTGATGCAAACAATCCCCTGCCTTTTTGCAGCCAGTTTTGGGGGGTTGTTTTCACTAGCTAATGCAAGCAACCCCATACTTTTGCCACTGTTTTGAGGGGGTTGTTTGAGCTAGCTGATGCAACAACCTCATGGCCTTTTATGTCTGACTTTGGGGGGTTGTTGGAAACAGCACCCCTCCAATTTCTATTTGGTTTTAGGGTTTTTTTCACAAAACCTTTTTGTAACCAAACCCACAGTCTTGGGGATGGTGTCATAAGGCCTTTTACACTAGTGGGATCAACCCCCCCAGCCATTTGAAGCTGGTTGTGGGGGTTGTTTACAATACCATATATGAATTACCTCTGGATTTTAGAGCTACCTTGTGGGGGCTGTCTGCACAAGGTGATATAAACCAACCCTCAAACCTTTTGGGATAGGAAGATATTTTTTTCATTATCTATCCCTGAAAGCCAATGGAAGCAAGCTGAGTGATTCCATGTATTTGAGCATAATTGTGAAATAATTTTAAACATCTTTGGAGGGAGGTTCATCATTAGAGGAAATGAAAGAAACTGATGGAGAACCTCAGCTGTCATTTGATATTTTTTGGAATATTAACTATGCAAGAACACTCACATTTTCCAATTTTGTAATGTTTAATGGTCTAAAATTTATCATTAGTAGTAGTGTTTAGTCAGTGGGGCAACATAAATTATAATCAAAGATGTACTTTCAAGCAGATAATATAATTCAGGTGCACACCACTCTATAGCATCTGAGTAACCTGTCACTTTTTCCTTCCTAAAGAAAACTTGTAGCTCACATATTCCTTTTGAAAAAAGTGGGGTTCAATATAAACCTTATAGGAGGGAATAAACTTAATGATTTCATTTTTTCCCAGTAATTAGAATGCAAAACTTTAAGTTCTAGTGGCATACTTCATATATAATATAAAGTTTGACAAAGAATGAAAGTGATGTTATATTTATGGAGTAGCCAAAATACTTGTGAAGATTAATTTCTAATAAAAAATAATTTCCAAATTTCTCATCTTTAAGCTTAAATTTACATTTTTTGGTTGAACATCTTTGGATTACTACTAAATTTCTGATATTATTCAAAAATAATTGAATTTTGAGGTAGATTATGTAAAATTTGAACCAAACACCAAAAACACTTTCATAAAAACAAAAGCCACCAAAACATATTACTGCGGACACAAGTTTTTGTATATTGAAAATACTAATGTAGAAAAAATGCTTTTACCAAACATATGTTCTGAATTTTTGGAAATTTCAATACAATGAAGAAGCTTTTCTTTACCTGAAAGATGAAATTTAAGCATATTTTTTTAATTATGATGATTTCTGCATGTGAAAGGTGTATCTTATCAAATACTCTTTAAAGCCTCCAAGGATTTCCATTGCTTATCTGTCAGAAAACTATTAATTCTTGTCGACAGAGCTTCTTTCAGAAATTGTTGGTGGTGTTTTCTGTTTCAGAGGGAAGTGTATAACAAGCTAAAATGATGAAAATGTTTGAAGTTGGAATATATGGGTATGGCTGAGCCTTCTTGATATTAGTTCCCAAAATCATTTCAGAAGTTCAGATATTTGGATATTTATCAATTTTTATTCTGTGCTCTCAATGGAACATTTAGGGCTCATATCAAGACATGATGACCTTCTTTTCTGCAATAAATTGTGCTCTTAAACAATAGACATTAATTGTTAATTGATCAAATTCCCATTTTTTTCATCCCTTAATTGAAAGATATTATTCCCATATCACATAGCTCACAGAGAGTTACTGAGTAATTAATAGCCTAATTTGGAATACCATTAAGTGATAAAATAGATCATTAAAATGAATATGAATATTCAAAGGGAAAGTGAAAATTTTCTTCTTTTTGACTCTATAAACACAAATTATACAATATTTATTGATATCTCAAACATTTTAAAGGGGGGTAAATTCTGAATAATAGGTGCTTGAGGAGAAAAGGATGCTGCTCAAAATACTGAAATAACCCACTTCTACTCCATGTAATTTTCTTTGGAAATATTATTGTTAAATCATGAAAGGTTCTTTTAATCATATATTGAGTTGATCCAACAGTGAAAGAAAAATCTAATACTGAAGTTCATGCAGGTAATATTTGGGCTTTTCTTAGGTCATTGTATAATTATATCTTGGCTATATCAATTTCACATTAATAGCTATTTTCAAGTCACATACAGGACACATTAAATTACTGGCTAACCAGTCACATGAAAATTGCCCTGGTGGGAGGTGATATTAAGTTTTTGGATTTACATATACCTCATAAAAACTTCAAGGCTCTATATATTGTTCAGTTTTAATCCAATTTGTAAAATAATGACATATTATTGAATAGTAAGATTGAACATTTAATAATATGCCTATGTGAGAAGTCTTTTATCATGTAAGGTTTGAGGTTTGGTACTGCTATCTATGTCTTTTTGGTGTCATTCTCTTTCTGGAGTGAAAGGATAAAGCAATTTTTTTGGTAAAAAAAAATATGAAAATTCCAGTATCACCAGGGCAGCATGCAAATTGGGATCCAGAACGCCCTTTTTCCATCACCACTTCTGAAAAATAATATACACAAATGATGCCACCACACCCAAAATGTGTGGAACCAATTATTCAAAACAATGAAAATTGTGGGAATATTTCCACCCCATTCACAGTGGACAGCCTTCAACAAACCCATAATTTCAATTTATATCCCAAGCCTGAGATTCAACCAATTTGGGGGCTATGAAGAAAAAAAGTATGTGTAGGTTTTTATCAACCTTGCACAAGTCCTTTGGGACTAAGAAATTCAGTTTAGTGGCCCCAATTAACCCCATTAAGGTCAGCCAGTTTTATTAGAAGTACTACTAAGGAAAGTGGATTTTGATCTTCTATTAGAAGAAGCTGCCATTAAGCAAGCCAAAAAAACCATTTAGCTCAACCAAGGTCTTCCAGTTTTCTTGGTCAGAAGACTATGTAGGAAATTGGGGTGGGCTATTATGTGCGTAGAATCAAAAAATTAGGAACCCAAGATTGAAACGCAACAATAAAAGAAAGGGAAGTTTTGATATAAATTTTATCTCCCACTTGAGCCTTAAGGATTATAAGAATGTTTTTACAAACTTAGAAAGTGAATATAATAAAAAGAATCTGTTTGTAAAAAATAAAAATACAAGCATTGAAAAATGCCTCATTACTAAAATGATGTTTTCCAGGTATTTATATTAATTTAATTTGGGTCTGAATTTAAATTTCTGACACTTTGCACAGCACTTTATTACATAAAATAAAAAAACTTTCAGAAATACTATGTACTAACAGCACAGGGGCTAGCTTAGAGGAGTGAAATATGGCTGTGATGTTAGCTCAGAAGTTATATTCCATATTTCCACGACATGAGAGTATGGAAATGTTATTTAGGAATGAGTAAGATGTGACTTCTTTTCATAAGTTGAATACTACCAAAATCTTTTTGAGAATAAATTTGAGTGACACATAAAGTAAAACTAACATGAAAGCGATAACAAATTTTAGCTGAGTTCTATCAGCATACAAATAAAAGTAAAGGTTGAATATTTCCCAAGAGAATACTACCCATGAGGGAGCTGATAAAATGGTTTGGGAAAGGCTTAAAGTTATGACGAATACTGGGGTATTACCATGAGCCTTGAGGTATTTTTACACACCCAAATAGTCCAAAATTAACTTAAGATTTATCCTAAAATTATTGAATACTCACAAGACATGTTCATTAAGCAAATTCATCATTTTTTATGTAGAAAAGATTGAATAGCCTCTTTTTGATAAAGTAAATTCATGTATTCAAGGCCAGATTTGAATTCTACACAAAATTTCACTTAGGGTAACTCCATAAGGTAAATAATTCTGAATTAACTCCTTCAGGTGCTAAAATGGAAAATTTGTCAACACCTCATCCTCAATATCATAAAAAACCTGTGTTTTATTTTGCATTTATCTGAAAGTGAATGATATTTTGAATAAAAAAATGTTAAATATCCATTTAGGGTAGCTCAATTAATCTTTCTACAATTTAATAATAGTTTATTAGTACATAGAACTCTGTTTTACCAATATTGAATCTTATACTTAAAGGAACATATTAGCTCTCTTACTCAGAAAATAGCTAAGGGGAAAAATATAAATGAAGACAGCCAGAGTACTCTAAATTCTGAGACCTCTGGGTACCAGAAATTTTCAAACATGTAAAGTTATTAAATTAACTAATCAAACCCCTTTGGGTATAGATAGTTCATAATGATAGATCTTCAAGTCATGAAATCATGATAAAATAGCATAAAAATGCACCAAGGAGGTAATTAATAACTTGAGATCCTGTAGCCATTATGTATTATCAAAATCTTAAATTGAATGCCTAAATAGATAAAATTCAAACTATTTTCAGAACATTAACCAATGATGCACTCGTTTAGAGCTGACTCCTATCTGAAAAATAGTAGTCAGCTCATAGAAGGCAATGAGAGTTCAAAAATTGATTGAAAATACAAATTAAAATAAATAAATCTTAAGATATCAGACTAAATTTTCTGCTTCTAATTATATCCAAGAAGATATTCAAGCTCACAAGCTTAATTGAGAGATATATTAACTATACATTATTTTTAAATTGATTTCAAAAGCTTTAAATATAGATAAGTCACAGGAAATTTAAATGATAATATTTTTTGTAAAGATTTGCAAATAAATAGGATACCGGGGATATTTTATATAGTAATATTATGTCTCATTAAATTATCTCTGAAAAGTTTTCTATTGTGGTGGGAAATATGCTTAAGTAAGTAATCAAGTGGTTTCACATCCCAACTGTTATGATTTCATCAATCACAAGTGGGAAACTACTTCTCATATCATTATTTTTAGATATAGCCTCCTGTTTTCCGTAGCACCTGCATTTACTAGTGGAAATTCCTGAAAGGATAAAAATAATTTATTATTATTTTTTATTATTCATAGTCATCAGCTTACTCAATAAATTAAATCAGTATATTTACTCTTAAAAGTAGGTAAGCTTACTTGTCAGTGTTTCAGTGCTTTAAATCCCTTTATAATATTAAAGCTCATTGAAACTTAGAATATTATTATAATATCATATAATTTCAACTAAAGAGCTCTAATGTTGATTTTTGTTACACATTTTGTCTTAAAATCCACAATTACTCCATTTCTCTCTTATAATTTCATGTATTTTTGTTCCTTGGACGCTCTAAAGCACAAAGATATCTTTTTAATATTATTTTAGCTCTCTTTATTTTCTATTATAAGGTAGTAAGAGAATGATTTCCTCCTCTATAGTTCTGAATTCTTTTTTCAATTATCTTATAGTAACTATGTCATAATTAATATAGCTGTTGTCTCAAATAATGATATCATTCTATCTTGAAACCACTTTAAATTGATTATAGTAAGCAATTAATCTGTTTTTTTATGTAACTGGTAGTTTGAATCTATTAAAAGAATAATTATTAATTTATATATTATTTTAAAATTAATATCAATAAGCTTTTTGATGGAACTTATTATCTTTATATTACTGATAATGCATAACTATTGGAACTATAATAATTGAATTCATTAATAATTATTGATAATATTAAATTTACTTCACTATTATAGCCAAAATTCTGGCTATAATAGCTTATTTACTCATATTTTAGTGAGAAAATTCATATTATTCTTCCTTGATGGTGATATTATCAGTATCTTCATAGACAGATAGTACAGTTCAGTAAGTGTAAGATGTGACTATGAAACTGATGATAATATTACTATTAATCAACAGTACTATGTCTGTTCTTATGAAATATAATAATAAAATATTATTATAACCACAATTAAATAATTAAAAAAAATTATTTCTTTCACGTGTTAAGCACTACTAGTGATTTTAACAGTGAGCAAGTAATTGTCTACAAGAATCAATTACAAGAAGAATTTAATAATAAAAACTTCTTTATTAAAATAATAAAATTATTTTAATATATAATTATCTTTTGCAAGAATAATTATAAAGATAATTCTTGAAGAAAACTATTACTAGAGAAAAACTTTAAGAATTAAAGATAAATGACTCACTAATACTCCAAAGAACTTATTGATAATAAAAGTAGAGAAATTTGACGTGGAATTGTGGATTTAAGGGATCAAAAGGATTTATAACAGTATTACAACAATATATAGTTGGATTCTATGATTTCACGTCTTTCTGATTGATTCTGAAAGAATTAAAACACTTAAGAATAGTTGAACTAATACTTACTTGTTGGTAATAAAGATTTAATAAATTGATAAGATGATGATGAAAAAACAGCAAGAAGAGGCTTCTTTTAAGTCAACAACAGCTCACAGAGGCGTGCCATGGAGCAAACTGAAAAACCAGTGAGTGAGAAAACAATAAACCTTTTTGGATTATTGATTGCATCATCTGTTGTCATGTAAGATTATCATAATTACTTAATTGATGCTTTTACGTGACTACCAACCCCAATATGGTTAAGAATAAAAGGAGTAACACTTGTAAATCTTCTTTTATTCTAAAATAATCATTGATTTCTCAAAGTTATCAATGTTATTGCCAATTTCATCACAGGTTGTAATTACTGTGAATTTTTGAAGATTCAGTGTTTCACGTAGAATATCCAAAAATGGACTGTAAGTAAAACTTTTAATTTTACTAGTAAAACTGTAATTCTTTTTGGTTGTACCATAGATAATACAGTTCTCCTTTATTCCTGAAAGTTTCAGAAAGATTCATTAAGAATTGTATTTTTAATGAATTTTTGAAGGTTTTACCTCATTTCTACGTAGAATTGCAAATAGCAGTGTTTTGCTGGTTGCTATGAGGTAAATCAATGAATATGGGTCCCAAAAGGGTTTTAATTACTCTTTTGGGGTTTATCCATGGAAAGTCATTAGTAATTGACATGGTTACAGGAGTGTAAGTAGCTCATTACCTCCTTGGCACGTCAAAATAGCAGGTTATTTGCTATTTTCTGATGTTTTACAGTAGTTGTAACTTGGTAACCAAGTTCCCAAAGAGTTTTAGTTTACCAATTGGGCCAAGATGAGCCATGGATCCATGCTCTGGAGCTATCCACGCCTCTGAGGCCTCAGAAGTTGGGTACCCTGGCTCTCTTTGATGTCTTTTGTCCCCCTTGCCTATTTTTTACGTCAAAATAGTAATTTAAGCTTAAAGTGAGATATCCACTATGGGTGTACCAAAAGTCCATGTAAGAATACCATGATATTAAGTGCTCAAAACATGCATAACACTATTCTTAGTGTATATGTAACATGGGATTTCTCACTTTCCCATTATTTTGGCTAAAAATCAAGAAAAACAAAAATTTTCACGGATCTTTTATGTGGTATTAATGATGTGGTATTGAAGTATTTTCCATTTTACCACCTCAAATACTTAAATTGAGCTTATTCACTCTATGGAGCTACCCTAGGTGAATTTTTGTGTAGAATCCAAATCTGGTCTTAAATCCATGGATTTACTTACTCAATAAAAAGTTATTCATCTTTTCTGAAATTGAAAATGATGAATTTTGGATATATGCATGACTTATGAGTTTTGCATAATTCAAAATTTCTTTTTAAGATAATTGTGGCCTATTTGGGTATGTAAAATATACCTCAAGGCTCACATTCCCTCCCACCAAAAAATAAAATTGTACTACAATTTTATTAGTGATAAAAAGAATAAGGCCCCAAAAGGGGGTTAATGTCCACTGTCCAACCTCTTCACATTACTCAGATCAAGTAATTTAAAGCACATTTATAGACATATTCAGGCTTGTGGCCTTCTTTCATGTCTAAATCTTCTTAAGAGTTTATCTGAGTCAGGTATTTCTGATTCTGCCATCCATTCATCTTCATGTACTGGGTTTCTATATCTGACAAGATATTCTCTTTGATTTTTACCCCTAATTCTCCTTTCTTTGATGACTTTCTTAATCTTTTTGTCTTCATTCTGTTCCACAGGTGGTACAGTTAAAGGAGTTGGGTTTCTTAAAGGAAACAATTCTTTATCAGCTGGTTGATAAGGTTTTATCAAGCTGACTGGAAATGTGGGGTGTTTATTTTCCAATTCACCACTCAATTCCACTTGAACTGCATTGGTTCCATGTAAGGCAACAATAACAAAAGGTCCTACATAAGAATCTTTAAGTTTCTTTGGGCCTTTGATATTATTAAAATTCAAGGTTGAAACTAGAACTAAGTCCCCTACTTTGAAGTCTGGTACTTTATGACTCTTGTCCCACTTCTGTTTTGCATAATCAAAAGCATCATCCATACTTTGTTTTGCATGGTGTTTTACTTTATCAAGCATTAATTTGAAGCTGGAAGCTGTAGGATGAATGTCAATCAAGTCTTTCCTCAGTGTGTCTGCTGGGAGTCTTGGATTCCATCCTTTTTCTAACATAGCAGGAGTTTGTCCTGTGGAAGAATGGACTGATGTCCTGTATGCCAATTCTAATGCAGGTATCAGAGTGCACCAGTCATGGGTAAAGCCATCTGAGTCTTTAAATTCTAATCCATAAGCACAAAATCTCCTGATCATGTCTTCTAAAGTTTGAATCATCCTCTCTGCTAGCCCATCTGTTTGAGGGTGATATGCTGTAGAGAATGATAACTTAGTCCCAAACAATCTATGAAGATTGGTCCAAAGTGCAGATGTGAACTTGGGGTCTCTGTCACTTATGATATTCTTAAATAACCCTGTATGAGAAATAACTCTACTCCATAAAAGAAGAGCTGTATCCATAGCAGTGTCATCTTTATGACATGGTAAGAATATGGGAGTTTTGCTATATCTGTCTACAATGACTAAACAAGCATTATAACTTTTGTCACCACTTGGAGGAAGTGCTGTGACCCAATCCATGTGAACAACTTCCCAAGGGGATTTTGGTTCTTGAATATGGATCATTAATCCAAATTTCTTGCCTGTACTCCTGTTTGCTTTTTGGCATCTATCACAGGTATGGCAATATTCAATGGTTTCTTTTCTCCAAGATGGCCACCATGCACAGTTCTTCACCTTTTCAAGTGTTCTGTCTTCTGATAGGTGTCCAGAGTAAATGCTATCATGGCATTCATGAAGAATGGTATTGATGAGCAATCTACTACACAATGTCATCACACAAGAATGTTTTGTTCTATGGTAAATAATCCCATCAAACAAGTGAAATCTTCCTTCAGAATAGGAATTTTTCCAAACTTCATCTAGTGTATTAACCAAAGATGTGTCTTTGCAGTCTTTATCCAATAAAGAAGTCAAGATATGGCAATTCTTGTCTTGTTTATAAGACTCTCTGACCTCTTCAAAGAATTCAGTCCCAATATCAGTTATGTTAATCCCTTCAATTGGAATCTGTGGTTCAGCTTCCAAAGGTACATAAGCTGGGTTATCAGGAGTGTTGGCTAAAGCCCATCTACTAAGTCCATCAGCATTTTTGTGAATGTTTCCTGCTTTATGAACTATAGTCATGTTTCCTCTATATTCTTGAATGGCTATTTGCCATCTCAACATATGTCTGTTGGGAGTTTTCATGTTAAGAAGTGATTTCACGGCATTACAGTCAGTTATCACTTCAAAAACACTGCCATCAAGGTAATAGTGTAATTTCTCAAGTGCCCATACCAAACATAAGCACTCCATTTGGCTTGCACCATATCTGGCTTCTGTTGGTTTGATTTGTCTTGAGATATAACAAACTGGTCCTTCTGTAGGTTTGTCATCAATAATTTGGACTTGGTGTAGGGCTGCTCCTAATCCATCTCCACATGCATCAATGTACAATTTAAAAGGAATATTCCAGTCAGGCATGAGGAGTAAAGGTGCTTCTGTAAGGGCTTTCTTTATCTTCTCATAAGCTTTAATTCTTTCCTGTGTCATTTCAAATACAGTCTGTTGATCACAGATTCTATAAAGTGACTTGGCTAGAATTGCAAAATCTTTCAAGTGTTGCCTATAGTAACTAGCAAATCCAAGAAAAGACATCATTTCTTTTTTATTCTGGGGTATTGGCTTAAGTAACACTGCTGCTACTTTATTCTTGTCAATACCCAAGCTCAAACCAGAAACAACATGTCCTAATGCTTTGAGTTCTTCAAAACCAAAATTGCATTTCTTAAGTGAAATTTTCATGTTCACTTCTGCAACTTTATGAAGTACTCTTGCAAGTCTTTCAAGGTGCAAAGACCATGAGTCAGAACATATAATAATATCATCAATATAAATGATAAGCCATCCTTCAGACAATTCTGTGGGGAAGATGGTATTCATCATTCTTTGATAATGAGATGGAGCATTTTTAATGCCAAATGGCATTCTAAGATACTCATAAATACCACAGTGAGTGATAATTCTAAGTAATTTCCTAGCTTTAGGCGTCAAAACATTTTGATGGAAGCCTTTTAATGCATCCATTGATGTTATATACTTGGCTTTAGACAATTGAGTCAAGGTTTCTTGGATCCTAGGGATTGGATACCTATCTGGAACTGTGTAGGTATTCAAAGCTCTAAAATCTCCAACCATTCTTGACTTATCATTATGCCATGCAATAATAACAGGTGTTGTCACTTCAACTTCCTCATTATGGCCTACTTTCCTTAGCACACCAAGTTGGATCAACTCTTGGATATGTTTTTCCAAGGCCTCTCTAGCTCTGGGACTGGCTGGATAAGCTGGTCTTCTAAGTACTGGAGGATATGGTCTATCAATATTAAGAGTAATATCAATTTCATGTCCCCTTATAGCGCCTAATGGTTCATTATCAGATGCAAATGCATTATTGTATGTATATAATACATCAATAAGTTCATTCCTCATCTTTGGTGACAATGATGGATTAATTTGTGCTTCAACAAGTTGTTTAGACACAAATTCATCTTTGTAAGTATCTTTGACAGAAGATACTACAGATATCTGTTTTGGCATATTGGAGAAAGCAAATTTTTGCCTTTTGTTATCTCCAATTGTGAAATATCTGTCTTTATGGTTATTTATATCAATACCATAAATATTCAAGTAATCATTTCCAAGAATGATATGCTGAGATGTACAATTATCCATTACTACAATCTCAGTTTTCATTCTTACACTTCCTGCTGGATGTGGGAATACAATATTAGTATCCAATATGCCCAAGGGGTACATATTGTTACTGGCACTACTGAACTGTACACCTTCTATTGGTAATAGATGGTTTTTCCATTCAGGAAGTATAATTTGGAGATAATCCTTGCCAATACAAGTGCAAAATGCCCCTGTATCCAGATTTACTTTGGCTTCAATATCACTGATCAGAACTGATGTGATACAGGATGCTCCAGCAGTGTAACCCTTTCCTCTAGCAGGTTTTGTTTTACACATTCTGGCATCTTGGATATTGATCAGGTTGTAGCAATCCTCACTGTACTGTGGCAAGTGGGTATGGACTTCTGTGACCTCAAAGAAAGCTGAAATGTTTTCAATGGGATAGTCCTCTACTGGTGTATCTTCAGAGACTGCAGAATCTTGATCAGACTCTTCTTTCTCTTCAGTACACTGAATGTCTTCAATGATTTGAACTTCATTGATCTTTGTCTTCTTAGGGCAAGTGTTGGCTAAATGTGAAGTACTTCCACATTTATGACACTTCAAGACAGGTCTTTCTGGTCTTCTTTCCTCTCTAGGAATCTTTGAGACTATTTTGGACTCTATTGGGTTTCTAACCCAAGTTTTACCAATTCTTGTTCTGGTAATGATATCTTCCATAGCATTAATGTAGTCCTCTGTTGAACAGGGTTCCACACATCTGCTTTTGATAGCATGTTCCAGTTCTCCTCCACATTTTCTTAATATTTTCATATTAATCATAGTGTCAGACATATCTGGGTGTAAAGCAGATAATCTGTCTTTTTGTTTGAAGAACCAAGTAAGTGGTTTGTCTTTTTCTGAGTTAAAAATGGCACTTTCAAAAGCATTCTCCATTTTAAACCTCCAAGAATTATTGGCCCATTTGGTAATCACTTCAGATTTCCACCAAGACCAGTCATGTCTTCCATGATCCATTCTCATTTTGTAATACCATTTCTTTGCAGTCTTGGTAAACAAACAATGTAATTTTCCTACTATGATTTCATCAGGTATATTAAAGTCCTCTTGCAACATATCAATAGTCCTGATGAATTCAATATGGTTGTATTCTCCTTCACCAGAGAATGTTGGCCATTCTTCTAATTTGGGAATATCCTTTGCAGAAATAACATTCTCTCCTAAGAATGGAGTCAAACTTTCTTTGACAGAAAGTTTTTCTTCAGTCAAAGGTGTAGAATGTCTTGGCATATGTGGTTCATGATTCTTATGAATTTGCTCCACACTTGCAATTATTTCATTCTTCAATTTCTGCCTTTCACTGTCACTTTTTGCTAAATGTATAGCAAATTGATTGGTGTTCTTAACTATTTGTAAGACATGGTCTTCAAGAGTTTTAAGTCTATCATTTACTTTAAAGATGGAAAGATCCTCTGTGTCATTATTTTGACATTGGTTCTCAATTCTTTCACAAGCATTGCTAATTGACTCAAGGGTGACAGTTGTCAATTTATGCCAATCAGAATGTTGCTTATCATTTTTCTTTAAATCATTGATGTCTAATGTAATTTGCTTTAACTTTGACTCAAGTTTGCCAATTTCTACACTAATACTTCTATGTACATCATTTATTTGCGTGGAAAAGTCCTGTTCATCCTTTCCTGCTCTTTGGCTGTGAATTCCATAAGAGTTCTGGCCATATTGAAGACACTGTCCACGGCTGAAGGCTCCAATCTGGGGATCCTGTACCCTTGTGGGTAAGGTCTGTGCCAATTGGCTTTGCCTTTGCCCTTGCCTTGATGGTTCTTGGGACCTCTCTGTTTCTTTTGAGGTCCTTTGGGCTTGTCCTTGGATGCTTCTGGAGCTGGTTTGGAGCTGGTAGATGCCACTGGTGCCTCTGTCTCCAAAGTTGGAGTCATTTCCAATTCTTTCTTCTGGTCTATGGATAAAAGACTCTGGTTCTTCAACCAATTCTTTATCTTTTTGACCTTGTCTTTGCAAGACAGGGGGCTCCAACCTCCTAAGAGTTCTATGGTCTTCTCCTGACCCAGAAAGCTCTTGATGTGTAAGTAGGAGTTCATGGCCCCCTGCCAAAGGCTTGGGCAGATTTCCCACTCCTCTTCTTTGGCTGCTCTGAACCAATTTTTGTACTGGCTCTGATATATTTCTATTGCTGCCACTTGAAAATGGTTCAGCCCTGGAAATATTATCATAAATTAGTTCAGGCTCAGAATTCACGTCAAAATCTGTTGGTACAGACCTTGGGGAATGGGGGGCAACTCTGGCATCCTCCAGATGTGCCTTTCTTGTGGAAGATTTGGCACTTCTGGATTTGGTCTTGCCTCTTCCTTGTCCACATCCATCTGGTTGGACTGAATAGTTGCTTCCATTTCTGGTATGCACCATTTTCACGTCAATTTAAAGATAAAAGGTGAAAATATAAGATAAAATACACACCTTTTGGTGGTAATTTAGCTTTTTCTGAGTTGAATAAGGTGCCTCTTTTAGCAATCTGCACCTCAATACTGTCTTCAGATTCTGCTTCTGAAGATTCTGGACTAGTGATATATCTTTTACTGAGTCTGTTGCCAGCTGCACAGTATTTGATTAAAGACACTAAAAGAAATTATAAAAGAGAAAAAATTATTTTTTATACTTTTTAAAATATTTTTTTTTTTTAAAGATTTTTTATAAGTTTTATATTTTTTAATATTAAAAAAATTATTCTTTTTAAAGAAAAAAAAATTAAAATTTAAGATTTTGAATGAAAATTAATTCAGAGTAACTCAAAGAATAATTTTATAAGTTTTTGGATGTGAAAAAGCCACGTGTAAAAACAATATAAAATTAAACCAAATTCCTCAATGAAAAAGATTTTAAAACAATCTCAAAAATAAAAATATTTTAACTCCAAATTGAAAGAAAAAAATTAATTAAATTAATATATTTTAGAGCTTAAAAATATATTAATTAAGGGTACAAGGTTCAAAAAACACGGCCAGGCTCCCAAATGTAAGATGTGACTATGAAACTGATGATAATATTACTATTAATCAACAGTACTATGTCTGTTCTTATGAAATATAATAATAAAATATTATTATAACCACAATTAAATAATTAAAAAAAATTATTTCTTTCACGTGTTAAGCACTACTAGTGATTTTAACAGTGAGCAAGTAATTGTCTACAAGAATCAATTACAAGAAGAATTTAATAATAAAAACTTCTTTATTAAAATAATAAAATTATTTTAATATATAATTATCTTTTGCAAGAATAATTATAAAGATAATTCTTGAAGAAAACTATTACTAGAGAAAAACTTTAAGAATTAAAGATAAATGACTCACTAATACTCCAAAGAACTTATTGATAATAAAAGTAGAGAAATTTGACGTGGAATTGTGGATTTAAGGGATCAAAAGGATTTATAACAGTATTACAACAATATATAGTTGGATTCTATGATTTCACGTCTTTCTGATTGATTCTGAAAGAATTAAAACACTTAAGAATAGTTGAACTAATACTTACTTGTTGGTAATAAAGATTTAATAAATTGATAAGATGATGATGAAAAAACAGCAAGAAGAGGCTTCTTTTAAGTCAACAACAGCTCACAGAGGCGTGCCATGGAGCAAACTGAAAAACCAGTGAGTGAGAAAACAATAAACCTTTTTGGATTATTGATTGCATCATCTGTTGTCATGTAAGATTATCATAATTACTTAATTGATGCTTTTACGTGACTACCAACCCCAATATGGTTAAGAATAAAAGGAGTAACACTTGTAAATCTTCTTTTATTCTAAAATAATCATTGATTTCTCAAAGTTATCAATGTTATTGCCAATTTCATCACAGGTTGTAATTACTGTGAATTTTTGAAGATTCAGTGTTTCACGTAGAATATCCAAAAATGGACTGTAAGTAAAACTTTTAATTTTACTAGTAAAACTGTAATTCTTTTTGGTTGTACCATAGATAATACAGTTCTCCTTTAGTCCTGAAAGTTTCAGAAAAATTCATTAAGAATTGTATTTTTAATGAATTTTTGAAGGTTTTACCTCATTTCTACGTAGAATTGCAAATAGCAGTGTTTTGCTGGTTGCTATGAGGTAAATCAATGAATATGGGTCCCAAAAGGGTTTTAATTACTCTTTTGGGGTTTATCCATGGAAAGTCATTAGTAATTGACATGGTTACAGGAGTGTAAGTAGCTCATTACCTCCTTGGCACGTCAAAATAGCAGGTTATTTGCTATTTTCTGATGTTTTACAGTAGTTGTAACTTGGTAACCAAGTTCCCAAAGAGTTTTAGTTTACCAATTGGGCCAAGATGAGCCATGGATCCATGCTCTGGAGCTATCCACGCCTCTGAGGCCTCAGAAGTTGGGTACCCTGGCTCTCTTTGATGTCTTTTGTCCCCCTTGCCTATTTTTTACGTCAAAATAGTAATTTAAGCTTAAAGTGAGATATCCACTATGGGTGTACCAAAAGTCCATGTAAGAATACCATGATATTAAGTGCTCAAAACATGCATAACACTATTCTTAGTGTATATGTAACATGGGATTTCTCACTTTCCCATTATTTTGGCTAAAAATCAAGAAAAACAAAAATTTTCACGGATCTTTTATGTGGTATTAATGATGTGGTATTGAAGTATTTTCCATTTTACCACCTCAAATACTTAAATTGAGCTTATTCACTCTATGGAGCTACCCTAGGTGAATTTTTGTGTAGAATCCAAATCTGGTCTTAAATCCATGGATTTACTTACTCAATAAAAAGTTATTCATCTTTTCTGAAATTGAAAATGATGAATTTTGGATATATGCATGACTTATGAGTTTTGCATAATTCAAAATTTCTTTTTAAGATAATTGTGGCCTATTTGGGTATGTAAAATATACCTCAAGGCTCACAGTAAGTCTATTCAAAAAAACTATTAGGAATTCCCATTTGAAAGAGAAGTGAAAGGAAAATAAATGTTTAAGAGAATTAATAGAGAATTATGTGTTCATTTAACAGCTCAAATGTAATGTGTATCAAAATTTGCAGAAGAAAAAGTATTACTGAGAATACAAATTTTAAAAGCAAAAATTTCAACATCAACTCGGCTTAGATGAATAAGAAAAATTTAAGATGAAAGATAAGAAGGACATGAAGTCAGATTTGAAAAATGAATACATGGAATGTTAGTTTGAATTTGAAAAGGAATATATGGAGCACAAAACAGATCTAAAAGGAAAGTAGTCACAGTTAGTAACCACAAGGGAATTGCTACTCTCTACTAAGATTAGTGAGGAAGTTTCCAGCTTTATTAAGTTGATATTAATGACTTATGGAGCGAGGTTTTTCTAATACTTACCTAATTAATCTGTAGACTCTCTATATTTAATTGAATTAAACCAATAATTATTAATTGAAACATTTTTTATATAAGCTAGCACATTATTCCCATGTTCTCTCACTTAAGATGATCACATTTTGGCTGATTCAACGAGCTATTGTGATCCAGATGAAGAATATCACAGATATCTGACACTGATTAAGAGATTATCATTCCAAAATATATGAATACAGAAGAATAACTTATCTAAAATTAGTAATAGTAAGAATCGTTTTCCACATACTCCTCCTGTAAGCCATCATTCTAGAATTGTTTTCAAATTTCCTTTAATAAAACATTATGAATGAATGTTCTTTCCTGGTATTTTTAGTTAACTCTATGTGAGATCCCTTAGCTTTAGTAATTAAACCTCCAAGGTGATCCATAATTCATTAATCTCCATGCAGAGCTCATTGGGGGGGATTTAATGGGCTATACTTTCGATTATATTCCCTTTTTCCCGCATAAAATTCTCAGGCTTAAATCTTGGGATTCATAAAATCAAGTTAAATTTCACTTGAATTCGACAAAGCCAACTGAGGAGAAAAATTAAAATTTATACAGTATTTGAACAAATATTTTGGGCTTTTCTACACAAAAACTTATCACCAGTCCCCGGTTGATGTTTCTCTATATTTTGACAATGACATAATTGTCATTAAAAATTAATTGAACAGAACTTGAAGCACATGGGAATGCACATTAAAGGTGATTGTGCTACTTTTGAATATCTCTCATTTCTGACAAGATACTACCTCAAAGAAAGATTGAAGTCAAATTTAATCCCATATTCTAATTTGTTACCTTATCCGATCCATTACTGAACTGACTTGTCACAAGAATATCCTCTCAGATCAAAATTATCATACTTTATGCACAAATAACTAATACATAAGTAAAAATATTCTGGCTAATCAGAACTTAATTTTAATTTTGAAACATACCAAAACTCCCATTTCTAGAAATTAGATGATAATTAGCCATGAAGAACATCAAAAACTAGGAAGTTTCTTGATTCTTTGAATTGATAATTCTGAGCTCCATTGCCACCTTCAATCCCCATATTATCCATCATTCTGTCTATTTTTTGGAAGTGATACAGTAGTGCTATCCAATGATAGCACAAACATCCCTTTATAACATAAGAATGGAAATTTGAATAAATATATATATATCTCAGGAAATTTTGGATATTTAAAGTATCCAATTATATATACTTTGAGGCTTAAGTAGCTCTTAAATCTTTCATGTTCTATATCAACCCCTCCCAAAAATCATAAAATCTATAAAGACAATTCAAAATGATTTCTATGTTAATAGTTGTTTTACTATTCCATGTGGCAGAAAATAAATGAAGGACAATTTTCTTAGATAAAATATCAATTTTTTTTCTTAAAAAAGAAAAAAAAAACATTCTTTTCTTGATAAATTTTTTCATAAATTCTGACCTAATTTGAAAGAAAAAACAATAAACCATTTTTTGTATCCGTCTTGTACTAAATTATCCAAGGCCCAAGAATAACCATTGTTCAAGAGGATTTTGTGAAATACTGACCAGACATAAATCTAATTGTTAATTTAGATTATTCCTTGTGGTTTATTTGAGCCCAATAAGAAGATTTGAACTCCAATTGGACTTTTGGTGTACCAGTGCAATTTTACACTCATATGTGAAATAGAGATAGAGATATTTGAATGATCTTGTTTTGTTATCACGAATATCCATTTCCTTTTAAGAAGGAATAAAGATAATACCAAGAGTATAATCTTTATTTGAAAGGATAAATTTTCTCATAAGTCAAAGATATCTGCATTCCCAAAATACACAAAGATCTTTATATTAGATATTCATAACGAGAAATATATCTGGTTCACCTGAACCAAAGAAAACATAAGGACATACGAAAAGCATAATATGCTTATACATCAAACTATCACTACATGATCTTGGCCATTCAATAAGAAATTGAATGATATTCTTCTGTTTATTTCACAAAAAATTTTGGAAATTAAAAAATACTTCTTTTTTCCTGATAAGAAGATCTCCTATCAACTAATTTTTATTAAGTAGGTGGATGGCTGTTCTATCCAAAAATTCAAAACATTTTTTGAAACCCCCTCTAGAAATATAAAATAAGATCTCCTGAAAAATATGCCCATTTGGGCAATTCAAATAAAAACTTAATAACCTTCCTTGAGTCTAACACTTTTCTTCCGCTACTAGCTCTGTGTGAACTAGCAAAGTATTCAAGGAAAACCCAAGTTACAGTTGAGAAAAGGGGCTCCAATTTCAATACCACTTGAAGCAGAATTTTCACCTATGGCCAGGTTCTTTTTTATGAAGAATTGGGATTTATTTGATTAGATTTGATATGATCAATAAACCCTTATGTTTTCTGCATAAAACATGTTTGAAATCTATCTCTCTAATTACCACAAATTATTCCATAGTTAACTCCTCTTGGAGATTGTTTTGGAAGATAATTTATAAATAACTGGAAAGAAATTCATGTCATGCCACTATCATGTTTAATTACCTCTTTCACAGTTTTGGTACTTAATTTATTTTTATTATCCATTGGAGCTATTACTTCAATTTTTCCTCATAACTCCACAGTCATTCAAGCATAAGAGCCAAAATGGGAAATTCCTAAGACAAAATAAATAACTAGTGAAGAAAAAGGGGCCATTACTATCTATAGCCTAATGATTTTTTTTAAACTATATTTGGCTGTTTAAATTGAGGTTATAAAATTCAATATTTACATCTTGAGTGTTCGGAAAATACAAATGCCAAATGATAGGAAAAAATCACTTAGGAAAAGTTGCAATTTTTGTGTTTTTTTGAAAAAAGGGGGTGAGTGCTTACATGAGAATATTATTTCAGGGTTTTTCATGCTTCTTGAAGTAGATTATAATATGCTTTGGAATTTTAGATATTACCAAATATTTCGCAAATAATTTTAAACTCAGGTAGTCACAGTTAGAAATATCTCAGGACCAAGACACACAGGCTTTTTCATCCCCCAATGAATCAATTTAAGTGAAAACTTGTGTCTTGCATATGTGGCTAAAGCTTAGTTAAATAAAAATAATTTAGATTTCTGTAAGTTGAGTCTGATATTCTCATGGTTATTAAAGAGGTTTTTCATAGGGGTTCACTTATTATTTCTTGCTTCCATAAATAAATTCTTAATTTTCTTAATGAGTAAAATGAAGCTCATTTTTAGGTGGTCAAGAAATTATTGGTTTTAAATCATTTCTATCAATTTAATTGAATAGGCCATAAGTACAATTTATGACATATTTTCTGTTTGTATGAAGCTTTATGCAAAATCTATCACTGTTCATAATAAAATTTATTTATTTTTTTAAATTATGTTGATTAATCTTAAGCTATGGTTTTTGAATAAAGATTTTCAATTTATTTTGTCCCATTAGTTCTCAATATTCTTTGATGCATTTTTTTGGGGGGGGAAAGTTTAATTCTTGGAAAAATCAAATAAACAAAAAATTTATCTCTTACTCCATTTTTGATCATCTTCATTGATATTCCCTGAATAATTTGCATATCTTCATTGATTAATTATTGAAGTAAGTCTATAAATTAAGACTTAAACAATAAGTAAATAGTTAAAACTAAGCAATTAATTTTCAAAAAATTTACCAAAATAAGTAATGAGACTTCTAAATGTAATCCATTTTTGGAGTTCTATTTTTAAATGAGTAAACTTCATATATCAATATGTCTGAGTAATTCTTAAGATTTTTAATAATAAGTATTCTTTAGTTTTCTATGATATTTGAAATTTATTTATTCCATAGTGAACTTTTTCAAAATAATTAATTAGAGAACTGATACATTTTTTCTTGTTTCAGGTCTTTATGGGATAAGTATCATTTTCTCTCTGGAAATATTATTAAAATGTGCATTATATTAAAATATTTCCTAATTACAATAAAATTTCTTTTGTTTTTTACTAACAGTAAAGTTATTTTAGTAATCTGAAGGATCTTTTTGAGATTATTTAAAAGGATTATTATGATCAAGCCTAAATATTCAGGCCATTTCATATGGAATAATCAAATTAAATTACTATCAGGAATATGATAGCAGGTCTCAAAAAATGTTTACCTCCGCACATTAGAAAAATTGTAAAATTTAATATTTTTTCTCAATAGTAGGGAATATTGGAAAAAACATATACAAAATTAAATGGGTTAGTAAGAAGGAATCTTTGAAAAAAATCTTTTTTGCTTATTTCTAATATATTTATAATTGATTTAGAACAAGACTAAAAAAATTACAAATTTGATTTGGTTTTTTTCAGGAATAAATATAAAGGCTTTTCCAAGGCTCTATGTGAGTAGAGTTTTAATTTATGTAAATGGCAGAGATAAATATCAAAGGATATTTGAGAATCATGATTAGAAAAACTCCAATATAATATCTAAAAAGTCAAAGAAAAACTATTCCCAGAAAAAATGGAATATGATCTCATGATTTAAATGACTACAAAGTCTACCAATCCATTTTGAGTGAGGAATATTGGAAATGAATTGGATGAAAATCTATAATAAATTTGAAACCCTATCATTTTGACTTTTGTTTGATATATATTGGAAATTATTTTTAGTAAAAATAATCGAGGATATAAAAGTAAACAAGAAACATATAAAATTATCTCTAATTTAATTTGGCTTATATTTTTTTCTTAAATTGTAAAATTTGGTGTGTTTTTTTTCAAAATTTACCCCTTTTCTAAAAGAATAAACCTCAATTCCAAATTTGGAACCAAAAAATGTGGTTTGACTTGATCTTACCAGAAATTTTTTGAAATTCATTTAATAAATGGTAAATAATAAAAAATTATTAGTAAAACATAAAACCACCCAATAATAATTGGCCTAACTCTTTATTCTATAATATAATGAGTTAAAAAAAATAATCAAAACAGACTTTATTAATACACAAAAACCTTTAAAACTGAATATTATCTTGGAATTAAAGCCCTCAAAAAAAAATTTGCAAAAGCTAATTCTTCTTCATAAATAACAGAAGGACCTCTCATTAAGATATAGAATGATATTAATGTGGTTCATCTTGGGTAAGCCCAGTTTTTTATTTTTTTTATTAATCTATATGTCTTTATTTGAAAATTATCTTTAAGATTAATTTTGTGAATTTTTTTAAATTGAATTTTCTTAATCTTCTGATATTACAGGTCTTTTACAGATTAATGTATTCATGATTTTTTCTGACCAAATTATCCTTTTATCTATTTGTTTCATTTTTTCCTACTTGAAAGTATTTCATTAATCTGAGTCCAATTCCAAAAGAACACATGTTATTATATTTAAAAATGAAATTTATGACCTAAAATCTCTATGATTATTGGCTTAAAATACATATTTTCAGGATCTTGGGTAGAAATATTATTGAAAATATCTCTTTATTACCCACTTTTGTCATTTAATTTGAAGCTTTATTTTTGATATCTATTTTTCCGTTAACTGATTTCTAATTATTGTAATTGAGAGGGAATATGGCTTTAAAGTAAGCTATACTAATATTAGGGGGTGTCAATGTTACCAAATCCCACACCCAAGATCCTGAATTTTTTCTTGCCAAATCCCACATTCACTTATTGGTATTTGGGAAGTCCCACACCTCAAGATATGAGGTATTTTGAGGTACCAAATCCCATGTTTTGATACTAAAATCCTGCCTTTAGCTTCACTTAAAGGGAGATATTTACAACACACCGCTCAGTAAGGGCATGTTAAATTGCATAAAACTCCCCTTCTCTTGCATAAAATCTGAATATACTGGTCATTTATTAAGTTATTTGATTTCAAATTGCATTTTCTATACATCTTTTCTTCATTTACCATGCCAAAGGCATTGCAAAGGCTACCTTTACTTCAGACCTTAAACTCACTGCAGTTCATTGATTCTCTCAACTCTGATAGTTATTCTGATATCCAGGAAGATATAATCTTATTAGATATGATAACATCACAAAGATAAATAAATCCTTGTAGAAGTCATCCATCACATTACATGTATACAATGAATGATTTACAAACATTATCATCTGAAAATTTTTGACAGCTATGTAGAACCACACATGAATCATTTGAAAAATTGTTTTCACAAATTCAAGATGATAAAACCTTTCAAAACTCATCCCAAAACAAACAACACAATCCTGCCATCCAATTGGCTTTGACACTATCAAGGCTAGGATCAAATGGCAATGGGGCTTCTTTGGGAAGGATTGGAATGTTATTTTTAATTAGCCATAGGGCTATTGTGTTGTACACTCAAAGAGTGATCCAGATATTAATGAAGTTGAAGTGCAAAGTGATTGTGTGGCAAACAATAGAACAACAAAGAGAGATGTCTCAAGAAATGCAGGCAGAAGGGTTCCCTGGGTGCATTGGGTTCATTGATGGGAGTCTCATACCATTATCACAATGTCCCCCCAATGATGGTGAAGCCTATTTTGATCGCAAAAAGAGGTAAGCTGTTGAATTTTTATTCTTTGTTTCATTTTTAGTGATTGTTTACAATCAAGGTATTCTATGTCAATACAATTGGTTTTCAATATAAACAAACAGTTCACTGCTCTACATGTTGGTTGTACTGGGTCACTTCATGATTCAAATGTCTATCAGCATATGAAAATAGCACAAACACCTCAAGATTTGTATAAAAAGGATCAGTAATTACTTGCCAATTCAGCATATGCAAGCTCTCTTTGGGTTGTTCCAGCATATAAGGGAATGGTAGCACAGAATGAAGACAGCCATTCTTTCAATTACTGTCTAGCAAAATCAAGGGTCAGAATTGAGCATTCCATTGGAATTTTGAAGGGGAGGTGGTTTTCTCTAAGGTAAATGCAAAATAAAATGAGGGATAATCATTAAATTTAATATTTTGTTATTTGGGTTGTTTCTTGCAAAATTTTACATAATATGTTAGCACAAATTGGCAATGAATGGTTTGATTTATATGAAGATGATGATCCACCACATGCAGAAAATCTGTCCAATAATGATCTTGGGGAAGATGTGGTAAATATGCGTGAAAAACTCAAACCAATCACTTTGGCATGGAAAAATAGTCAATGGTGAATTTCATCAGGACCATTGATTTATGTACTTAATTTAATGGCATACAACAGAGTGGAGATGTTATTGGTAAGACAAAACTATTTACAATCAATATTTTTTAGTTCTTTTTTGGTCCTCCATATTTCTTTCAAAGTACCCATTGACTTTTGAATTAATTTCAGTGGGTGTCATTTTCAAGAATTTGTCACCTACATTGAATAAGTTATGGTTGATTTGAAAAGAACATCCAAAATGAGTTATTTTGTCATGGTTGATAATTTCTGGAGGAGGTTTTGTTGTATGATGAACCATTTTTGATGTCTTCCAAAGAATTTCCATGATGCCAGGTTTTTTTGAAGATTTGATCTCCATTTTCAATTCAGGGAAGTGCAAGCCATGTCTAGAGGGGGTGAAGCCAGTTGGAAGGGGATGGAAATCTTTTTTTGATACAAAAGGAAATATACCATAAGTACAGGCATTTATATTGTTTAAATCTTGGTGTGGCTTATTGAGTAATCCATATTGAGCTACAATGACATTTGTAAAAGACTTGAATTCTTGCTTTTGACTGGCAGAAGTCCATTTGAGTTGACTGAAACTGTTTAATTTTGCTGCTTCCATTAATGACTGATTTTCATTTTCTGATAATTTTGAAAAATGTGAGATTCTTGAGTAAATAAATTCTTCATAGTGTTGAAGCTTGATCCATTGCATGTTATCCACTTCACTTTGATGAGGAGTCAAACCATTTTTTCTGGAGTAAACACCTAAGAATATTGAAATAACAAGCAAAAAAGATCACATACCTGCAATTTTCCTGAATCAGAACCAGGATGAACCCCAAAACCTTTCATAATAAACCCTAGAAGTTTCTTATTGGTTTTAATTTCTTGTCAAGCTTGAGATAAGGACATTGATTTCATTATGAGGTTTTTGAGCAGTTGAGAGTGGCCAGAAGAACTATAAAAAGGGGTTATTTCATATATGATGACAGGTAAAAAGGGCTTTTTGGTTTCATCAATGATGTAAGATGTGACTATCAAACTGATGATAATATTACTATTAATCAACAGTACTATGTCTGTTCTTATGAAATATAATAATAAAAAATTATTATAACCACAATTAAATAATTATAAAATTATTTCTTTCACGTGTTATACACTACTAGTGATTATAACAGTGAGCAGTAATTGTCTACAAGAATCAATTACAAGAAGAATTTAATAATAAAAACTTCTTTTATTAAAATAATAAAATTATTTTAATATATAATTATCTTTTACAAGAATAATTATAAAGATAATTCTTGAAGAAAACTATTACTAGAGAAAAACTTTAAGAATTAAAGATAAATGACTCACTAATACTCCAAAGAACTTATTGATAGATAAAAGTAGAGAAATTTGACGTAGAATTGTGGATTTAAGGGATCAAAAGGATTTATAACAGTATTACAACACTATATAGTTGGATTCTATGATTTCACGTCTTTCTGGTTGATTCTGAAAGATTTAAAATACTTAAGAATAGCTGTAACTAATACTTACTTGTTGGTAATAATGATTTAATAAATTGATAAGATGATCCTTGGAAAAAACAGCAAGAGGAGGCCTCTTTTAAGTCAACAACAGCTCACAGAGGCGTGCCATGGAGCAAACTGAAAAACCAGAGAGTGAGAAAACAATAAACCTTTTTGGATTATTGATTGCATCATCAGTTGTCACGTAAGATTATCATAATTACTTAATTGATGCTTTTACGTGACTACCAACCCCAATATGGTTAAGAATAAAAGGAGTAACATCTGTAAATCTTCTTTTATTCTAAAATAATCATTGATTTCTCAAAGTTATCAATGTTATTGCCAATTGCATCACAGGTTTTAATTACTGTGAATTTTTGAAGATTAAGTGTTTCACGTAGAATGGTCAAAAATGGACTGTAAGTAAAACTTTTAATTTTAATAGTAAACCATAATTATTTTTGGTTGTACCATAGATAATACAGTTCTCTATTAGTCCTGAAAGTTTCAGAAAGATTCATTAAGAATTGTATTTTTAATGAATTTTTGAAGTTTTTACCTCATTTCTACGTAGAATTGCAAATAGCAGTATTTTGCTGGTTGCTATGAGGTAAATCAATGAATATAAGTCCCAAAAGGGTTTCAATTACTCTTTTAGGGTCTAGTCATGGAAAGTCATCAAGAATTGACGTGGTTACAGGAGTCTAAGTAGCTTATTACCTCCTTGGCACGTCAAAATAGCAGGTTATTTGCTATTTTCTTATGATTACAGTAGGTGTAACTTGGTAACCAAGTTCCCAAAGAGTTTTAGTTCACCAATTGGGCCAAGATGAGCCATGGATTCATGCTCTGGAGCTATCCACGCCTCTGAGGCCTCAGAAGTTGGGTACCCTGGCTCTCTTTGATGTCTTTTGTCCCCCTTACTTATTTTTCACGTAAAAATAGAAATTTAAGCTTAAAGTGAGATATCCACTATGGGTGTACCAAAAGTCCATGTAAGAATACCAGGATATTAAGTGCTCAAAACATGCATAACACTATTTTTAGTGTATATGTAACATGGGATTTCTCACTTTCCCATTATTTTGGCTAAAAATCAAGAAAAACAAAAATTTTCACGGATCTTTTATGTGGTATTAATGATGTGGTATTGAAGTATTTTCCATTTTACCACCTCAAATACTTAAATTGAGCTTATTCACTCTATGGGGCTACCCTAGGTGAATTTTTGTGTAGAATCCAAATCTGGTCTTAAATCCATGGATTTACTTACTCAATAAAAAGTCATTCATCTTTTCTGAAATTGAAAATGATGAATTTTGGATATATGCATGACTTATGAGTTGTGCATAATTCAAAATTTCTTTTTAAGATAATTGTGGCCTATTTGGGTAGGTAAAATATACCTCAAGGCTCACAAATGAGTACACAAGGATGGGGTAGAGTGTTGAGTGATGGAAGTTTTAACCATGATGAATTGGCTGATTTATGGTCAATTGAAATGGTTGAAAAGTTCTTGAATTCTGTTTTCAAATGGCCAAGTTGAGACATTATTTGTTTTGAATCATGGATTTGTTATATTTGGCTTTGGGTAAGTTTTCTTTTATGATTTGATTTGGTATTATTATCCCCATTATGTTCTATATTTGTCTTAGTCCTAACCATGACATAAAGAGGAGGAATAGTACTTTCAACATCATTCAAATCATTCTGATTATGTGCTTAATCTGGTTTAGTCCTAACCATGACATTATCAAAATGATTTGAAGAGTGAGATGGAGGAGGAGTTATTTTTTGAATTTCAAAGAAGATTGAAGGGGAGTGAAATTAAATGAAATTGCAAAAGAAACCCTTATAAATCATCCATCCCTATATTAAAAAATAAATAAAAATATTGAACAAAAATTCAAATTAAAAGTTAATGATAGGTCAGTCATGATAATCATCAAAAAAAAGAACAAAAAATATTCATAAATTGATCATGTTTATGATTTAAGAAAAATAAAATGAAATAAAAATGATAATCAGTGATTAATGATGAAGATTTAAAAAAAATAAAAATAAAAAAGGGGTCAGTAATCATAATGATGAAAAAAAATCAACAAGATGATTATGATTTAAAAAAAAACTTAAATAAAAAAAAATAATCAATGATTAAAAAAAACATCAGTGATTCATTATCATTAAAAAAAATATAAAAAAAAAATCATCAGTGATTCATGAGGATGACTAAAAAAAGAAAACAAATAGGAATCATCGGAACATTCATGATTAAACCAAAAAAATTATTCAAAAAGAATCATCAGCAGCAGAGTATTATTATTAGAAAAAATAAAATCAAACAGAAAATCATCAGTAATTTATGATGATTATTTAAAAAACAAAAAAAAAAACAGGTCAGTAATTAATGATTATTTGAAAAAGGATCAGTAATAATCATCAATTTGAAAAAAAAATTGTAAGTATGATTATGATTTAAAAAAAATGAACATCAGTAAATAAATCCAAGAAAATGAAACAAAAATAAAAAAATAAAAAAATAAAAAAATTATGTGAATGGCCTTTGGAGGCCATTAACATCAAAAAATTAAGAAAAGCTTCCAAGTAAATTTGGATGGTTTTAAGCCAATTAAACCCTGGAACCTCCCAGGAGCCTTTTTGGGAGGTTCCAGGGTGATTGGGGGGTGGGTTTGGAGGTGGATGGTAATGGGTGGGGTATATTGGAGGTGGATGAGAGCAAAAAAAAATTACCTGAATAAAAAAAGAATAATTAAAATCAGCTTAAAAGAATTAGAGTTGTGAAAAAACACAAAAAAAAAGTACTTACCTGAATTAAAAAAGAAGGGTGATCTTTTTTTTGATAATCTAAAAAAAAAAATTGAAGAGTGAGGGGTGAAGAGAAAAAATAAGAAATTAAAAATAAAAAGTGAAAAATTCCAAATTAAAATTAAAAAAATAAAAAATTCAAACTAAAAAAAAATATTAAAAATTAAAAATCAAAAATAAAAGATAAAAAATAAAAAATAAAAAATAAAAATTGAAAATTAAAAGGTGAAAAAATTCAAAATAAAAAATAAAAAATAAGAAACATATAGAAAAACCAAAAAATAATTAATAAAATAAAAAAGTGTCAAAAACAATAAAATGACATAAAATACCATTTCAAAAAAAAGGAAAAAAGTGGTCATCAACTTTTATTTGGCAAAAAAATCCAAAAGAAAGGAAATATTGAGGGAGCCATCAATTTCAATTGGAACAGACTTGGCATAAAATCTTGATGCAAAGCTTGCCCAAATTTTCAATTTTGTAATAAATTGAAATTAAACTTAATGACATAAGATCAATTGCAAGTTGGTGCCCCAATTATGCATAAACATTGAATTTTCAATTTGGTAATAAATTGAAGTTAGATTTCATGACATAAGATCAATAATTACACATAAACATCAGTTTTATTTGACAAATAACCACATATAAAATGATCAAATGATGTATACCTAATATGTTATTTTTTATTAATTAATGTCAGAATGTGATCCAGCTCCACAGTTGGGCTGCTTGATGACAATGCTGCTATAGTGAGATCCATCTGGCATTGCTTTTCCTTAAATTCCAATTTATGATTACACTTTTCTTTTTTGAATTCATATTTCTTTGTGTGTTTATTCTCCTCAAAATACATTTTCTTTTGAAACTTGAGCTCTTCAAACCATTGCTTTTCCATGTTGCTTGCTTTCTCTTCATTCCACCTCTCCCTGTCCCACTCCAAACAAGCATTTTCACCAGTTTCACAGGCTACAAATCATTCATTTTGTCAGTAGGATTGATCAGAGTAACCACAAATCCAAAACATACCCTTTTGCCATGATTCAAGCAAATTTGCATATGTCGGTGCAAACATATCCATCGGCCTTTTCCTAGAACCACTCTGGTCATTCAAGTTGGGTGTCAATGCTTGATTATGCTTTTGTGTTAAATGTGTTATGGATTTACTTTGCTTGTCAAAGGAGAAATAATCAATATTGGACTTCATAAATATCAGTCTTAAATGTACTTACTGATTCATCTTGAAGGTTTTCCAATTGGACCAAGTCATCATCATTGTTAAGCAAAGGATCCAGATTGAGAGGTGATTCCAAACCATTATTCTCCTTTAAAAAGAAAATGAGCTTTAATTATCACAGGTAAAAAAAGGGAAGAGATGATAACTTACCTTATCAAACAAAACATCATCATCATAATCACCATTTAAGCTGTCTTTTTCTTGTGAATCACAGCTTGCAATGGGAGTGACATTGGGCTTGTGGCCAAAGAGCACATCCATTTCAGCATAGCAAGGACACATACTTTCAAGCTTTTCACTCATTTATTTGATTCCTTTACTCTCATCTTCTTCCGTTATACAAGCCCCAGTTAAATTTTCAAATTTTTTTGCTGCCATATACTTCTTTTTATATGTTTGCCATCAATCTTGAATGCTGCTTGAGCTAAGGTTTAGGCAATTTTGTTATTTCTTGTTGACCTCAATTGCCATAAGCTGAAATCCATGCTGCTTTGACAAAGGAGGTCTTCCAATAGATGTTGAACCACTAGTACCAAAGCATGACTCAAAATTGGATTTGACTGAAAGCCAATTAATTATGGTTAAATAATCTGGACATATTAAGTGACCTGAAGGATATGGCAGGTCATAGGTGATCTTCATATCTGACTTTAAAAGGAATTGTTATATGAATGAAGAAGTATAAATGGACTGTAAGCTGTTTGGTCAGATTGTCCAAAATGGAGTGTAGAAGAATATGTTGTACAGTTATGAATTGTGAATACTCATTTGGGTTAGGTTTCAAACTGAAATCCAAGATTCATGGGATTTGGTCAAAATACCAGGGGACTCAGTTAAAATGCCATGTGATTTACACATAAAAAACCTGGGTTTGAGTGTTGGGATTTGGTGACTTTGACACCCCCTATTATCATCTTTCAAAGACTTAAAAGATCTTTATTTATTATTAAATTTGGATTCAAGTCATCATCATCGATCTCATTTCAAAAATTGGCTTTAATATGATTTTACATTGGATTTCTACCCCTATATTATATTAATGTGGCAATTAAGAAAAAATGGCAACAAAATATCAAATTCCTCAGCTTTTCTAATAGGAGTAAGTTCTCATTATTATTATTATCTTATCAGATTTAGTGAAGAGAAAAAACTTTCCATGGGTTAAAACCTTTTTTGGAAAAGAAACGGATTTATTTTGGTATAAGAAGACACATAATTTATAGATATTCAGCCATATTATGTAGAACCGTTTCCTGTATTTTTCAATTATTATGGCTCTGGATAAGATATTGGGTTTATTTTTCCTTAAGAAATTTTCCCTGGTATCTATTCAGGAATATTCAAATACCTTTAGCACTAATAATCAATTTATGGCAGGAGTTACAACACACCTTGATTTCCATGAGGTTTAACATATTTAAGCTTTTTTGAAGGTTTTAAAACTACCTATTCTCAGATAATGGTTCAAAAGTATGAATAAAGTTTCTCTTTGAGCCCCAGAAAGCTTATTACATACAAATATTTTGGGTGAGCTAAATGAGCTTACTGGGAAAAGCTTGATCTTGTATTAGCTGGCTGTGGGATAATATCTTAATTATTTGATTGATTAATGAGATTAAGGCTTGAACTCCAACTAAAATGAAATAAATTTGACTTATGAATAGGTTCTTCTGAATTTCAAGAAGGCAATAATTCAGAACAGGATGGAATTTGCTATTTTTTTAACAACAAGATTTCTGAATATCTAAAGAAATTAGCAGGGTACCAACTCCAAAACATAGAATTTACAACTGAAAATTATGGTGTTTTTTTTTGAGAGTTTATGTTCAAATTCTATATTATTTTAAAATTATAAGTTGAAGTTTTGAAAAAACCAATAATACTTAGTCATTGAATATAATTTTTAGCTTTTTATTTCAGAATATTGGGAATATCACATATTAAAAGGAGATTGAATTAATCACCATTTATTAAATAGAAATTAAATTTAGTATTGAAGAATATTTTTCTTTAAACTATATCCTTTAGATTCCTTCATAAATAGGATTTTAGTATAAAAAAATATTATGATTAAAAGTCAAATATTTCTTTATTACAAATAGGCTATGATATAATTAAATACTTTGGAAAATAATAGTTTATAATATCATCCATTTTCATGCCTATCACTCAAATGACTCTTTTAGTTGTTTGAGAGGCTCAAAAATAGAAATTTTAATTTTTTCCCCAAGTAAAGTCATAATTATCAGTTAATTGGATAAATAAAAAAAATATTTGAATAATTTTTCAATTCCAATCCCAAGTATTTTATGGATAATGTTTGATAATTTTCACAAAACTATAAAATTTTACAATAGGAATATATTTACTAATAGCTTTATAGATAAAGCATTAACAATTTGATATGCGCTAATAAGTAAATATTATTTATTGAAATTCAAGAATACCATGAAAAATTTTCTTCCTAAATACATTTTTCAGAAAATTTGAAGTCTAAAGGGATAATTCTACTAATATTATTTGTTGTAAACGTTTCAGAGCGTTTTTTTGAAGAGGAATAAAATAGAATAAATTGAGTCTCATAATAAGGAAGAATTCCATTTATTTGACCTCAAAGAGTCTTGGAAGGATCTCCGTTCTATTTTTGAATTGTATTTATGTGTGGATAAATCAGAAAAAAACTCCTGTCATTACAAATAGGTGAGAATTTTACATAAAATTATTGATAGGGGGAAGCCATTTATAATTAGATGTTCTAAAGGGGAGAATGAATACATAGTTAAAATCTGAAGGATTAAAATTAATCTCAGTAATTTTTTTACAACAGAATATATTGAGCTACTCCACAAAGATAAAATTGACAAAAATTGGAATCACGATTTTCAAAAGATTAATTTCACTAAATTTTCTTAATATAGTATTGATAGGATAAATAGGTATGAAAAACTCAAGGGCTATGATTTTTATCTCATATCTAATCCTCTCATATCTTATCACTAATTCAAATTATTTCTACAAATATATAGTTTCTAAAAATAATCAAAACCTAGATACTATCAAATTTTTGGCTAAAATAAATTTCTATTTTTAAAGTGATATTATTATTGAATTGTAATTCTCTAAAAATTAAATAGTGTAATCTTAATATCATAATTCATTTCAAAAAGTGAAAAAAAAACAATTTTGTACTCCTAAAAAAGGATTTTCATTTTTATTTTTTTCTGAGATTAAAATTCTCTTAGATTTACTACTGAAATTTCTTCAACGGTCAATTTCAATTTTCTTGTGTTTGTAACTTAGAAATAAGTATTAATCATAGAAAAGGCCTTGAGCCGATAAATTAAATAAATTTTATTAGTAATATTTTAAATACTTCTACTTGATTGTTGAGAATAGTCCAATATTTCTCAAATTGGAATTTGATTTGACATTAAAATTATAAAATATTTTCCAAAATAAAGACAAATTGAATTATATTTTCAATGAGAAATAGCAGTTTTATGCCATATATGAAATTATATGACACTTAAATCCATAATATAATACTTTTAAAAGAGATATTCCAAATAGCAAAAGTATTTTTAACTCAAAGAGGCTTCATGTATGATAAAAAATACAACTTCATGGAGACATATTTGAGCTGTTTGAGAATATTAGTTTACTTATAGACTTTTAAATCAACCAAAGAAGTTGGAAGAATATATATAAATTCATTTATACTCCAATAATAGCTCCATAAAATTTTTAAATTTAAATAATTCCTTCACTTTTGATTAAAATAAACTTTCAATTTGTTTTGGGATTTTGATAAAATAAAAATTTAATTCCAGAAATTAATCCCACACACCTATAAAAATATTAGTTTTTAATTACATGAGAGATTTTCAAATTTATATATTTTTTAAGCTGAATAAAGTTTTTCATTTATGAATAATTTGAGGTATAAACCAGAATTTCGGATGACTTTTCACTGAAAACCTGTAGCAATGTATGCAAAAAATCACCCTTCAGATTAGAAGAAATACTAATTAGAGTTAATAAAAATTCATCAGATACAAAATATTGGAAATGAATAATGATAATATTGTTCTTAGACATAGAACGATAATCCATATATAAACTTATATAAAAAAATCTCCAGGGGTTTTCTGTGATACAAATATATATATTTGCTCTGGCTTTGTGAATAATTGAAAACCTTCAACTTGATCAAAAAGGGCTGGCATAATAAGGTACTCAAGCTCATATGGTAGCCCTCTATAAAAATGATAAATAAAACCAAATTATGTCTCAAATTTACTTGAATTTATATTTTTTTAGCTTAAATTCAATCATTTTTCCTGCTAAAGATTTCTCCAACTAAAATCAACTTGAAGTTCTCATGGTTATTTTATGCCACAAATATGTAGTGCAGAGGTGATATAAATTCAGTGATCATATGTTAAAGATTCTAAATGATAACTTAATGATAAATTAAAAAACCATCAATAGGAACTAAATAACAGAAGTGCCAAAAAGCTTGAATTATTTTGAATAATGTTGAATGAAAGAATTAGAAAAATTGAATAACAAGATGAAACTAGGATAAAATAAATTCATAAGCTCAACTAGTGGAACATGATGCTTGCATGATGGAGTTTGAATGAAGATGAATTACTAGATGAATGGTTGAGAGAAAAAATAATTTTAACCTATTAAAAGAATTATTGGAACTCAAAGTTTTTAATTGAGAATCATTATTATTTTCATAAGTGACATGAATTGCAGGAGATTAGATATTATGGCATCAGAAATGAATAAGCTGAATTTGAGAGTTTAGATGAAAACCACAAAATAAAAACTCAAATATTAAAGGATCTCAAACAATCAAAATGATCAAGATCTTTAAAAAGGCTAGAAATATGAACCCTATCAGAAAGCTTCATTCGGTATAAAAACAATGAAGTTAAAAAGATAAGGGTCATCCCAGTTATCCTCTTGACAGTTTGTATCTGGGACAAATCAAAACAAATACTTTAACCAGTTGAATGAATGGGTTAATAACTTTGCAATTAGCAGAAGAAACCCAAAAGTTTCTTGAACCAAAGGAAAATCATTATATGCAGAGTGAAAACTTGAAAGAATGTACTTTGGAGATGTGTTATATCATGATGAAAGTTCACAAAGCTAAATGAAAAATGCAAGAGTCATAAAAAGCAACAATACCAAATCAAACCACCAAATTGATCAAGAGCGCTCTATTTCCAAGGTGAATTTTTTCAATTTGATGGGGTCCTTGAGGCAGGGAAGTTGCCATTGACTGATTAACTGAGACATCATGAGAAGTTGTAAGTATATCATCTTGCTAATCCAAGATGAATGGTTTCACGTTGAAGTGGTTTGAATCGCAGGGAATCATAGTCTCGTGTCTTTTGTGTTGGTACTCCATTTAGAATCATCCCGATATCATCGATTGAATTTTGATGACGGCAATAAACAATAAGCAGCAGCTCTTACCAAATCTTGATTAGTTTGCCTCGGTTTAAAGAGCGAAAATCATATCTTGGTGTGCTCAAGGCCCTGTCTAAAAGCTCTTTGAATTTTGGCTTCGAAGCAGCTCATCATCCTCTGAAATAACTATCGATCGATTCTTAACTCGAATAATCATAATCTTAAGGAAGCTCACGTTTGTCTTGGTCATATAGTGTCTATATTGATGTTTTCAAGTAGATTAGTCGGTCTTAATCGCAATAAAATCATCTTACGTGGTATTGTGTCTTCGACTTTGATTGGCTCAACATTATTTTATTGGTCAAGACGTAATCAAGATGATCGTTCGAAACTTCGGCTGGATTCAGTCAAGGAATCAAGTCATCTTGTCAATCGTCGCCCTCCAGTGCTTTGGTCTCCACCGTCCAGACAGGATATGATCGACGCTCTTAAAGCTGGCGAACTCGTTTCGACTATAAAATCTCTAGATTCAAAAAGTAATTCAGATGATCTTTCAAACGAGTATGATCTCTTAGTCATCGGCGGTGGTGCTACCGGCGCTGGTGTAGCATTAGATGCAGCCAGCAGAGGTCTTAAAGTTGCCTTGGTCGAAAGAGATGATTTTAGTAGTGGGACAAGCAGCAAGAGCACTAAATTAGTTCATGGTGGCGTAAGATATCTCCAAAAAGCTGTATTCAATCTAGATTATGAGCAAGTTGAGTGAAATCTCTTCATCAGTCTATCTCAAAAATCTTCTTACTGGAGATATGATATTTTTGGACTTATTTGACTTCATTTACTCTTAAATTTTTCACAAACTAGTACAAATTGGTAAAGGAAGCTCTTCATGAACGCAAGACATTTTTGCACATTGCGCCACATCTTTCAATTCATTTACCAATCATGTTACCCGTCTATAAGTGGTGGCAATTACCTTATTTTTATGCTGGTTGTAAAATGTATGATATCTTGGCGGGCTCAGAAAATATGGAGACGAGCTATTTGGTTGGAAAGGATAGTCTTTAAACCCTCTAAAGTCTTGGATTTCATAATCCTTAACTTGTTTTTCATATCTATACAGGGTAAGGCATTGGAAAATTTTCCTATGCTCAAAGCCGACGGATTATGTGGGGCTGTGGTTTATTATGATGGTAAATATTTCCTTTGATTTTAAATTGACCACCTCTTTCAAATTAGACCTTCGCCAAGCTTAACCTGTGCTTTCTTGATTGATAATAGGCTCTCATAATGATTCTAGGATGAATATGGCCTTGATCATGTCAGCTGTCCTTCAAGGCGCAGTAGTCGCAAATCATATGGAAGTTATCGAACGTAAATCATCCTACTATTCTTCCAATTGGCGTTTTTTTCAATGTCTTACTTTGTCCTTTTCTCTCTTTTCATCTCAATAGTCCATAAGCAATCAGCCGAAAAAAAGACTGATGTCAAACCAAGGGGGTCTCCCCAGAGTCCCGGAGTTCTGTCTGGCGCTAGATTGCGCGATCAAGTGACTGGTGAAGAATTCAATGTTCGTGCTAAAGGAATCATTAATGCTACCGGTCCATTTTGTGACGGAATCCGAAAGCTGGACGACCCAACAGTTCAAAGTATCGTCGCACCATCATCCGGCGTGCACATCACCATGCCATCTTATTATGCGCCCAGTCACATGGGCCTCATCGATCCAGCTACTTCGGATGGAAGAGTGATCTTTTTTTTACCTTGGCAAGGTAATGCCATAGCCGGCACAACTGACTCACCTGCTCCAGTTGAACAAGATCCTCTTCCAAAAGAACAAGAGATTCAGTGGGTTTTAGGCGAAGTTAGGAATTATCTCAGTCCAGAACTTAAGGTTAGACGCGGTGATGTGCTATCCGCATGGTGTGGTTTGAGACCTTTGGTTCGTAATCCATCTGCAAAAGATAGTCAATCGCTTGTTAGGAACCATATGGTTCATGTTTCACCATCAGGCCTTTTAACCATTGCTGGTGGAAAATGGACTACCTATCGTGCTATGGCTGAAGAAACTGTGGATGAGGCTATCGAGACCTTTAATTTAAAACCCAAGGGGCCCTGCATCACAAAACAACTTCAGTTAATTGGTGCTCATGGTTGGCACCAAACTTTGTACATTAAACTAATTCAAGATTTCGGACTTGAAAGTGAAGTAGCTAAACATCTTACAGATAATTACGGCGACAGGGCTTGGTCAGTCTGTTCCTTGGCTGAACCAACCGGAATTCGATGGCCGGTTCACGGCAAGCGATTAGACCCATCTTACCCATACTTAGAAGAGGAAGTTAGGTATGCAGTTCGCAACGAGTATGCTGTTACCCCAGTCGATATCATTGCTCGACGAACCAGATTGGCTTTTTTAAATTCGCAAGCTGCGCTTGAGGTCTTACCAAGAGTGATTGATATCATGTCAGACGAATTAGGGTGGACAAATATGCACAAAGAAGCCGCTTTTAACCATGCCAAGCAGTTCTTATTATCGATGGGACTGCCAACATCCAAGATCGGACTGACACTTGCAGATGTTCGAAGAGGCTTATTGAGAAAACAGACTGCAGAAGAAGGCCAATTGTTCTGTATGTTTTCAATTTTTTCAATGAAAGTCCTGAATGTTTTATTTTTATTTTTTCTCTTCTCATAAATCCTTTGTTTTTAGCCCGTGCAATGTTTAGCCCGAAAGAATTAATGCAACTCAGAAAAGAGTTTGCCGAATTAGACACAGACGGTGATGGCATAATTACAGCCTCGGATCTAAAGAGTGCATTGGAACACTTGAACTTTTCCAATGTTCCAAAGGTTGTTTATTTCTCTGTTGAAAAAAGCACATGCGCGCCTCATTGACTGACTGGCTAAAAAACATTTTAATTCAAAGGAAACTGTCAATGCAATCGTTTCCAGTGCCGAGATCAGTCAAGCTGGGTCAATAGATTTTTCAGATTTCCGTAAGTTTGTTATGGCTTTTGAATAAACAAAAGCAGTTCTGATGGACTGTTTGATTGGTACATAGTTGATATGTCAGTAGCTGCGAAAGAAGTTTCTCTTTCCAACAAATTGCAACGTTTCTTGAGTGACGTACAACAGCAAAATGAAATAACTAATCCCAATTCAACAAGTGCATCAGTTGGGCCTCATGGGAACGAACTCACAAATCCTCAATCTAAGGTTAGTTAAAAAAAAAGTGTATATACCGGGTTTTTATGCTTTAATCTCTTGAATGATTTTTTTTAATTGCTTTGATTGAGCGACATACCTATATTTGATTACTAAAAAAATCGGAAAAACGCTTCTTGAATAACTTTTAATGCTTTTTTATAGTCACACAATCCAGCCGTTTTAAGCAGAAGTATTCCAGTTGAACGATCAGGAGGCGGCGCTTAAGTTATTAATTTTGCTTATAGTTTTTCGAGGGTTCAAAAGCATGTTACGTTTAATCGTTGAAACAGATTTTTTAGGTATTTTGAAAATTTTAGATCTAGCTTGGTTTGTGTTAAAAAGAAAAAAACAATTAGAAGCAAATTTTTTGTTTGTAATAACCACCAGTTCATTAAAAGCCAACATGTTTGTATCAGAGATCCAATAGATTAATAGATAATATTCACCAAGTAAATCACCTATTTTTAGTTTGTCAGCAAGCCGAGTCAGCAAAAGTTTTATAACATCGATGGTCAAATTCGAAGGATGAGTAACTGTGTAGTGTTTGACAAGAGTTCAAATTTAAATCTAGTCAAAGTGACTTTTTATGACAAATGAACTTTTCCACCGATCTATTTTGGCCAAAAACCTTATTTGCAATCGAGAAACTGCAGCTTCAGTGTCATATTTCAAGCTAACACAATTTCTTTAACATTTGTCAAGTAGCTTGGCCCCCTTATGGAATTTTACTGTTTCAATTATCTCGTTGGAATCATCATGATTTCCTATGTATGGTAGAGCTTTCAATCTCAAAATTATGATGAAATTTGAATAATGGGGGCAAACCTGTTAGGTTGGAATGTTAAGTGAGCATTACATTATATTGAATTGGACATGGAACAAGCTCTTGGAAATTGGGAGACCTTTTATGTAAAAACTGGTAGACCTCTCCCAGTCCGTGAGCAACTAGAGGCAATTGAGAAATGGGTATCCCCGCGTACCTGTACTGATAGCGCGGGGTTAAGATCACACGTTGACCTGACGGGTATATAATAAGATCACATTCACCTTGATCAAACTCACCAGAACACCGTCTCAATTATTCCTCATTTCATAAAATCACCAACAGAAGATTTCCCGAACTTGTATAGCCCATACACAACCGTTATCAATAGTGGTGGTTGGTTATCTTACAAGTTTACAGTCTAACCTTCAATTTAACTGACCTTTTTCTTTATGTATAGGTATTCTCTATCTAGTACCTTTTAGCTGTAAAACAGCGCTGTTTTAATATACAATCAATATTTATAGTGACTTTAGTTATGACTAATAGCCTAAACCATACTCAGTTATGTTACTAACATCATCACTATAGCTCTGTTGGTTAGCTTAACACTACGTTGAACACATAAGTGATTAGCCTCCTGCTATATATACCAGTTGTTTGCCTTTAGGTACTATTTTGTCACTCTAATTTTCTACCTTACTGTTCGTGATTTTTATTCAGTATTACTTTAGTTTGTCAAATCTTTCATTTTAAGTATTTTTAACTTGATCATGTTTATGATTTTTGATTGGTTTATTGATGTTATTGCCATAAAATTACATCATTTAAACAAGTCAATTCATATTTGTTACATTTATGAATGAAATTGTGCAATGATATTTACTACACTGAAAATCTATGGCTCAATCATAAATTCATATACTGAGACATAAAGGTTTAAAAAATATTTTTGGTCCAATCAATAGAAGAAATATCCCTATTACTTTTGGACATTTGGAAATTGTTAATAAAAAAACAAGTAAATTGATTAGGTTAAAATTGAACCTTAGTACAGTGCTATTACAGTGTATATATTAAAAAGGAAAAAGAAGTTTATAATCTTAACAAGAAATTAGTAACACATCAGCCCTTATGTGAGCTTACCAAAAAGGGACAAATAAAGCTAAGTTTTGGTAAATTCACATCAGAAAGGCCATATTTTTTTTAAAAAAAATCACCACAGATTGAAGGAATATTTCTAATTTCCAAAAGAAGTTCATTTTATTATTAATTGGGACAGAAAAAACCACCCTGAATTCTTTCATAGTTCTTTTTTTTTGGTGCCCAAATTGCCAAAATTGATCAATTTGGCCAACTCAATTACTTTCTAGAAAATTAAGCCACTTATGGACTTCAAAGTGTTTTTTTTTGGAACAATCTTATTTATTTAGGAAAAAAACCCTTATATCATTGTAATTTTATTAGTTTTTATCTATTATTTTTTGGTAAATCAAAAAAGTGCTTTTTCTTGTATCAAGCACAAAAAAAAGATAGTTGTGAAACTTATTGGTAACCTGAATATCTCAGAAATGAGTGTTATCATTTTCTTTGACCTTATAGAAACCTTATGGAAGATTTTATGACAAAATCATTCCCAAAGCCTTTTGTGTAATACAAATCAGGTGGTTTTTTGGTCCAAATTTTTACTGAAAGGAGCTAAGATGATATAAATCATACCATTATAAATTTGGGATTTAAAAATTAAAGAGAATACCCCATATAATGATTTATCTTTAAAATTAAAATATTTTAATTGATGGTGAAGATCCCTTAATTTTTTTGAAAATCGGGTTTATGATTGAGATGGGTCTTATAGAAGTAAATTATGACTTTTATTCATATTTGATTAATTATATTTATAATTATTTACTCATCTTATCATCAGAATTCACAAATTTAGAAAATAAATAAAGAGTAAATGTAAAATAGTATTTTTTTTTGGTCTTTTACATTTTTAAAGGGGGAAATAAAGATTAAAGAGCTTCTTTTCTCCTATTTTTTTTTATTTGCCATGCAAGTTGGGAAAAGGGGATTTCTCACATGGATTCAGTAAATCTTTATGTAAATTTACTCAATAATGACATGGATTTAACAGTTCCCTTTTTAATAAATCATATAATAATGATAGTAATAATAATAATATGAAGCTTTGATTCTAGTAACTATCTTAATGGGTAGTATGATGGAATATTTAATTAGGTTTGAATTTAAAATAATCTATATATAAATGAATAAATTCATAAAATAAATTTAATTATAGTAGGGGGTGTCAAATATATGAAATCAGGAATTAGAAATATTGATTTTTTTCCCATCAAATACCACATTGAATTTCTGTGATTTCAGAAGTACCTTGCTTCAAATGTTGTGGTATTTAAAAGTTCTAAAAGACCAGGTTTTTTGTTCCAAATACTGCATTTAAGAACATAAAATCCAAGAATGACTTTCTTAAAGCCAAGATTAATTTGTTAAATACCCCTCTAGAAGAATTTCAGATTTCATATTCAAGTCTTATAGAAAAATTTATAAACAAAGAAATTTTCTTAAATTATTGTACATGCTCAAACTTGGGCTTCATTAAGTTGAGCATTTAAGAGGATTATTATCTATTAAAAATTGACTTTGAATTTGGAATTCAAGCTTATTAGACTTAATCCAACAAAATTATGAGTCCCATTTATCTATTGATTAATTTGAATTAAACTAATTTAAAAAATTAAAGGTATACTGAATTTTTTGTTACTATAATTGAAATATAATCTTAATTAATTATTTAAAGAATAAGATCAATTTATTAAGACAAATGAGAAAGTCAACTTATAAATAATAATCTTTGTGCTTGATAGATTTGATCTCTTTTTTCAACTACTTAAAATTTTGGCTCACAAGATGTAGAGTCTTTAATTAATTTGTTGGTGTCACAAAACTCAAATTATTTCATGATTTTATAGAATAATTTTTCAAAAAAATAGTATTTTATTTGAAAACAAAAACATTTTTTTACAACAATATATTTCCAATCCAATAAATGGTTTTGAAAATTAAAAAAAATATATCAAAACTTATAGTAATTATGACAAAAATTCTTATGAGAAATATATCAATCAGTATAATCATTAATACAATTTGGTTGAGTCCCAAAATTCAAATTCAAATTATTATTATAAGGAGGAAAAAAATGAAATTATATTGTAAAGCTGAATGATTTGATTTGAAAAAATTCAAATTTTTTGCAATTTTTCAAAAATAGTTCAATGAGAAAGAATTTAATCAGTAAAATAATTAAAATAATTTGGTTTAATCCCAAAATTTGAAGTATTTTATGATTATAAAGAAGAAAAAAATGAAATTATATTTTGAATATTTCAAAAAAATTATTAAAATTGAATTCAAAAAAATTGAAATTTTTGAAATCAATAAAAGAAATTGTTTGAAGAGAAAAACAAAATTAATTTGTGGATGAATCATTTTTTAGTGTATTTGATATTTTTCTGGAGCATAAAAACTTTTTCAGTTGATGAATGCAATGATGTTGAGTCAAGTTTGATTTTTCTTTTGAAATAGTGAAATCCCTAATTTTCGAAAAAAATTGGATTTTGATAAAATACCAATGGACTCAGCTAAAACCACATGGTATATATTACTAGAAAACCTATATTTTCCACAGTAGGAATTGGGTTCTGAATACCAAATTCTTTTAATGTGGGATTTGCTATATTTGATACCCTCTAGTATTTACTTTTTAATAAGAATGAAAATAATTATAAAATAATATTAATTTATTCATATTTTTTTGTTGTAAAACACATATACAAAAGACTGAATAAAGCCCTAGTTCCTCAAAGGCGCTACTTAATGGTTTCTGGAACTCAGATCTTCCTTGATTAGTAATCTTAGCTACTCAAGTTCTCTGTTACTATATTAATTATTAGAGCTTCTGTGATCTACTGTGAACACATACACAATAAAGATGAATAACTTTCACTTTAAAGGGTGACAAGAGGGTGAAGTTCTGCTGAAATATTGACAATTATTACATATATTGACAGTCCTTAGTGATAATATAAATATAATGGTGTAGTAAAGTAAAAAATATGGCTTTGAAATGTAATTTTAACTATTTTTAAGAAAGATTCACTCAGAAACTATGCAAGATTTCATAATAATTTATGATTTTTCACCTCTTTGGGTGTAAACATGGACCTATATGTACATAAAAAAGTCACTCATTTGTTTGTTTTAGTTCTTTAATATGCTATCAAAGAGTTTCCAATTATCTTTACTTTACTCAAGACACTAGGTATGCACAGTAATTAGGAAACAAAGGTTTAGATTATTGAGCTAAAAGTATTAAATAAAATTGAATAATACTGCTTTGCTTTTACCAAATATATTTAGCTCTGGGTTTCATTTGTTTTTTAATAGAAATTAATTTATTTGGATTGAAAGGAGCTCATAAGAGCTTAAACCTGATGTGTCATTCATAGAATTTATGACTGAAGTACCAGAGAACCAAACAGGTATTTTTTTCTCATCACTGAAATTAAGTGTGCTTCTGTTTTGAAGCAAACTCAACCAAAGTAACAATAAAAGGGATATCTAGCAGCAATGAAAATGGAATTTACCTAAAACTAAATCAGGGACCATCATTTTACATAAATTAATCCTGTGTGAATCATAATATCCTCATTTGGAGTACATCTTTCCCTGGCTTATCCACCCTTTGTCATTGAGAACATTGGAAATTGGTTTATTAAATAGTAAATTTTTATTGAAAAATTGAGCTATAGAATCATTCAGAATGGAAAATAGCAGAAAATAAAATTGAAAATTTCTTTTACTTGTAATATTATTAAATATAATTAGCTTTAACTACTTGTGTTTCTTTCAGAGTTTGGACCAGCCTATTATTTTAATATTTATTTTTAGAGATAAAATCTTTTAGGGGAGTGATATTTCAATGACTTCATCTAGATATGCAAATTTGGTTCCAGATATTCCTTCACAACTTTAATGGATGTTTTTTCTCAAAAAATCATCCTAGTGATTACTAAATTGACACAAAATCCTTATTAATCCAGAAGAAGTATAAACTTACAGTTCTTCTTTTTCACTTTTGATCGAAATATGAGTGTCTAAGAAAGGTTTTCATAACTCAGCATATGTCAAAGTACTTGAAACAGTAGTTCTTCATCAAAGAAAAGAGCCAAAATAAGGATAGGAAAATGAACTCCATCCAGAGATTTGAGTGAGTAAAAAGTTCTCCCCTTTCCAAAGTACACTTCCTTTGTTATACGTATAATTTGTTACTTTCAAATAAATGGTTCCAATTTTTCTATTAAAGAAAAATATTTATAAATTCACATAACCTTTGCTTGTTTATCTCCACTGTATTAGGTGATATAAAATGTTATTCCTTCAGATTTTCCCTTTTTCTAATGTAATGAATATGATCAATAGCTTGGTCTTCAGAAGCTGAATTTCAATGAGTTTTATAGACATACATTGAATATATAAATAATATTTCATAATTTCATCATGGTAACATAATAACAATTCATAATGTTATGAATACAACATCAGAACAAGTGATAAAGCACCTAAAGCTCCTATTGAATCAACAAGTAATTCTAAATGATTTTTTTACTTAAATCTCTGGATTTGTGCCTCTTTTGAAGTTGGGCCTGTCATTCCATCAACACAAGTAAAAATAATCTTGATTTTGTCTCACACAATTCCAATTCTACCAATTCATCACCAATCATTTTCAATAAAAAGTTTCAAAATTATTAAAGGGTAGGTAAAAGACAGGAATCTTATATATAATATAAATTAAATAATCCAACTAAAAAATACAGAAATGCCATGAAGTGGGAAAAAATTACTTGTTTGGGATTGAATTTTTGGTATTGTGGTTTTATAAAAGGATTTTCAAAAGCTTCTGAGTTTTAGTGCTCTTTGGACATGTTTTAATTTGTAAATGTGTAATCATGGTACTATTCAAAGGGATCCCTTCTATTCATGTACCATATGGGGGGATCATATCTTCATTTTCATCTATACTTTCACTAAGCAAGTGATGATTACAGAAAGAGAGGAGCTGGCTGATATACTTGATAAACATTTATTGGCCTTGATGAGATGATGGTAAGAACTCTCTGTAAATCTCATTATATATATCCCAGCTCCAATATGAGAGAGATTCATAAAAATAATAATGATTAATCTGAGGTATATTATGTAAAGTTCTGTTCTTTTTTGTTTTCAGAGCAAGATGCCTCAGGCATAACTGAAGGGTGATATCATTTGCTTTTTTGAGCTTTTCCAATATGGTTGGTTCCCAATTCTGTTGGGTTATTTTTGTGATGCTGTGTAATAAGGGTATTAGGCTCATGAAATCATTTATGCTGTTTTGAATTGGAATTTATTTCAGGAAAATGTGTCTGAACTTTTTGATTCCCCAAATTTCTTTAAAGAAGGTTGACTATTGAATTTTTGTTTCAATATTTATATGAATATAATCTACATATCTTGCATTGGAGATAAACAATCTACACTATAAATATCAAAACTTAAGGAGCCTCATCTAAGACAATTTGATACCATTCACTACTGTAAATAAAAGAAATTTCAATATTATTTGGCTAACCAGACTCGTGAGATATCAAATGATAGCTGGCTCTTAAAACATCAGCTCCAGACCATTTTTGAAGTCTGATCCCCTTTCTTTTAATACAATTATAGGTGAAAATCCTGAGTCTGGAAATATCTATGTGTAGTTTTATTTCATTTTCCCAATTATTTATCAAAAAAGGTACACATATCATGAGGGTGGAATGTTTTTTTCTTTTTATTAACAAATTAGATTGAGAGTGGAACTTATAATTTGGAATATTCAATATCAATACATGATAAATATGCAATGAATTGATTCTCCTAGTCCCATATAATCTGAAAGGAGACAGCCCAAGGGAGTATGGCTGAAGGATTGTTTGAAGTCATTTAATTTATTTTATGTGATGCTATGTATCAAATTGATTCTTTTAATTGAGAATTATTGTTAATTGAATCACAGAGAAGTTTCTGATATTCCATTTGGTGTTTCTCTATCCAGGAGGAATTCTAATCCTTGCTTTTAATGAAGATTTAGTGATTTTTTTCAAAAATGGTATAAGCCATTCAATTGGTTGAGGATCATTTCCACTGGGAATCTTTAAGAGGTTTGAATGAAAATCAGGTGATAATAATATTTTATGAGAAGATAAAACCAACTTCAGCTCTGAATGTGAGAGAAGTGAACACCCACAATGCTCAGAGCTGTTATATCTGGCTGGTTGGTGGACTAATTATGATTTTTTTCTGATGAAGTTAGATATATTTATTCTTGATAAGGAAACTGAAAAAATAAATATAAATATTTGAGCAAGTTGAATTATATTATTGAAATAATTAAACTCAAGAAATCTTCCAATGAAGAATTTCTGAATAAGGCTTTTCTCTAGATTTGTGTTCCACATTACAGCAGGATAACAGGATATATATATATATATATGGGTCCCCCAATTATGGTACCAGTGCAAGTGTGACATCCAAAGGAAGGCTACCCCAACTTTTTTTGGCTTTTTGTAAAAAAGAATAAATCTTGAATGTTATTACATAAAAGAATCCAATAAGTCTAAGGTAAAGTTTTCTGAAGAGGATTAGTGAGGCGTAGGTGGGCTTTCAATATAACAAGGGAATATGGATTCAAAAAATCCATCTGTCCAAAGAAATGTATCTTTGTATTTATTTCAAAAGGAGTTAATGGTAAATAAAATGACTTGGAGAGAAAGAAATTATTCCCAATTTCTTTCCTACTAATAAGGATAGCTTGGGGTTTGAAATCTCCATTCCTATTGTTAATCATGTCACATTCCCTCAAATCAGCTTGATATTCTTATTACTTATTGATAGATTGATTGTGTGGCAGATGATGATATTATTTTACAAACAGACTATCAAACATGATATCATGATGTTCATATTTTAATTCTCCGAATTATATTGAATCAATTATGGTAATAGAGGATTATATTCACATCTTATTTTTCAATTTTTTGGTGTTTTTGAAAAAATAATTATCTTATATTAAGATTTAGTAGTCAAACCTGAAGCTCAATGGAGAGAGTTCAGAGAATTAATCATTGGATATTTAGATATAATTGTATGGATATCTGCTTTAGCATAATATTTCTATTCAATGTCAGGACTTCAAACAGAATGAATGAGAGGAAATACCCAAGATACTTAGCTAAATATATTGCAAAGAAGAAACAAAAAATAAATTCCTATTTAGGTTTGCATGGGATTTCCTATTTAATGCATAAGATTACTTTCATAATGTTGAAACAATAGGTCAAAAAAATGAAAAAATAAGCAGAGTTTTATCTTTTGCAAAACTTCATTTTGTTCTGTTTATGTATTTGTTTTTCTTCAATGCTTTATTGAGTCCATATGTATTTTCTTCTTGGGTTATTGGATCCATTCATATAAGGTTTTTTTCTCTCAAAGGTGGTTTGGAGTTTATTTGGAAAGAACACCCAAAGTGAGTGATGGTGGGGAGTTCATCAAAAATGGGAGTTGGCTCATTGGTCTTATGGAGACCAGCTGAAGTTTACCAGAGAAGCTCAATAATGCATTTTTTGCAAGCAAAATACAAAAGTGTGGAGTATTCAGGAAGTGATAGGACATAGCCACAGGGTCAGATGGGAGATGGAATTGGTTGTATTGTGATTTTTCAAGAATTTAAACAAACCATAAGTCCAAGGATTGGAATCTTTCTTATCTCTATGAATACAATTATGAAAGCCATTGGTGGTCATGATGACATTTGAGACAGACAATAATTCTTTTTGAACAATTTGATTTCAATCACCTTCATGCCATTTTGGTAGTTGAGATGCTTGCATTATCTCATTATTCTCACAGGAAGCTGACATAGAAAGCATCTTGCTTAAGGTGGAAATGAAGCTTTAAAACCTAGAAAGGGTTCCCCATTCTTCATTATCTGCCTTTAATATTCCTGGCATAAACTCCTAGTAATAGAGGAGAAAATCAATGAAAAGAATGGAAAGAGAATTTTGTAAATACTGACACAACAACTTTACAATAACTTCCACAGCTAAATCAAGCTCCTTTCATTTTACCATTGATGAGATCACTTTTGGGCTAAGTTGTATAGTGATATTATTGGTTGAGCTGATGAGGTCAAAGTTGGAGACATAGTATGAAATGGATTTAATTTCTAAATAAAGAGGGTCTTATAGTTTTTTTTGGATTAAAAACAATTCAAGGATTTGGTTTTAAGTTATAGAGGGTAATAATAATTTTCTTCCTCTGTTAGGCTTTGGATTTACTGGAACTGTACTGAAATCACCTCTGCTTCTTGATGGGTAGTTGAAAATTTGGGTGAGTAATTTTATTTCAATTTGGAATCTTCTATGTGAATGATTAGGCTTATTTTTGTATTGAGGAATCATTTGAAGCTGGTGAAATAGTCCTTCCCATGAAATCATTTTCAAAATTCAAAAGTGACTAATTTTTTCTGTTTGTGTTTCAAATAGCTGTTTGATGGATTGAGTAATTAAGCAACAAAGAAAAATAATTTAAAACTGTTTAAATCATCCTTCCCATGAATATTTTTTCTTCATGGGTGGATGGCTCAATGGGCCTTGGGGTGTCTAAAAGTTGATATTGGGAAGGAATTTCGATGATGGGTAATGCAGTAAAGAGGAGAAGAAGACACTTTCTTCCAGAGGAATATTTAAAGTAAAAGAAAAATGAAGAAAATTCAAATTGATTAATGAAAAGAGAATTTTTCACATACAGCCTCCAAAGGGATGTAGAGACCTAAGCAAGGTATTTTTTCACAAATTTTCAATATAAATATGTTAAATGGGAATTTTTTTAATTTATTTTTTTTCTTTCTTTGGCTCCTCAGTTTCTTTTAAAAAAGGACCTCTTGTGAATCCAGGAGGTTAGAGTATTTAAATATATGTATAAAATAATTTCAAAAAAAAACACAAAAAATGATTTTTTTTTATTACTTGGGATCCTACAGCCTCCAAAGGATTTTAAGAGCACAAGAAAAAAATTTCTCACACTATATCTCCTAGAAACTCAGGAGGCTTGATATTTATATACATAAAATAAATTCAAAAAAAACCAAAAAAAAAAGTTTTTTAATTAATATTTTTGTAAAAGATTTTTTAATTGCTTGGGCTCTTACAACCTCCAATGGGCTGTAGGAGCCCAAGAAAGACATTTCTAACAATAAAACTTTTGGGAATACAGGAGGGTTAGTATTTCTGTATACAAAAAATAAAATAAAATTTTCTAATTGCTTGGGCTCCTACAGCCTCCAACAGGCTGTAGGAGCCCAAGCAAGACATTTATAAAAATAAAACTCCTGTTTATCCAGGGGGGTTTGTATTTCTGTATAAAAAAAATAAGGACATTTTTTCAAATTAAATTTTCAATTGCTTGAGCTTCTACAGCCTCCAAAGGGCCATAGGAGCCCAAGTGGGACATTTTTAACACTCAAACTCCTGGGAATCCAGGAGTTTTAGTATCTCAATATGTCAAATATATTTTGAAATCCAAAAAATGCTTTATTTGCGATTTCCTGGGCTCCTACAGCCCTTTGGAGGCTGGAGGATCCCAAGGGAGCCATTCAATAAGCTAAACCTCCTGGGAATTCAGGAGGTTAGAGTATTTAAATACATGCATAAACTAAATTCAAAAAATAAAACAAAAAAGAAAGGTTTTTCCAATGAATCTTTTTTGATTGGTCGGGCTTATACAGCCTTCAAAGAGCTGTAGGAGCGAAAGAAAACCATTTCTAACACTAAAAATCTTCCAGGTGATTTAGTATATATATAATTTTTTCATTAGGTTTCTAATTGCTCACACTCCAACAGCCTTAAAAAGGCTGCAGAATCTCCAGAAAGTCATCTCATACACTAAGACTCCTGGATTCCCAAGAGGTTTAGTAGATATATACAATAAATTTCAAAAAAAACAAATTAAAAAGTTGTTTTTAATAGATTTTTCTCCCAGCCTATCAAGAGCTATAGGAGCCCAAGCAAGCCATTAATAATACCAAAACTACTCAAATCCCAGAAGGCTTAGTATTTATATATATAAAATAAATTTTAAAAAAACAAATGAAAAAGTTTTTTTATTCAAATTTTTAAAAATAATATTAAAAAAATCTATTTGGGAGCTTTTTTTGGATTTCAAAATATATTTGACATATTGAAATACTAAAACTCCTGGATTCCAAGGAGTTTGAGTGTTAAAAATGTCCCACTTGGGCTTCTACAGCCTCCAAAGGGATGTAGGAGTACTCCATCCAATTAAATATATCTGGAACAGGAAATTCGAGTCAAAAATCCAAAATACAAGAATGTCAGCCCAAAGGAGAGGCACAAATGGAGTATGCCAGAACTTCCACCAGTTCCCAAAGGTTAGCCAGCACCTTTGACACTCTTATTGAGAGGCCAGAAGCTGAAATAACTGCTCTTCCTGTTGTCAGACCTGAATCATTTCCAGCAGGAAGGAATAGAAATATACCAGTCTTAGTACAAGAACTGGTTTATGGTGGCAAAGAAGAAGGAGTGGGAACTTCTGCCAAGTATTTGGATAGGCACAATGAACTCTTATCTTCAAGTGAAGACGTTCATGGGCCCAGAAAAGACAGAAGAACTTCTGAGGGGTTGGACACCCATGTCCTGAAAGGGACAATTCCTACAGATAAAAGCTTGGTTGAAAAAACAAAGCATGTTATCAGAGGACCAGAGGAAGAAGTGGGCCCAAGGAAAGAACAACAGCCCAGTGGAAGCTCCTCAAGCCTCCACAAGAAAAAATCCACCTCAACAAGTGCCAAAAAAGGACAAGAAATCAGAAGGGCAAGCAAAAGGCAAAGGCAAAGGCAAAATCCAAGTGGAACAAGCCTTACCCACAGAATTACAGAATCCCTAAAAAGGAGAAGACAGCCATGGACAATGTGTTCAATATGGCAATAACTCTGATGGAATTCAAAAACAAGTAGGAGGAAAGATTGACCCAATCATTTCCAAAGAAGTAGACCTTGTAAAGCTTGTAGCTCATTGTGAAGCTTGTAATGAAGAAATCTTAGATAAGCTTAATAATTTTGAGTATATCCAACAGAGCTTGGCTAGAGAGATATTACAAGTAAAAGAGTCAAAAAAGACCATAATTGGTCTAGAAAGTGTGAATAAAGACAATATCTTGTCTTTGACACAAATTTGTGCAAGAATTGAGTCTAAAGTTACCTTACTCAATCAACCAGATGACAATGATATTTTTTTATAGCTAGACAGTTGGAAGAGTTAAGAATACAAGTTCAGAACTTGGAAAACTCAACTGGCCACAATGCAGATCTTTTCCAAGAACAATTGGAAAAAAGTGATAAAGCAAGACTTGAATTGAAAGAAGATATTCAATCAAATATTAATAATATATCACTGAAAAATGATTTGCCCCAACAGTCCACACCAATTCTTGACAGAAATGTGCTAAACTTGAATAATGACTTACATCATAAAATTTCAAGTAATGCAGAAGTGGAGACTGCTTGTAATTTTAAAGACATTCCAAGATTAGAGGAATGGCCAACCTTCAGTGGTGAAGGAGGATATAATCATATGGGATTTATGAAAATGATTGATATGTTTAAAGAAGACCTTAGCATACCAGATGAATACATAAGTGCCAGATTACAATCCCTGTTTACCAAATCAGAAAAGAAATGGTATTACAAAATAAGGCAAGACCATGGTAAACATTCTTGGCCTTGGTGGAAAGAACAAATTATTTCCAAATGGGAAAATGATTCCTGGAGATTTAAAATAGAAAATTCTTTTGAAGAAGCCATTTTTAGTTTGAGAGGGACAAACCCATGTCTTGGTTTCTTGAACAGAAAGGCAGATTAACTGCTCTTCATCCTGATATGTCTGAAACAATAATTCATAAAAGGATATTAAGAAAATGTGGTGGTGACCTTGAGCATGCTACATGAAGCAGATGTATTGAGCCTTGCTCTAAAGAAGATTATATCAACTCCATGGAAGACATCACAACTAGGACAAAAATAGGAAGGAATTGGTATAAACCCCAAATGGATAACAAGACCAGTGGGAAACAAATTCCAAATCCCAATAAAACACCCAAAAAACCTCCTTTGAATTGTCATAAATGTGGAAGTACATCTCATTTTCCAAACACTTGTCCCAAAAAGAAAAGAATAAATGAGATAGAAATAGATAAAGCTGAAGACACAAAAGAAACAAATAATGTATCTTTACATGAAAGTAATTCTGAGCCTTCTGAAAAAGAGGAGGTACCATATGAACTTAGTACAGAAAATATTAATGTTTCCTTTGAAGTCACAGAAGTACATACTCACTTACCACAGTACAGTGATTAATGTATGGATCTCATACATGTGCAAGATGCTAAAATGCAGAAAGCCAAACCTGCCAGAGGCAAACGTTATACAGCTGGAGCATCTTTTATCACTAATATTGTGATAAGCAACAGAGAAGCCAAGTTATATCTTGACTCAGGTGCTTTTTGTACTTGTATTGGAAAAGATTACCTTGACAGGATTTATACCAATTGGAAACAAATCTTAATGACAATTGAAGGTATAAAATTCAGAAGTTCTAGCCAAGATATGCACCCCTTGGGAATTTTCAAAGCAGCAATGATATTCCCTCATCCTGCAGGAAGTATCAGATTAAAAGTTGAATTTGTTGTTATTAATAATTGTACTTAACAACACTTTATACTGGTAAATTATTATCTCAATGTTTATGGGATTGATATTAATAATCATAAAGACAGATATTTCACTATAGGAGAAAATAAAAGGCAAAAATTTGCTTTTCCTCCAGAAAAAAGGGAAATAAAAGTCATTAGACAAGTAAATAATGTTAATAAAGAAAAATTGGTGTCAGATCAGTTAATTGAAGCACAAATTAGTACTGAACTAACATTAGAAATGAAGGAAGAGCTTATTGAAATTTTATTTCAATACAGAGAGGACTTTGCTTCTAATAATGAACTAATTGGGGCTATCAAAGGCCATGAAGTGGACATTATGCTTAATGTGGAGAGACCTTAATTTCCACTATTAAGAAGACCAGCTTACCCAGCTAGCCATAGGGCTAGAGAAGAATTAGAAAGTGGTATTAATGAACTAATGAAACTGGGGGTTCTTAGAAGAGTTGGGCACAATGAAGAAGTAGAAGTCACAAAGCCTTTAATCATTACTTGGAATAATGATAAATCAAGGATGGTTGGTTATTTTAGAGCATTGAATACCTACACTATTCCAGACAGGTATCCAATCCCTAGAATACATGAGACTTTGAATCAATTATCCAAAGCAAAGTTTATTACTTCTATGAATGCTCTTAAAGGTTTCCATCAGAATTTTTTAACACCTCATGCTAGGAAATTATTGAGTATTATTGCTCATTGTGGTATTTATGAATACTTGAGGATGCCTTCTGGTATGAAAATGCACCCTCTCATTACCAAAGAATGATGAATACCATTTTCCCACATGAATTATCAGAGGGATGGTTAATCATTTATATTGATGACATTATCATTTGTTCAGAAGCATGGAAATTTCATTTAGAGAGACTTTCATTAGTACGTAGGAAGATTCTTCAGGCAAACATGAAAATATCTCTTAAGAAATGTAATTTTGGATTTCATGAGTTAAAAGCTCTAGGACATGTAGTTTCAGGACTGAGCCTTGGTGTTGACAAAAACAAAGTGTCTGCAGTCTTACTGAAACAAATTCCCCAGAAAAAATGAAATGATGTCTTTCTTAGGGTTTTCTAGTTATTACAGGAAACACCTTAAACCTTTTGCAATCCATGCCAGATTATATTGATGACATTATCATTTGTTCAGAAACATGGAAATTGCATTTAGAGAGACTTTAATTAGTACTTAGGAAGATTCTTCAAGTGAAAATGAAAATATCTCTTAAAAAATGTAATTTTGGGTTTCATGAGCTGAACACTCTAGGACATGTAGTATCAGGACTGAGCCTTGGTGTTGATAAAAACAAATTTTCTGCAGTTTTACTGTAACAAATTCCCCAGAACAAAAAAGAAATGATGTCTTTCTCAGGGCTTTCCAGTTATTACAGACAACACCTCAAGGATTTTGCAATGCATGCCAAATCATTGCGCAGAATTTGTGACTAACAAACTGTCCTCAAGATGACACAGAAAGGAATTAAAACATATGAAAGAATCAAGTATGCCTTGACTAATGCACCATTATTATTGATGCCAGACTGAAAACTTCCTTTTAAGCTGTATATTGATGCATGTGGTGAAGGCCTAGGTACAGCTCTTCCTCAAGTTCAAATTATCATAACAAGCCTTATGAGGGTCCAATTTGATTTATATCAAGACAAAGAAAACCTACTGAGGCCAGATTTGGAGCTAGCCAAATGGAGTTCCTTTGCCTTATTTGGGCTCTGGAAAAACTTCATTATTATCTTGATGGTAGTGTGTTTGAATTAATTACTGATTGTAATGCAGTGAAATCACTTCTTATCATGAAGACTCCTAACAGACACATGTTAAGATGGAAGATTGCTATTCAGGAGTATAGAGGAAATATGACCATAGTACATAAAGCTGGAAATATTCACAAGAATGCTGATGTCTTGAGTAGATGAGCATTACCCAATTCATCTGACAATCCTGCCTATGTTCCTAAAAGTGAAGAACCTCAAATTCTAATTGAAGGAATTAATATCACAGATGTGGGAACAGAATTCTTTGAAGAAGTTAGAGAAAGCTGTAAGAAAGATAAGAATTGTCATATTCTTACTGCTCTACTTGACAAAGATTGCAAAGATGCACCCTTGGGTAATTCTCTGGATGATATTTGGAAAAAATCTTATGAAAATGGAAGATTCCATTTGTTTGATGGTATCTTATATCATAGGTCTAAACACACATGTGTCATGGTCCTATGTAGTAGAATGTTCATCAACACAATACTACTGGAATGCCATGATAACATTCATTCTGGACATCTTTCTGAAGACAGAACAATGGAAAGAATTAAGACATGTGCCTGGTGGCCATCTTGGAGAAAAGATGTCATTGAGTACTGTCATGGTTGTGATAGATGCCAGAAATCCAAGAAAGCTACTGGTAAAAGATTTGGTTTAATGATCCATATCCAAGAGCAAAGTACCCCATGGGATGTGGTTCATATGGATTGGGTAACTGCCTTACCACCTGGAGGTGATAAAAGCTACAATGCATGTCTTTTCATTGTTGAAAGATATAGAAAAATCTCAAACCTTTTACCATGTCATAAAGATGACACAGCTATGGGTACAGCTCTTTTTATTTGGAACAGAGTCATATCCCATACTGGTCTCTTTAAAAACATCATTAGTGATAGAGACCCAAAATTTAAATCAGCCTTATGGAATAATCTACATAAGCTTTTGGGTACAAAACTATCATTCTCAACAGCATATCATCCACAAACAGATGAATTAGCAGAAAGAATGATTCAAACCATTGAGGACATGATCAGAAGATTTTGTGCTTATGGCCTGGAGCTTAAAGATTATGATGGCTTTACCCATGATTGGTGTGCTCTTATACCAGAATTGGAATTAGCCTATAAGAATTCTATCCATGCTTCAAAAGGCAATACTCTTGCAATGTTGGAAAAAGGATGGAACCCTAAAATTCCAGTTGATACTTTGAAGAAAGATTTAGTTGATATCCATCCAGCTGCTTCAAGGTTTGAATTATTTCTTGATAGAGTGAGGCATCATGCAAAACAAAGAATGAATGATGCCTTTGAATATTCTAAACAGAAATGGGATAAAAGTCATAAAAATGCAGAATTCAAAGTAGGGGACTTGATACTAGCTTCAACCTTAAACTTTGATAATATTGAAGGTCCAAAGAAATTGAAAGATTCCTTTGCAGGACCATTTATTGTTAAAGCCCTCCATGGGACAAATGCAGTACAGGTAGAGCTTTCAGGAGAATTGGCAAACAAAAATATAACTTTTCCTGTTAGTCTAGTGAAGAATTACACTTCAAGTGATAAGATATTATTTCCTTTAAGAAATGAAACACCCTTACAAGTACCTCCACTTGATCAAAGTGATGAGAAAAAGGTACTAATAGTCTTGAGAGAAAGAAGACTTAGGGGAAAAGATGAAAGAGACTACTTGGTCAGGTACAAAAATCCACAACATGAAGATGAATGGATTGTAGCAGAAAAGATACCTGATTCCCAAAGGTTTCTCAGAAGATTCAGACATAAGAGAAGACCAATTCCTCAATAAAAAATCTGAATTGTGCACTTTACATACTTAGAAGTATAAGTAGAGAGGTTGGACAGGGGATGATATCACCCCCAATTGACTTGGGGGTATACTACTAAAAGAAAATTGTGGTACAATTTTTTTTGGTGGTAGGGAATGTGAGCCTGTGAGATATATACAATATACCCATAAGGACACAAATAAATTTATATACAGCTGATTTAGTCTTGAACAGACTTTTCAGTTGAGATTAAAGTAAAAAATAAAAAAAAATAAGTATAGCTTTTGTTTGGATTAACAAACCTATAATTATTATGTCATTTTTGGATTCTACACCAAAAATAACCTAGGGTACACCCATAAGGTGTTATACCCAAAAATGCTTATTTCTTAAGTAATTGGAAGATTTAAGAATCTCACAGTACTAGTGTAACGTTTTTAACATCTTTTTAAAATTGTTAAATTTAAGCTTAAATAAGCTTAAATTTAAAGTTGCATAAGGTTTATGCATACTTATCAAAATTTTAGTTCAAATTGAGTTGTTGTGTATATTTACTGAATTGGCTAAGGATTTGCCATAGAGGTTGTAAATCCTGGGTGAACTCAACTTAAAAGTGTTTAAGGTCATAGTATGGCTTTAAAAAAATAAAAGGGCAAAATCCAGGCAAAAAGGGAGAACAAAGGAAAAAGACCAAACAGAGCTGGGGTACCCAACTTTTTGGATCTGCAAGGATTAAATTAAGGTTATCCACCTGTATTGGAGGATTTTCGCCTTTATTTGAAATTTGAGATTAGACTTTGATCCAACCTTCAAGTTTAAACTGTTTTTATCCCAATTTGGACAGGAATTTCAAGCTGCCAAAGGGTAAATCCCAATATGCAAGCTTGAAATTAAAGTTTTGAGACCTGTCAAAGCTTAAATAAGCTTAAAACTTTAAAGTTAAAAGCATTAAAACCTTATCAAAAGTTAAGGTTTAGTGTGTATTGCTATTTTACGTGGAAAAATAGCAATAACTTCAAAAGTTGATTAAAAATCCAAATCTTAATGGATTTGCTTGAAATTCAACACAGCTTACAGTGCAATGTTATCTGTTCATACATTGGATTTTGAGTATCTTTTATAAACAGGTTTTACTGATAATTAGCCTGGAAAATTACTCTTTTAATTATACTCAAAGAAAATTAAGATTTCTTTAAAAATTAATTAAGAATTGAGTTTAAGAGATTTTTACTTGAAACTTTATTTTTAAGTTGTTCATGTGATGAACCTTAATATAAATAAAATCAGTTCATGTTAAACCTTAAAACAATTAACTTAAATGAGGATTAAAGGTACTTGGAGTTAAGAAAAAGACCAGTAACTTTAAATTGGAATTAAAAATAAGTTACCTTAAGTTAAGAACTTGATTATCATGCATGGTTTTTCAGTTTTGACCTGAGCACGTCCTCTATATTCATTATGAATCATGGGGGATGATCTTCAGACATGAAAAGAGTCTATCAATTATTGTTTTTGTCAATAAATTCAATCCAATCCAATTATATTAGACATTTGAACAGGAAAAACTTTATTACATATAAAATCTTATTATTAAAGTCATTCTTAAGTTATTTTATTCTTTTTTAATTTGAAATTGAAGAATTGAAATCATAAAATTCAGATTATTGTTGTAATCACCAATAATATATTTTATTTTATAAAATTATTGTCTTTAAAATATCTTTTTAAATCCACAAATTCATTTTAAAAACTCTTTACTCATATTTTTTATTATAAAAAGTTGGTTTATATCTTAAAATATTGATTTTCGGTGTGTTTTTAACTTATAATAATTATTTAATCTAATAACTGTTTTATTTTACTTATTGTATTAAATATATATTATAAGTAAGTTTCTCCCTAAAATTCTATAATTTTTTTACCTATTATTAGTTTTTTTGAGATAGAATTTTTATAAGAATTATATCTGCACAGTTTGGGTTATAATTTCTTTTTATAAAGAATATTTATATTATCTTTAAGTGGTTAAATATTTATTTTTTCCATGTGTAATTGTCTCATTAAGAGATTTACACTTCTCATTGTTATAACTGTCAGTGACTATAACAATAATAGAATAATTATAATTTATTATAATGATTAATTCTTTTATTATTATATTATATAATAATAATTAAATTTATTTTTTAATAATTATATTTAGTTTGTGGTTATAATATTCTGTTATATTATATTTTTCTACTGAGGAAAGTCATAGTACTCTTGATATTGTTACTATTATCAAGAGTTTCATAGAAAAACCTTAATTCATCTTATTATCCAATTATGTCTTTGTTACCAACAACTAAGTATTAGTTAGATCTTTATTCTTCCAGAATCAATCAGAAAGATGTGAAATCCTAGAAATAAACTATATATTGCTGTAATATTGTTAAAAATCAATTATGATCCCTCAAAGCCACAATTAATCCATAAATTCTCTCTACCATATTATTTCCAAGGTTCATTGAGTATTGGTGAGTGATTTCTAATGAATTCTCAAAGTTTTCCTCTAGTATTTGTTTTTCAAATAATTATATTTAAAATAATTCTTGTGAAAGATAATTATGTATTAAAATAATTTCATTATTCTAATAAAGAAGCTTCATTATTTAATACCTTTTGTAATTGATTCTTGTAGACAATTACTGATTACTGTTATAATCACTAGTAGTGCATAAGAAGTAAAATAAATAAATAATTAATTAATTATTCCATTGTGGTTATAATAATTTTATTATTATATTTCATAAGAAAAGTCATATTATTGTTGATTAATAGTAATATCATCAAAAAGTTCATAGACACATCTTACAGAAAAGGGATTGTCACTTTCAAGCCCACAAGAGGCAAAGAATTGGAGAGAAGTGAGAAAAAATTTCATAGAGGAAATAGATAGGAATAATGATTATTACAACAAAATATTCAGAGGGGAAGTGGAAATGAATAAGATAGGGGATAATCTGGTAGCTACAACAGAAATAAATGGAAAATTGCTTAAGTAAATGGGCTCATGAACCAATATTGAACAATCCATACAAGAACCAATTTATATATTTCCATCAAGATTGGACAAACTACCCACTCCAGAAATTCCTTCCAGCCCTCTGGAGACCATGTGAATACTCCATTATGCACTAAAAACTCCTAGTTCATATAAATGGGAATCATTGGGTAGTCATCATTTTAAATGAATATGAGATAGGAGAATTATCTATTTTTGAATTCCCACCACAATGGTCTAGACCACATTCAAATAAATAAGACTAAGAATGGAGAAGAGTACATTACTAATAAATGAAGTTATTCTGAAAATGGAGAAATATTACTTGTATATAGAAAATAAATTTAGTGTTTGCATTGTGCAATTCTTGGTAAAATGTCTGAGATCAACCACCTACTTGGTGTGGATTTAGTAGTCACAAGGATGAATTGATTTATCAAAAGATTTTCATGAAAGGCATGAAGGCTCATCTGAGACCAAACTGTCACATGTAGGTGTAAGTGTAAAGGTATCATACCCCGTTTCTTATTAATAACTCTTATAATGTCACAAGGGTTCTTGGAAAGTAATAGTGGACTTGAACCTTTTGAACAAAATATAAATTGGAGTAACTATAGAGGACTACATAGATGATAATATATATATATTCAACAAGATTTAAGTAAAAACTTCAATGAAAAAGAGAGAGTCAATTTAAAATAGCTTACCAAGTAAGTCTTTGACTCAAGATTTTAACCTTTCCAGAAGGAGTAAAGTAATTGATAAGAATATTCCTACAAATATTTACCAAACAGGACAGTAAAATGGAAAAGGACTAACTTAGAATTATCATTATTCACTTTCAATATGAAAAAACAAAAGGCAACAATAAATATTAGTAGATCAAAAAAATGGGAAAAATTCTTGGGGTTGTAAGGGAGGCTAGTATGTGTGAAGATTTGAGCACTTGATCCTCACAGACTGAAATCCAAGCTGAATGAAGTGAATGTGAATCACCAAAAGTATGAATTTCATTCATACCACTTTAACTTAACACTGGATTGATCAGACTGGGATTTTCCTTGTGAGCCTTGAGGTGTATTTTACATACCCAAATACAAAAGAATAACCTTAAAACAAATATTGAAATATTTATAACCCATAAATAATCTGAATATTCAAATTTCATCATTTTTCACAAACGAAATTATTGATGATGGTTTTGTGAGTAAGTAAATCCATAGGTTTAAGGGAAGATTTTTATTATACACAAAATGTCACCTATGGTAGCTGTATGAGGTGAATAAGCTAGAATAGACTCTATGAGGTGGTAATATGCAAAATAAATCAACAGCTTATCATCAATACCATATAATAGATTTGTGTAGCTTTTTTGTTTTTTGCATTGTTATCCAAAAATAATGGGATTGTAACAAATACCATATTAAATATAAGCTGAAAATAGGGTTATAGATATTTTTGGAACTTGAAGATACTTTATTGGTAAAAAAATCTTTTCTATTCTCATAGTTAATATTTGTCTTGAAGCCTAAATTACTATTTTGGGCATGAGAATAGCTAAGGTGAACAAATGACAGTTAAAAGAGCCCGGGTTAAAGCTTCTGAGGAATAGCCAGTAAAAAAGCTTTTATAAATAGCTTAAAATTAATTAATTGGTTTATGAAGAAATCTTTTGAGTTTTATTACTAAGGATAAGTTGCATTGAATCATAGCAAAATACCAACTAATCTTCCATTTTGATGTTTCAAGGGGGTAATGAGTATCTCTGAGTCCTGTAATAATTTGAATTATAAATAATTTGAAATTTATGAAGCCATAATTATTCATTTGAACATCCTTTGGACTATAGACATAGAATTACTTCATGGAAACCAGATATAATCATGTTATTAGCTTGTACCATGTTTAGAATGAGGTAAAATTTCAAAAATTCATTTGAAAGACAATCATTAATGGTTCACAGTGAAGAGATAAGGACTAATTGAGTAAGTGGTTGAATTTATTCAACACTAAAAATAAGAATGACTTCATAATCCAAAATGAATTTTTCACTTACAGTCCATTTTTAATGATTTTATGTGAAACACTGAATCTTCAAAAACTCACAGAAATTACAAGCTTTGATGAAGCTTCCAATGAAGCTTATATAATTTATGAAACAATTTTCATTTTTAAATTGAAGACTATTTCAAGTTTTAATTTGATTATTTCTTCACTATAAAGGGGCTGGTATCCATATAAAATCACACAACCAGGTAATTATGATAATTTTACATGACAATAAGTAGCTTAAATATTAAACCAAATAAGGTAGTTTATTTATAGCATAATGTTTTTTTTTCAACACCTTGAAACACCTCTGTGAGCTGTTTAAGACTTAAAAGAAGCCTAATTTTTGTAAATTTCCTGATTTCATCATCATCATTTCAGTGAATTAAACAAATCTTCAATACAGTATTTTATATTATTTATAAAATAATTATTTGGTATTTTTATCTTTAAAATAGAATGAAATTACTTTTTTGTTGGTATTTTAGCTCAAAATATTGTATTAATTTTTCTTTACATAATTTTGATTCTTCAAATACACAAATTATCCATCAAATAGCCCTTACAGATCTTTTAAAAGTTCCTTTTAAGTATTACTGAGTTTTGTTTTAAATAATTAAGGCTTTTTCTCTAAATTACATAGTTTTCTTCAATAATATATAATAATTACTCTTGCAAAATATACTTACTAACTACAATAATTCTACATTATTTTCATACAAAGTTTTATTATAGAAACTATTTTTAATTGATTATAGTAGAAAATTACTGCATAATTCCATAATGACTAGTAGTGTATTAAAATTAAAAGGAATAATTATCAATTATCCATTTATTAGTGGAAATAATAGTTCATTTTATCATATCTTCATAGGAGTAGTAATGTTACTTTAGATTAATAGTAATATTATCAAGAATTTGATAAGTGAATCTTAAATTAATTGTTTTGTTAAGCTTTCAAACCTTGAAGAATGGTCTGGATCTTTTTCTTGAGTAGTCCTTGCAGCCCCTTGATAGAAGACTGGGTGAATGGAGAACACAGTTTGTGAAGAGGATTTGGATGATCCTTTTGAATACAGCTTTTTATTGCATTAAAGCCACCCCATTTAAAGATCCTGTATTTAAGAATTTATTTGAGAGTAAAATGAGGTCAGAAATGAGATCATGGCAGAAATTTATGCATTTTGGTAATATGGTCCTATTTGGGACTTGGAAAACATTGAACATTGGACAGCCTTTAGAGAAAGAGGGATCCTTCTCTCCTGTAAAACTTCTTTGGAGTATTGATTTCATTTAACCTCTTGTTCATCCAGCACATAAATTATGTAAAATGAAGCCTGTGGTATGTACAGTAAATATGGGCCATAGAGGCCATACAATGGCCTGAACTGAGATAAGAAAAGGTTTGGGGCCCAAAATTAAATTGTTATGGTTCCTGGGCTGTTCATGAGATTTAGAATTCCCAAATGATGGTAGAACCATTTTCAATTTGATTTTATTATGTTGACAAGATAAATCTTAACAATTTCTGGCCAATCTTGTTGATATTTGATGATTATGCTGAGGGTCAATATTTCAATCAAGGCTGAGAAGCTTTATTATAGTGACTCTGTCACTTTTTATGAGAATCTTTCATATCTTTTTGACAGAACACAAGAAATATGAAGAAATATATGTTTATTTCTTATCTATTAAATCTTGGAAATATGTTGATATTTGGACAAGAAATTAGCAAAGAGCATGTACAAAGCCATACCTGAGCCCTTTTGGGTGGTGAAAAGCTCTCTATTCTCTACTGGGTCTAGCTTAAGTAGAGGATATTAAGAAATTTCCTTTTTTGCCTTTTTTGAACAATTCTTGAGAATTAACCAAAAAATATTTCTGATATAACTCTTTTCATCCTTCCAAAGGCACTTATGTTCCCAAAATTTATGAATAGGGAATCTCATCTTGATTCATTAATGTAGCTTAGAAGAAATTGAAGTCACCAGTACTGATTGGAATAAAATCTTCCATTATCTTTAATAAAAAAATTGAAAATAAAGTACACCAAAATCAAATAATTCAAAAAATATTTCCACTCTTATGTATTCTTATCAACAATAATAGTTGATAAGATAAATTTAATAGAAATAATCATAAATTGAGGCTCTATAAGTGATAATCACAAATAAGATGTATTTTAATGAGAAAAAGTACAAGGTTTAGTAGCTAAAAGATATTCTTTTTCTTAATTTATACCAAAAGCAGAACAACTAAGTATTCAAAATAATTCTAGCTTGAAGTGAATTATTATAATGAATAATAAGAATTCTATGTTACATTGGAATTTCTGGAAAGAAAAAAAATGACAAAAATTAGAAATTGTAAATTGCATTAAATAAGGTTTGATTGTCAGCCTGTGACTCAAAACCAGAGCACAAGCATGACAGCTAAAATACCATAAACCAATGGTATAGCCAAGATACCACCAAAACATGAAGCTGAGCCAAATCAGCTCAAAAGGTATCAAAAGAAAGAGGAAACTCACCTCTTTATGAAAATATAAGTCCCATCACCATAGGACAAGAATTAACAAAGTTATTCCTGCTCAATGTTATTTCTGAGCATAAACCTTAATTTTCACCTCTCATCTAAGATCTCGAAGGAGAGACTTAGCCCCATCAAATGGGTACTCAAAATGAAGCTCTACCCCAAGGCTATCCAATGGTACCAGACAAACTGAGCTAGCACCAATATTATTGGAGTTATGGTCAATTTCAGGCCAAATAAGGGTGAACAAAACATTCACCTCTCATCTAACTTCTACAGTTTTAGTGTGAGATACTTGAAGTGGGGTCTTTTTGGAAAGCAAACAATCAGGGCTATCTGGTGGTGTCATCCATTTCCCCATAGCTCAACTAGAACAAAAGTTATAGGCAAATAAGCTCAATACAGCTTTTTGCCTATACCATGCAAATGTACAAAAATATTGTACATGGGATACCTTTGCCATATTTAATGATACCCATATCAAATGAGGTATCACTGTGTAGAGCACAAACAGGGCTACACACTGAACCAATTTTTAGGTTGATATCTCAAGAATTGACAAAGTTATGGCTGTTTTAAGGTCAGATTCCCATCTGCTGTCATATACAGCCTTACCATGGGATAATATCCCATAACCATGAATATGAGGTGTTAAATAGACGAAGAAGCTTGTTTTTACTTCAATACCTCATATTTCAGTCAATATCGGGGTCCCATACAGTTTCTGTACAGCATTCTACGTGTCATACATGTCAGAATCAGGCTGTGAGGTCCCCAGATGAAAATTTTCACACTGTATTGGTGAAAACTGCCCAGATGTGGTTTTGAAACCACATCTGAGCCGAATAAATGTTATACAGGCTGTTTTCAAACCACAAGCCAGTACTAGAGAGTGAAAAAATCTTCACTTCCTCTACGTGGAAAGGTCTAGCACCCTTTCCACCCCATTTCAGGATAAAAAGGAGGCTTTTCACAGCCAGAATTGCTCCTCATCCTGCTCTTGAATATCCTATGTAGTAAACTGTCCAAAACAGTTTTACTCTTGGTTAATAATCAGGGTATAATTATAATTTTAATTATTGTAGTTCTTATTATAGTAACCCAACTGGTAAGACTGCATCCTGGGTTCTCAATAGCACTCACCACCACTATTTTTCAATAGTAGAACCCTATTATTATATTATAAGCTATTATATTATTAAAAAACTCTTATTTTAAAATCATTTTCACATGTCACAGTCATAGTTCTAGTTGTAAATAGTCTAATTACTGCTTCAACATAGACTCCAGCTGACATTTTGGGGGCCTGGCTGTGTTTTAAACCTTTTTTGGACCCTTATAAGTGAGTTTTTCTCTTATTTCTCACTTTCTGACAATTGTTTTATTCTTTTTAGGCGTAATATTTCTTAAATATATATATTTATTTTTTTGGTACATATACCACTTTTATACTCATACTTTAAGAGTACCTGTCACGTGGCTAATAACCACAAGAACCTTATTTTTGGTGTGTTTTACATATAAAAACACTTAAGCCATTAATACAGTCTCATTTTTTAATTAAAATAAGACACCTCATACTGATAAACCAACAGTTGAGACGTGGTTGGACATATTGTTAACTCAATTGCCCTGTTACACACCACTTTTTGACAGTTTACACTTGCTAATTACAAGTTATTCTGTGAGATATTGGTATACAAACAGTATACCAAATATAAGTAAGCTGTATTTCTGATGTGGAATTGTTAATTCAATCACACTGTCATTATACAAGGGCACATTGTAATAATATACAAGCCCAGAGGCCATTCTTAGACGTGCAAAACCAGCATTTTTTGAGAAGTCTTAACTGACATAAGCCCTCTTTTTCCTGTTTTGATTCAGTGGAAGATAACTTCATACCACTTGAAAGCCAGTCACAGGCCAACACACCAGTGACACCCTCAGAACCAGAGGGCAGCAAAGGAAAAGGAAAGAGGCACAGTGAAGGCCTGATAACAGCAGAAACGTGGACACCCATTGCCACAAAGAAGAGTAGAAAACCACGAAATTCTGCATCAATACAAGGTAAACCAACATTGATAACTTGTACAGGGAAAATTACTATAATTAACCCAGTTGTAACCTCTAAATGTAAATTGCCCAAATCAGCAGACAACAAATTTGTACAAGGCAAAGTCAAAGGTAAATACCCTAATAAAATGAAGATTTTGACTGATTGCAAACACTAACATGTCACCTGTACACCTCAGAGATCTTGGCTTCCAAAGGAACCAACCAGAGGACAGAGAAGGTTTGTCCAGAACCAGAAGACCTGAAAGAGGACACCTTGGACACAGTAGTGGATGGCAAAACAATGAGGGAGATAATATCAACCCTGCCATTCACACTCCAATTCAATGGAGACCTCAAACCAGAGGACTGGAAAGACATGGATCAAGTTCTTCAGCTCCACCAACTCCTCAAGGACTTATCCCAATGGAGCATGGACAACAAGAGGTTCAACCTGGCAAGTCACTGGGCAGAACTTGGAGCAAGTTGCCAGAAGATCTGTCTCAGAGAGATAGACTTCAAAGACATGATGGTAATCACCAAAGGTTGGAATCCTACCAGGCAGTTCAGACTCCTGGAGGCAAGGGCACAGAGGATAAGGCAGAATCAAGCCACTATCCAAGCTATAGAAGAACAGTTAACCCAGACAGGGCCTACTCAGATTCCTTCAGGCTCACAAGGAGCAGGCCAAATCAGCTCTCCAGTGGCTTCACACCATTCAGAAACCAGCAGATCAGTGGCCAAGAGTCACCATTCTTCACAATTCCAGGAGGTTTCCAGGAGAAGACAAGGAAACAAGGGCAAGAACAAAACCTCCTTCAACCAGAGGAGGAAAGAGTCAGACAATATGATTCAGAAACTGTTGGATTTGGTAAAAGAAGTGCACAAGAACCAGAAGTAGTTGTAAACCACTCTAGAATCAGTAGTTCTAGTAATAGAAACATTACCCCCACTCAGACTGAACATAACATTGTCACATCTGAGAGTAACATCAACAGTGATACACTGTGGTTAAAAATGTCCCAATATGCTGAACAATCTGCAAAGCAGTTTGCAGAAATTGAAGCTGGCCAAGAGAGGATGAGAAAAACACAAGCCTACTTGGAACAGATAGCTAAGAATCTTCAAGAAGGATATGCTCAACTGAGCAAAGCCTCTGAAGAAACCAACAAAAGACTGAATATAGTATTTGAAGAACAACACCACAGAAAAAGGGACAGGTATTGTCTGGACCAAGACATAAACAAATTGTTTAATGTCTACCATAGCTTGAAGCCCCAACCACAAGGCCAAGTTATGGAGAATCCATATCAACCAGATGACATCAAACCAGATGCCATGTTGATGAATAAGGCAAGATCTCCATCACAATACCAGGATGGAGATGGAATGTCTTATTCAGAGAAGGAAGCCTTGAAACAGCTTCCTGAGGCCTCAAGCTGGCCCAAATGCCCTGGATCAGGAGAATATGATCATATGGAACTCATAGATTATATTGATGGACTCTTCATTGATGTACCAAGCATACCAGACTACTGGATCACTGCTAGATTGAATACTGCATTTAAAGGTCATGCTAGTATATGGTACACAGAAATGAAAGAAATCCATGGCAGAAGAAACTGGCCATGGTGAAAGAGTCAAATCATCCAAAAGTACAGTAATGGAACTTGGATATGGCAGAAGACCATGTCATTTGAAAATGACAAATACTCTGTGGACAAAGATCCATATGAGTGGTGTCTTAGACAGTCTAAAATACTTGGAGCTATTGATCCTCAGATGAACATCCAAATGAGGAATCACAAACTTCTGACACAACTGCCAGGAGAACTAGAGCATGCAGTAAAATGCAGATGCAACCAAAATTGCACTCTAGATGACATTGCCAACACCTTACAAGACATAAGGAAAAGGACTAATATAGGGAAATTCACCCCATATAAGAGCAGTAGTTTCAAACAGAAACAACCTTTCAGGGTAGAGTTTAAAGAAAAACCCAAAGAAAGAGTGGCAGAAGTGGCTAAGAAGAGGTATTCTTGTAACAATTGTGGTTCAACAGACCACTATGCAAAAAACTGTCCAAAGGCAAAGAAAAAAGTCTATGCCATTGAGAAAGTCCCAGAGGAAGAATCTCCAACAGAGGATTCTAAATCAGACTCCATGGGTGAGGCCATCAGAGAACCATCTGATGATGATCAAGACCCAAGAGAGGAATTTCTAGTGGAATACCAAGAGGAAACCCCACTAGAAATTCAGGACATACAGTTGGAAGCAGGCATGCCACAAGACACTGCTAACAAAAACTTGTGCAAACACACACAAGATGCACAAACATTCCTGGTTACACCAACCAAAGGAATGGCATATATACATGGGACAGCCACAAAAATGACTGTTTGCATTGACAATGCTCAGCATCCACTGATCATTGATAGTGGAGCACACTGCTCCATAGTGGCCAGAAATTATCTGGATAACCACTTCCCAAACTGGGAAAAACAGCTCTTGCCCACTAAGGCAAAGAACTTTAAAAGTGAATCAGGGAAGATGACTTCCATTGGGACAATTATCAAAGAGATAATTATACCCCACAGGAAGGGTAATATCAGACTCAACCCAGAGTTTGTAGTGCTGGATGATTCCCACATCCAAGGGATTTTACTGGGAACAGATTACCAGAGGATGTATGGCATAGACATTTACAACAGTAAAAATAGGCACATCACCATTGGTACTAACAAGGAAAAGAAATCTTCACTTGATATATACCAGATATCTTCTCAAGATCCACTAGAAAAACTTCTGAAGGAATTCAGAGAGGGACAGTTTAGCACTACCCTCACCAGTAAACAAAAACTAAGTTTACTGAAGATGCTGAGAAAGAACAGACCAGCATTTGCCATTGGTGAAGAACCATTAGGCAAGATCAAAGGCCATGATATAGAGCTATATCTGGATGTGGAAAGACCTTATCCACCCATGCTTAGGAGACCTCCTTATCCAGGAAGCCTGGAAACCAGGAAAGAAATTGAGAAACACATCAATGAACTCCTGGACATGGATGTCATCAGGAAGATTGGACATAATGAAATAGTGGAAATCACCACCCCTGTCCTAATCACCTGGCATGATGGCAAGTCTAGAATGTGTGGAGATTTCAGAGCTCTGAATAACTACACAAAAGCAGACAGGTACCCTATACCCAGGATACCTCATGCCTTGGATAAACTGGAAAAAGCCAAATACATAACCAAAATGGATTGTATGAAAGGCTTCCACCAAAATGGAGTTAAACCAAACTCCATGAGATTACTCAGAATAATATGCCATATGGGCATATATGAGTATACCAGGATGCCATTTGGCATCAAAAATGCACCAGCCCATTTCCAAAGGATGATGGACACAATATTTCAAGAAGAAATACTGGAAGGCTGGAGGGTGGTATATATTGATGATATCATTATATACTCAGAGACATGGGAAGACCATATGCAATACATAGACAGAGTACTAAGTAAATGCACAACAATAAATCTGAAAATTTCACTTAAAAAGTGCAATTTTGGCCAACAAGAGTTACTTGCTCTAGGACATAAAGTCTCAGGTCTTAGTCTGGAAATTGACCAGAATAAAGTAGCAGAAGTACTTCAAAATCCAGTACCAAAGAGCATCAAAGAGATGCAATATTTCCTTGGGTTTGCTAGCTACTATAGAAGCCATACCAAACACTTTGCACACATAACTAGTAGCTTATACAATGTCAGGTTGAGTCTATGTTGAAGAGGTAATAAGGCTATTTACAACTAAAACTATGACTGTGACACGGTGAAAAATAGATTTTAAAAGATAAAAGGTTGATAAAAGATGATTGTATTGAGATTTTAAGGGCTTTACTATGGAAATATAGTAGTGGTGAGCGCTGCTGAAAGCCCTGGGTGCAGTTTTATCTGTTGGGTTACAATAATTAAGTTTATAATTATACCTGATTATTAACCAAGAGTAAAACTGTTTTTGACAGTTTACTACATAGGTTATTCAAGAGCAGGATGAGGAAAGGTTTTTGGCTGTGAAAAGCCCTCCTTTTATCCTGAAATTGAGGTGGAAAGGCTGCTAGACCTTTCCACGTAGAGGAAGTGAAGATTTTTCACTCTCTATGACAGGCTTGTGATTTGAAAACAGCCTGTATACCCTGTATAGGGCTCAGATGTGGTTTTGAAACCACATCTGGGCGGTTTTCACCAATACAGGGTGAAAATTTTCATCTGGGGACCTCACAGCCTGATTCTGACGTGTATGACGTGTAGAATGCTGTACAGAAACTGTATGGGACCCCAGTATTGACTGACATATGAGGTATTGAAGTAAAAACAAGCTTCTTTATCTATTTGACACCTCATATTCATGGTTATGGGATATTATCCCATGGTAAGGCTGTATCTGACAGCAGGTGGGATTTTGACCTTAAAATGGTCATAACTCTGTCAGTTTTTGAGATATCAAGCTCAGAGTTGGTCCATTGAATAGCTCTGTATGAGCGCTACACAATGGTACCCAACTTGACATGGTTATCATTAAATATGGCAAAGTTATCCCATGTACAAGTATTTTTGTACATTGGCGTGGTCTGGGCAAAAGCTGTATTAAGCTTGTTTGGCCAATAACTTCTGTTGTAGTTGAGTTATGAGGAAATGGATGGCACCATCAGATAGCCCTGATTGTTCCCTTTCCAAAAAGACCCCACTTTAGGTATCTCACACTAAAACTGTAAAAGTTAGATGAGAGGTGAATGTTTTGTTCACCCTTATTTGGTCTGAATTTGACCATAACTCAAGTAATACTGGTGCTAGCTCAGTTTGGCTGGTACCATTGGATAGCCTTGGGGTAGAGCTTCATTTTGAGTACCCATTTGATGGGGCTAAGCCTCTCCTTCTAGATTTTAGATGAGAGGTGAAGATTAAGGTTTATGCTCAGCAATAACTTTGAGCAGGAGTAACTTTGTTATTTCTTGTCCTATGGTGATGGGACTTATATTTTAAGGAAGAGGTGAGTTTCCTCTTTCTTTTGATAACTTTTGAGCTAATTTGGCTCAGTTCCCTGTTTTGGTGGTATTTTGGCTATACCATTGGTTTATGGTATTTTGGCTGTCATGCTTGTGCTCTGGTTTTGAGTCACAGGCTGACATACCCTCCCTCTAAAAAAGGCTCATCATTGATGAGACTGTTCAGTCCTCCTATAGGCTCTGAATCTCCTTAAATGAAGGTTCCCATCTGGTATGGCATCCTCTGCCAACCATTTGTCTTTGTCAGCTGTCTGGTTCTTGAATCTGACTAGATATTGTCTCTGATCCTTCCCATTAAGTCTGATTTTTCTGGCCCTGATGATTTTACTCACAGGTCCAGGAGAGTCTTCTACTTCCACTATTTCTGGTGGAGTGGTGTTTTTCTTCCTGGAGGGGAATTTATCTTCCTCTGTTTGGAAGTAGGGTTTGACCAGGCTCACTGGAAAGACTGGGTGTTTCCTAGAAAACTCCTCAGTGAGCTTGACCTCTACTGCATTCTTCCCTATCAACTTAATGATAGTGAAGGGCCCTACAAATGAGTCTCTCATTTTCTTGGGTCCTTTGAGATTGCTAAAGTTCAGTGTAGACACTAACACCTGGTCCCCTTCCTTGAAGTCAGGTTCCATATGTGATTTGTCCCACCTCTGCTTGTTATACTCTTTGGCCTCAGCTATGCATTGGGCAGCAGTATAACAGGCTTTCTTCCACATATCATGGAAGTCTTTGGCTGTGGGGTGGATGGTCAGAAGATTTTTCTTCAAGTGATCCACAGGTAACAGGGGATTCCACCCTTTCTCTACCAGTGCAGGTGTTTTTCCTGTGGTAGAGTGCTGGCTTGTATTATAAGCCAGTTGGACTGCTGGTAAGAGGGTGACCCAATCATGGGTGTATCCCTCATGGTCCTTGTATTCCATGCCATAGGCACAGAACCTCCTGAGGATGTCCTCCATTGTTTGGATCATCCTCTCAGCTAGGCCATCTGTTTGTGGATGGTAAGCTGTGGAAAAAGCAAGCTTGGTGCCAAGCATGTCATATAAATTGGTCCAAAATTCAGATGTGAATTTTGGGTCCCTGTCACTAATTATGATCTTAGGGACTCCACAGGTGGATATGATGTTATTCCAAAATAACAGAGCAGTGTCCATGGCTGTGTCCTCTTTATGGCATGGTAGACATCTCATGCTCTTGCTGAACCTATCAACTATGATTAGGCAGGCATTGTAGTTTTCTTTGCCTCCTGGGACAAGTCCTGTGACCCAGTCCATGTTGATGGTTTCCCATGGGTGTTTGGGTTCTTCTATGTGTTGAAGCAACCCATATTTCTTCCCATGTTTTCTATTTGCCTTTTGGCATCTTTCACAAGTGTTGATGTATTCACTCAACTCTTGCTCCCACTTGGGCCACCAAGCTGTGCTTGATACCCTCTCTTTAGTCCTGTCCTCACTCATGTGTCCCATATAGGGGCAGTCATGGCATTTCTGCAGGATTAAAGAGATGTGGTCTCTGTCTGTCACTGTGAGTGCGCTGGTGTGCTTTTCTCTGTGATAAATCAGGCCATCTATAAGGAAGAATTTATTGTCCTTATAGGCCCTCAACCAGGGTTCCTCCAGCTGGGTTTCCAGTTCTGGGCTCCTATATTTCTGTTGAAGGAGTTGGAGTAGTATGCTACACTGTTTGTGTTTAGCATAAGATTTCAGTACTGCATTGAAGAATTCATTGTGCAGTTCTGAGGAGCTTATTCCCAGTATGGGCGTTTCTGTCCCTTCTGAATCAGTGTTTCCACTGTCAAGGGTACCACTCCCTGGTTCCCATTCAGAGAATATGAAGTTTTTCTTCCTATTTATTTCCATAAAATGGATAGGAATTTTTGCAGCAACTTCAGGGTCATAAGCTGGATTGCTTTTGACATTGTCCAGTGGCCATCTGCTAAGGCCATCTGAATTGGTATGGCTTTTACCTTCCTTGTATATGATGGTCATGTTCCCTCTATACTCCTGGATGGCTATTTGCCATCTCAGCATGTGTCTATTAGTAGTCTTCATTTTTAGTAAAGACTTCAAGGCTGTGCAGTCTGTGTAGACTTCAAAGACTGCACCCTCCAAATAATAATGGAGTTTTTCTAGAGCCCAGACTAGACATAGACATTCTGTCTGGGTGGCCCCATACCTGGCTTCTGAATCTTTCAGCTGCCTGGAGATGTAACATATTACACCTTCTCTTGGTTCACCATCCACAATTTGTCTTTGGTGAAGGGCTGCTCCCAAGCCTTGGCTGCATGCTGCATCTATATATAACTTGAATGGTAGTTCAAAGTCAGGCAAGATGAGCACAGGTGCATTTGTGAGTTCATATTTAATCCTCTCATACGCATCCCTCCTTTCCTTGGTTATTTCAAAAACTACATCCTTTGAGAATAACTTGTATAAACTACTGGTTATGTGGGCAAAGATTTTGATGTGGTTTCTATAGTAGCTAGCAAATCCAAGGAAAGATTGCATCTCTTTGATGTTCTTTGGTACTGGCTTTTGCAGTACTGCTGCTACTTTGTTCTAGTCAATTGCCAGACTAAGGCCTGAGACTTTGTGTCCTAGAGCTAGTAGCTCTTGTTGGCCAAAATTACACTTTTTAAGTGAAATTTTCAGATTGATGGGTGTACATTTACTTAGCACTCTGTCTATGTATTGTACATGGTCTTCCCATGTCTCTGAGTATATAATGATATCATCAATATACACTACCATCCAGCCTTCCATTATTTCTTCTTGAAATATGGTGTCCATCATCCTTTGGAAGTGGGCTGGTGCATTCTTGATGCCAAATGGCATCCTGGTGTACTCATATATGCCCATATGGCATATCATTCTAAGCAACTTCATGGAGTTTGGTTTAACTCCATTTTGGTGGAAGCCTTTCATACAATCCATCTTGGTTATGTATTTGGCTTTGGCTAGCTTATCCAAGGCATGAGGTATCCTTGGTATAGGGTACCTGTCTGCTTTTGTGTAGTTATTCAGGGCTCTGAAATCTCCACACAATCTAGACTTGCCATCATGCCAGGTGATCAGGACAGGAGTGGTGATTTCCACTATTTCATTATGTCCAATCTTCCTGATAACATCCATGTCCAGGAGTTCATTGATGTGTTTTTCAATTTCTCTCCTGGTTTCCAGACTTGCTGGATAAGGAGGTCTCCTCAGCATGGGTGGATAAGGTCTTTCCACATCCAGATATAGTTCTATATCATGGCCTTTAATCTTGCCTAGTGGTTCTTCACCAATGGCAAATGCTGGTCTGTTTTTCCTCAGCATCTTCAGTAGACTTAGTTTTTGTTTACTGGTGAGGGTAGTGCTAAACTGTCCCTCCTTGAATTCCTTCAAGAGTTCTTCTAGTGGATCCAGTGAAGATATGTGGTATATGTCAAGTGAAAATTTCTTTTCCTTGTTGGTACCAATGGTAATGTGCCTGTTTTTACTGTTGTAAATATCTATGCCATACATCCTCTGGTAATCTGTTCCCAGTAAAAACCCTTGGATGTGGGCATCTTCAAGCACTACAAACTCTGTATAAAGTCTGATATTACCCTTCCTGTGGGGTATAATCATCTCTTTGATAATTTTCCCAATTGAAGTCATCTTTCCTGATGCACTTTTGAAGCTCTTTGCCTTAGTGGGCAAGAGCTGTTTTTCCCAGTTTGGGAAGTGGCTATCCAGATAATTTCTGGCCACTATGGAGCAATGTGCTCCACTGTCAATGATCAGTGGGTGCTGAGCATTGTCAATACATACAGTCATTTTTGTGGCTGTTCCATGTATATATGCCATTCCTTTGGTTGGTGTAACCAGGAATGTTTGTGCATCTTGTGTGTGTTTACACAAGTTCTTGTTGGCAGTGTCCTGTGGCATGCCTGCTTCCAACTGTACATCCTGGATTTCCAATGGGGTTTCCTCTTGGTATTCCACTAGAAGTTCCTCTCTTGGGTCTTGGTCATCATCAGATAGTTCTCTGATGGCATCTCCCATAGAGTCTGATTCAGAATCCTCTGTTGGAGGTTCTTCTTCAGGAACTTTTTCTATAGCATAGACTTTCTTCTTTGATTTTGGACAGTTGTTGGCATAATGGTCTGTTGAACCACAATTGTGACAAGAATTCTTCTTCTTTGCCACTTCTGCCACCCTTTCTCTGGGTTTGTCTTTAAACTCCACCCTGAAAGGTTGTTTCTCCTTGAAACTATTGCTTTTGTATGGGGTGAATTTCCCTATATTAGTCCTTTTCCTTATGTCTTGTAAGGTATTGGCTATGTCATCTAGAGTGCAATTTTGGTTGCATCTGCATTTCACTGCATGCTCTAGTTTTCCTGGCAGTTGTGTCAGAAGTTTGTGATTCCTCATCTGGATGTTCATCTGAGGATCAATGGCTTTAAGTCTTTTAGACTGTCTGAGACACCACTCATATGGATCTTTGTCCACAGAGTATTTGTCATTTTCAAATGACATGGTCTTTTGCCATATCCAAGTTCCATTACTGTACTTTTGGATTATTTGACTCTTCCACCATGGCCAATTTCTTCTGCCATGGATTTCTTTCATTTCTGTGTACCATATACTTGCATGACCTTTAAATGCAGTATTCAGTCTAGCAGTAATCCAGTAATCTGGTATGCTGGGTACATCAATGAAGAGTCCATCAATATAATCTATGAGTTCCATATGATCATATTCTCCTGATCCAGAGAATTTGGGCCAGTTTGAGGCCTCAGGAAGCTGTTTCAAGGCTTCCTTCTCTGAATAAGACATGCCATCTCCATCCTGGTATTGTGATGGAGATCTTGCCTTATTCAACAACATGGCATCTGGTTTGATGTCATCTGGTTGATATGGATTCTCCATAGCTTGGCCTTGTGGTTGGGGCTTCAAGCTATGATAGGCATTAAACAATTTGTTAATGTCTTGATCCAGACACTCCCTGTACCTTGTGCTGTGGTGTTGTTCTTCAAAGACTTGGTTCAGTCTTTTGTTGGATTCTTCAGAGGCTTTGCTTAGTTGAGCATATCCTTCTTGAAGATTCTTAACTATTTGCTCCAAGGAGGCTTGAGTTTGTCTCATCCTCTCTTGGCTAGCTTTGATTTCTGCAAATTGCTTTGCAGATTGTTCAGCATATTAGGACACTTGTAACCACAGTGTATCACTGTTGATGTTACTCTCAGATGTGACAATGTTATTTTCAGTCTGAGTGGGGGTAATGTTTCTATTACTAGGACTACTGATTCTAGAGTGGTTTACAACTACTTCTGGTTCTTGTGTACTTCCTTTACCGAATCCAACAGCTTCTGGATAATGGGGTCTGACTCTTTCCTCCTCTGGTTGAAGGAGGTTTTGTTCTTGCCCTTGTTTCCTTGTCTTCTCCTGGAAACTTCCTGGAATTGTGAAGAATGGTGACTCTTGGCCGCTGATCTGCTGGTGTCTGAATGGTGTGAAGCCACTGGAGAGTTGATTTGGCCTTCTCCTTGTGAACCTGAAGGAATCTGAGTAGGCCCTGTCTGGGTCAACTGTTCTTCTATAGCTAGGATAGTGGCTTGATTCTCCCTTATCCTCTGTGCCCTTGCCTCCAGGAGTCTGTGCTGCCTGGTAGGATTCCAACCTTTGGTGATTACCATAAGGTCTTTGAAGTCTATCTCTTTGAGACAGATCTTCTGGCAACTTGATCCCAGTTCTGCCCAGTGAGTTGCTAGGTTGAACCTCTTGTTGTCCATGCTCCATTGAAATAAATCTTTGAGGAGTTGGTGGATCTGAAGAACTTGATCTATATCCTTCCGGTCCTCTGGTTTGAGGTTTCTGTTGAATTGGAGTGTGAATGGCAAGGTTGATATTATCTCCCTCATTGTTTTGCCATCAACAACTGTGTCCAGGGTGTCCTCTTTCAGGTCTTCTTGTTCTGTACAATCCTCCTCTATCCTCTGGCTGGTTCCTTTGGAAGCCAAGGTCTATGAGGTATACAGGGGACATATCAGTGTTTGCAAGCAGTCAAAAACTTTATGTTCTTAGGGTATTTACCTTTGACTGTGCCTTGTACAAATTTACTGTCTGCTGACTTGGGCAGTTTGCCTTTGGAAGTTACAACTGGGTTAATAGTTGTAATCTTTCCTGTACAAGTGGTTAAGATTGGTTTACCTTGTATCGATGCAGAGTTTTGTGGTTTTCTACTTCTCTGGGTGGCAATTGGTGTCCACTTCTTGGCTGTGATGAGACCTTCACTGTGCCTCTTTCCTTTGCCCTTTCTGCCCTCTGGTTCTGAGGGTGTCACTGGTGTGTTGGCCTGTGACTGGGTCTCAAGTGGGATGTAATTTTCTTCCACTGAAATCAAGGCAGAAAAGGGAGGACTTATGTCAGTTAAGACTTCTTAAAAAATGCTGGTTTTGCACGTCTAAGATTGGCCTCTGGGCTTGTATGTTACTACAATGTGCCCTGTATAATGACAGTGTAATTGAATCAACAATTTCACGTCAGAATTACAGCTTTTGGTACCCTGTCACACTGTTTGTGTGCCAGTATCCCACAGATACACTTGTGGTTTTCAAGTGTATTCTGTACAAGTGGTTCTGTATAAGTGTTATTGAGTTAGCAATACACTTAATCCACGCCTCAATTGATGGTTTTTCAGTCAGAGGTGTCCTTATTCAGTCAAGAATACAGGACTTTATTGATGGCTTATGTGTTTTTATATACAAAACACGCCAAAAATAATTAAATTCAGTGGGTATTAGCCACGTGAATAATACTCTTATAATATGAGTATGTATATAAAAAGGATAAATATATATAATATATATATTTAAATAAATAAATTACGCCTAAAAAAGATAAAACACTGGTTAATAAGTCATAAAAAGAGAAAAAGACTTACTTATAAGGTCCAAAAAGGTTTTAAAACACGGCCAGGCCCCCAAAATGTCAGGTTGAGTCTATGTTGAAGAGGTAATAAGGCTATTTACAACTAAAACTATGACTGTGACACGGTGAAAAATAGATTTTAAAAGATAAAAGGTTGATAAAAGATGATTGTATTGAGATTTTAAGGGCTTTACTATGGAAATATAGTAGTGGTGAGCGCTGCTGAAAGCCCTGGGTGCAGTTTTATCTGTTGGGTTACAATAATAAAGACTACAATAATTAAGTTTATAATTATACCTGATTATTAACCAAGAGTAAAACTGTTTTTGACAGTTTACTACGTAGGTTATTCAAGAGCAGGATGAGGAAAGGTTTTTGGCTGTGAAAAGCCCTCCTTTTATCCTGAAATTGAGGTGGAAAGGCTGCTAGACCTTTCCACATAGAGGAAGTGAAGATTTTTCACTCTCTATGACAGGCTTGTGATTTGAAAACAGCCTGTATACCCTGTATAGGGCTCAGATGTGGTTTTGAAACCACATCTGGGCGGTTTTCACCAATACAGGGTGAAAATTTTCATCTGGGGACCTCACAGCCTGATTCTGACGTGTATGACGTGTAGAATGCTGTACAGAAACTGTATGGGACCCCAGTATTGACTGACATATGAGGTATTGAAGTAAAAACAAGCTTCTTTGTCTATTTGACACCTCATATTCATGGTTATGGGATATTATCCCATGGTAAGGCTGTATCTGACAGCAGGTGGGATTTTGACCTTAAAATGGTCATAACTCTGTCAGTTTTTGAGATATCAAGCTCAACGTTGGTCCATTGAATAGCTCTGTATGAGCTCTACACAATGGTACCCAACCTGACATGGTTATCATTAAATATGGCAAAGTTATCCCATGTACAAGTATTTTTGTACATTGGCATGGTCTGGGCAAAAGCTGTATTAAGCTTGTTTGGCCAATAACTTCTGTTGTAGTTGAGTTATGAGGAAATGGATGGCACCATCAGATAGCCCTGATTGTGCTCTTTCCAAAAAGACCCCACTTTAGGTACCTCACACTAAAACCGTAAAGGTTAGATGAGAGGTGAATGTTTTGTTCACCCTTATTTGGTCTGAATTTGACCATAACTCAAGTAATACTGGTGCTAGCTCAGTTTGGCTGGTACCATTTGATAGCCCTGGCTTAGAGCTTCATTTTGAATACCCATTTGATGGGGTTAAGCCTCTACTTCTTGATTTTAGATGAGAGGTGAAAATTAAGGTTTATGCTCAGCAATAACTTTGAGCAGGAATAACTTTGTTATTTCTTGTCCTATGGTGATGGGACTTATATTTTCAGGAAGAGGTGAGTTTCCTCTTTCTTTTGATAACTTTTGAGCTAATTTGGCTCAGCTCCCTGTTTTGGTGGTATTTTGGCTATACCATTGGTTTATGGTATTTTGGCTGTCATGCTTGTGCTCTGGTTTTGAGTCACAGGCTGACATACAAGTTATGTTCAAAAGATGCAGTTTTTGAAATAACCAAGGAAAGGAGGGATGCATATGAGAGGATCAAATATGAACTCACAAATGCACCTGTGCTCATGTTACCTGACTTTGAACTACCATTCAAGCTATATATAGATGTAGCATGCAGTCAAGGCCTAGGAGCAGCCCTTCACCAAAGACAAACTGTGGATGGTGAACCAAGAGAAGGAGTAATTTGCTACATCTCAAGGAAGCTGAAAGATTCAGAAGCCAGGTATGAGGCCACCCAGACTGAGTGTCTATGTCTAGTCTGGGCTCTAGAAAAACTCCATTATTATCTGGAGGATGCAGTCTTTGAAGTCTACACAGACTGCACAGCCTTGAAGTCTTTACTGAACATGAACACTAAAAATAGACACATGCTGATATGGAAAATAGCCATCCAGGAGTATAGAGGGAACATGACCATCATATAAAAAGAAGGTAAAAGTCATGTAAATGCAGATGGCCTTAGCAGATGGCCACTGGATAATGTCAAGAGCAATCCAGATTATGACCCTGAAGGTGCAGCCAAAATCCCTATCCATTTTATGGAAGTAGATAGGAGGAAGAACTACAGATTTTCTGAATGGGCACCAGAAAGTGGTACCTTTGACAGTGGAAACACTGATTCAGAGGGGACAGAAACTCCCATATTGGGGATAAGTGCCTCTGAACTGCACAATGATTTTTTTAGTGCAGTACTAAAGTCCTATTCCAAACACAAACAGCGTGGCATACTACTACAACTCCTTCAACAAAAGTACAGGAGTCCAGAACTGGAATCCCAGCTGGAAGAACCCTGGTTGAGAGCCTATAAGGATAAAAGGTTCTTCCTTATAGATGGCCTGCTCTACCACAGAGAGAAACACACAAGTGCACTCACAGTGGTAGACAGAGACCACATCTCCTTGATCCTGCAGGAATGCCATGACTGCCCCTATATGGGACACATGAGTGAAGACAGGACCAAGGAGAGGGTGGCAAGCACAGCTTGGTGGCCCAAGTGGGAACAAGAGTTGGGAGAATAAATCAACACTTGTGAGAGATGCCAAAAGTCGAATAGGAAACATGGGAAGAAGTATGGGTTACTGTCACAACCACGAGTTTGACCCTCCTCCTTGATGGTTGCGGCAATCCAACCTGGAGCCAAGTTGGGGCCAATTGGCCACATCATATCTTTTATGGCCAATCGGCCCCCTTGTATGTTCTATGGCATCCACGCCATAACACCTTCCCATGGCCATATCCTGCCGTCATTGGCCTTCTTGGCCAATTCCCACTTCACCAACCCCCAGGCCTTCATCTTTGATTTTGGGCCTGGGGGGTCATTTTGTCTTCTAGGGGCCTCCAGCCCCCCTAGCCATCATCTTTGGATTCAGGGCCACCCCTTTCATTAATGGGGTTTTGGCCTAAATGGCCTTTTTGGGCCATTTAGGCCCCCTACGGCTCCTATGGCCTGTGGGCCGCGGTCTGCGGTCCGTAGACCATTTAGGCCCCTCTTGGCCTAATCCAATGAGGCCAAAAGGGGCCAGCCACCTAGGCCTCAAGGCCAGGTGGGTTCCAAACCACAATTGGGCCCACCTGAGCCATTTTCGGCCACCATTCCCTTGGACCCAAAAGTTACCCAAAACCCCATGGACACCATTTTGGCCATAAATCCCGTAGGACCCAATTTTGGCCAGGGACCACCATGGACCAATAGTTCAGCCATGGCCTCTGGCAACCACCAGAGACCACCAGATCAGCTCAGTCCATCTTTCCCCTCAACTCCAGGGGATTTCTTCCTTTCCTTCATACCATCCGTACTCAAGGTTGCAGGCATGGTGCATATATGGTATTATATACCATTATGCACCATTTTTGCTCAGCAATCCAATGGCAACGTTTTAAGGACCCAATTACACCTTTCCAAATCAAGGTCCCAAAACCCAATGCCCATTTCAAAGGAGGATTAATCAGCTCTTCAATCTGACAAGTTATGGCGGCAATCAGAAGACTCTTCAAGGATCCCAACCACCTGTATCTGAAGGAGTTGGGTTGGCACAATTCATTCAGGACTATTCAAGGACAATTCTCAAGAGGTATTACATCATTTCAATCAGTTGTCAAGGCATCAAGTATTCAATACTCCTTGGACAACTCAATTCATCTGTACAGGCCTCATTCAATCAACCTGTATGGTCTTGGCCCAATTGGGCCATTCCATATTCCACTGTGGGAATTCCATCACGCAGTTCAAATTTCAAGATGGCCGGAACTGTATTTCCCGATCTGGACAATACAGCCATTGATCCACCTTCCAGGATCAATCTTTCAGTTTTCACATATACCAGCTACCTTTCATCACCTGGGGACTTTTTCCCCAGTTAATTAATATATTGGATTTCTTTTTATCCTTATTTTATTTCATCTTATTAAAGTTAATACTGATAATCTTAAGCCAGTCATTAGCACCCTTTCTCTTTTCTTTCCTCGCCTGTCAGTGGATATTGGTGGTCATATCCTTTACTAATTCCATTGCTCTTTCTGGAAGGTTAAAACAGTGAATTGAGGATTCACTTGGTTGGCTTTTTGGCCTCTGGCTTCACTCTTATTATTCTTTGTTATCTTTGGCATATTTCTCTTTTCTCTTATTCCTGCTTAAGAAATATATTCCATAGCATTTCTTATCATCTTTTGGAGCCCTCCAAGTGAGTTCTTGATTCCTGAGTGCCAGGCCCTCTTGCTTCTATAAGAGCTCCTGTGACAGTTACTTCAAAATATAGAAGAACCCAAACACCCATGGGAAACCATCAACATGGACTGGGTTACAGGACTTGTCCCAGGAGGCAAAGAAAACTACAATGCCTGCTTGATAATAGTTGATAGGTTCAGCAAGAGCATGAGGTGTCTACCATGCCACAAAGAGGACACAGCCATGGATACTGCCCTGTTATTTTGGAATAACATCATATCTACCTGTGGAGTCCCTAAAATCATCATTAGTGATAGGGACCCAAAATTCACATCTGAATTTTGGACCAACTTGTATGACATGCTTGGCACCAAGCTTTCTTTTTCCACAGCTTACCATCCCCAAACAGATGGCCTAGCTGAGAGGATGATCCAGACTATGGAAGACATCCTTACAAGGTTCTGTGCCTATGGCATGGAATTCAAGGACCATGAAGGATACACCCATGACTGGGTTACCCTTCTACCAGCTGTCCAGCTGGCTTATAATACAAGTCAGCACTCTACCACAGGAAAAACACCTGCAGTGGTAGAGAAAGGGTGGAATCTCCTGTTGCGGGTGGATCACTTAAAGAAGAGTCTTCTGACCATTTAACCCACAGCCAAAGACTTCCATGATATGTGGAAGAGGGCTTGTGACACAGCTGCCAAGTGCATAGCTGAGGCAAAAGAATATAATAAACAGAGGTGGGACAAGACACACATGGAACCTGACTTTAAGGAAGGGGACCAGGTGCTAGTGTCTACTCTGAACTTTAACAATCTTAAAGGACCCAAGAAGATGAGGGACTCATTTGTAGGGCCTTTCACTATCATTAGGTTGATAGGAAAGAATGCAGTGGAAGTCAAACTTACAGAGGAATTTTCCAGGAAGCACCCACTATTCCCAGTAAGTTTGGTCAAACCATACTTCCAAACAGAGAAGGATAAATTCCCCTCCAGGAAGAAGAACCCCACACCACCTGATATAGTGGAAGTGGAGGAATCCCCAGGACCTGTGAGTAAGATCATCAGGGCCAGGAAGATCAGACTTAATGGAAAGGATCAAAGACAATACTTAGTCAGATTCAAGCACCAAACAGCTGATAAAGACAAATGGTTGGCAGAAGATGCCATACCAGATGGGAAACTTCATCTAAGGAGATTCAGGGCCTCTAGTAGGACTGAACAGTCTCATCAATGATGAGCATTTTTTAGAAGGAGGGTATGTAAGCCTGTGACTCAAAACCAGAGCACAAGCATGACAGCCAAAATACCATAAACCAATGGTATAGGCAAGATACCACCAAAACATGGAGCTGAGCCAAATCAGCTCAGAAGGTATCAAACGAAAGAGGAAACTCACCTCTTTCTGAAAATATAAGTCCCATAACCATAGGACAAGAATTAACAAAGTTATTCCTGCTCAAAGTTATTGCTGAGCATAAACCTTAATTTTCACCTCTCATCTAAAATCTAGGAGGAGAGGCTTAACCCCATCAAATGGGTACTCAAAATAAAGCTCTAAGCCAGGGCTATCCAATGGTACCAGCCAAACTGAGCTAGAACCAATATTACTGGAGTTATGGTCAATTTCAGGCCAAATAAGGGTGAACAAAACATTCACCTCTCATCTAACTTCTACAGTTTTAGTGTGAGATACTTGAAGTGGGGTCTTTTTGGAAAGCAAACAATCAGGGCTATCTGGTGGTGTCATCCATTTCCCCATAGCTCAACTAGAACAAAAGTTATAGGCAAATAAGCTCAATACAGCTTTTTGCCTATACCATGCAAATGTACAAATATATTGTACATGGGATACCTTTGCCATATTTAATGATACCCATATCAAATGAGGTATCACTGTGTAGAGAACGAACAGGGCTACACACTGAACCAATTTTTAGGTTGATATCTCAAGAATTGACAAAGTTATGGCTGTTTTAAGGTCAGATTCCTACCTGCTGTCATATACAGCCTTACCATGGGATAATATCCCATAACCATGAATATGAGGTGTCAAATAGAAAAAGAAGCTTGTTTTTACTTCAAAAACTCATATGTCAGTCAATACTGGGGTCCCATACAGTTTCTGTACAGCATTCTACATGTCATACATGTCAGAATCAGGCTGTGAGGTCCCCAGATGAAAATTTTCACCCTGTATTGGTGAAAACTGCCCAGATGTGGTTTCAAAATCACATCTGAGCCCAATACAGGTTATACAGGCTGTTTGCAAACCACAAGCCAGTACTAGAGAGTGAAAAAATCTTCACTTCCTCTACGTGGAAAGGTCTAGCACCCTTTCCACCCCATTTCAGGATAAAAAGGAGGCTTTTCACAGCCAGAATTGTTTCCCCATCCTGCTCTTGAATATCCTACGTAGTAAACTGTCCAAAACAGTTTTACTCTTGGGTAATAATCAGGGTATAATTATAATTTTAATTATTGTAGTTCTTATTATAGTAATCCAACTGGTAATACTGCATCCTGGGTTCTCAATAGCGCTCACCACCACTATTTTTCAATAGTAGAACCCTATTATTATATTATAAGCTATCATATCATTAAATAACTCTTATTTTAAAATCATTTTAACGTGTCACAGTCATAGTTCTAGTTTTAAATAGCCTAATTACTACTTAAACATAGACTCCAGCTGACATTGCTAATTACTAAAAGCTTAAATAGTGTATTCATAATTAATAAAGTGTGTTTTTTACAAGCTTGATCAATTTTCAATTTTCTTGGGGCTAATTAAGAGGATAAAGCAGTCTTAATATCAAAATCTCTCTCCTATTTGAAGTTTATCTTCAATATAGTATCAAAATGATCTTATCCCAGAGTATCTAAAGTAATCCACATTTCAATCAAAAATCCACTTATTTTCTCAAACATCCACTTTGATTCAATCATAATATGAAGTTTTTATGTATAAATAAAATTTGATCCCATAAGGTTGAAAACTTTCCCAAATTGATCAAATTTCTTAAATTAAGCCTAATTCTTCCAATATTTACCCAAATATCATCATTATTCATAATGAACCTGTGGCTTAAGACATTTTTTATATATAAACTTCTAGTAAGTGCCTAATTTTATGACACAAGAATCAATTTTAATAGTCATTCAGCTGTGATAATATACAGAAAGGATCTTATCTGCACAAAGACCACTTAGATTTGTGAAAAAGGCCCTCTATCTACAAAGGAGATTATCACCTGTGCCATCAGTGGGCATAAAATTTGGCTTATCTCATTAGTTTGTAACATGTTTTTACTTTAAATCAACCTCATTATCTCTATATATTACAATATTTATGAAAAAATAAAATGGACTCAATTTGATACAGGAGGTTTATTCAACACAAATAGGAGGTGGAGTTTATTCCAAACTATTAGAAATCGATTCCATATTATTAGTAACTGATTCCACATGCTGAGAAATTAATTCTGTGTGATGGGGAATCTGTTCCAAATGCTGAGAAATTGATTCCATGTGATGGGGAATCTGTTCCACATGGCAAGAGATTAATTCCACACAACAAGGAATTCATTTCACATTAGAAGTAAGTAATTCCACATTATGAGAAGGGATCTTATTCTACTGTATGTGTGATTAACTCAAACCAGGGTTTATGTTTAGCAAACATATTTTATCAAATTTTTTCCAGTCTATTGTATATAAACATTCCCAAGCTGGCTTGAAATAAACCATTTTAGTGTGTCTTGATACCAACTATTTTATGGTAATGAGATAATTCAGGCAGTAGATTTATCATACCATACAGGATGCACAGACACATACTAGCACTCGGAGCCTATACCTTCTCACACATGAAAATTATAGCCATTAATCAATGATATCATTAATAAGAGATTCAATACCTGTGAAGAGAATCACAGATTTACTACAGGATATTCAATACACCCTCAAATTTAAGTACTTATAGTTTGATATATATTGACCTATACTTAAATCTGACTGGTATTTCTTCCAGTAAGTTCATTTGTTGAGCTTTCCTCATAATTAAATATTTCATTTCTTCATTTAAGAATATGGGTATGTAAGCTAAGTAATCTTATAGCTCTGCTCTTTTTGTAGCTTACCTCATATATTAACTGATTCATTTTCCCCTTTGAAGAATATTATAGTGAATTTCCCTCACTATTTGTTTTTTTATTTACTTTATTCTGGTTTATTTTCTTTATTAATACATATTATCACTTAGCTATCTCTTCCCCAAGAAATTGTATTCCATTTTTATTATTTAACTATTTGTGAGTGTTGAAAATATATTCATAGATTATTGATGTTTTCTATTAAAGTAATTCATCTTTCAAATATGTATTAGGAGGATCCCAGTATATAATGAAGTAGATAGGCTTGTTTGAATCATCTGAGGTTTTCTATTTTATTCTAACATTTATTCTCACAGAGAAAAGTAAGTATTTCAGAAATTGATAAATAGAAAAAATACTAAGAGATTTAATAATTATTTAATTATTTAATACCAGACTGAGGATGAAATACCTATATCAATATTTAGAAAGGAATTTCAAATTGAGATAGGGCTGCATTTCAGTGAGATATTCCTAGATTTGGAGGAAATGAAGCAAACAGACGTGATCTCATGGAATATGACCTATTCATTAGGCTGCAAGAGTAGGTATGAATTGGAATAGCTTAGAAAGTAATGAAACATATACTTTTGAGAGAATAACCTATAATTAATAGATGAAATATGTTTCAAGATGAGATTTTAATAGATGGACTTATAAATAATGTGAATCGAAATATTTAATATGAATTGAATTTTTCAATTTTTTTCATTATTTTCACTTCTCCAAAAAAGCTGTTTTTTAATTTTATTTTCAAGTAAATCCAAAGTGATTTATAAAGAGATATTTTCCAGAAGAAAGAATGAGAATTATAAATAGATTTTTTTTTCAAGACAATTTTTGAAAAGAAGTATGGATTGCATCCCAAGTTTTTTTCTCATTATTATTCAAAATATATTTATCCCTTTTTTTAAAGAGTTGAGATTTATTTAGAGAAATATATTTTGAGACTTTTAATTTTTTCTTCAGATAATGTAATATTGAATTTGGCATTGTAAATTGCTATTTACTTCCCTTCAAATTTATCTTAAATGCAAAAATTCATCTAGAGAATTCATATAAAATAACTTTTAACGAGAGGAAATTCATTCACCTTTCTTCCCTAGTAAGCTTCCAGAGCATGAAGAACTGGTTCCATGTTTTTCTATTAAATAATTAAACAAATTTATTCTTTAAAGGTACTATTACTTCTTATATCATTAAATATAGTCAAAAATAAATCATTATATCCAAAAACAAATATCTTTAATTACTTAATAATGAAGGTTTGTAATTTTTTTCTGTTGAAATATGTCATTAAAAATTATAATTATAATGAATATGAAATTTTTAATGGAGAAAATGATGGGTGAAAAGAATAATGAACCTTCTTAGGATAATAGAATTATTCTTTATAATAAATTTCCGAAAAAATATGCTTTTCAAAATTTTTTATAAAGATCTAATAACACAAGAAAGAAATCAACTTCAAGCTATTTTTGATAAAAAGTTTTCAAAATATGCTATAAAAAACTTAAGAAATAATTATAATACAAGAAATGCATCAAGTCAGAAATTATACTCTTGGATCCTCTAAAATATTTTTGAAATAATGATTCAGGGGATTTTGTGTAGTTGAAGAGGTATATGAGGCATTTTATATGGTAAAAGGTGGAACCGTAAGGTATATAAGCATATTCAAGCTTTATTATTGGAAGTCTGTATTGCAGATTAATTTAAAATGAAGAATTGTTTTATGATAAAATATTATTATAGTATTTATTGGTGCAATTTTGTTGAAGGATAATTTTATGTATAAAAAAGGGAAAATAAGGCTTCTGAAGTTACTTAAGAGAATAATTAAATAATGAAATATACTAGAGAGAATACAAATATGAGATATTAAGTTTGAATTCAAGGTAGCCTAATTTTTATTTTAACTAAATATTACCTCAAAATATTGTTAACATGAGTATATAAGTGTAATATAGCCTTATTTATCATCATTGAAGCTTGATGACGCCTATCAAAATTTTAGCTCCCGGTTTTCAGATAGGCCAAAGTGTAATTATGCCCTTGGAAGATTGACTCTGAAGCTTTCAACAAAATATTTCTAAAGAGATTATTAAGCTTTCAAAGAGTAGAATACAGTGCTTATCAAAAAACTATCTAAGATCCTTTCATAAATTTCAAAAATTAGGAAACAATTTTCAAATCCTTTGAGATTCCAAAAATGGGAAAGCTTAAACATTTCTTCCTTTTTTCCTCTGCACGCTCATTTTGTATGAATCTTACCTCTTATAATTGCCTGAAGCTATATTATCATTTTTTAACCATATCAACTGGATTGAGGCAAGACTTAACAGCCATGTTTTAGATCCCGACTTATCTGGGAAGATTTACATAAAGTTTGTAGTTTCACATATAAAGTTTCAATTGAGCTATAGGTGGTGTAAGATAATTCATTATTCGAACTATAAATTCTCGAATATTCCCAATTAATTTGATATTCTACTGCTCTTCTTAGAAATTTTGAAAATACACTTTTGTAGCCAACATAGATGGATTAAAAGTTCATTTTGGGTTTAGAAATCAAATATAGAATAATAGAAATACATTTTTTTTCTCAAGGGAATCTCATAATAAAAGGTTATTTAGGGTTTCCTTAATTTAAAGATATAAGTATCATATGGAAAATCTGAATTATTTTTCCTGTATTTGTATGAGCTTATTTCTATTATCTACATAAACTTACTCTTCACAAAAGGAAATCACATAAACAATGAAAAGCTAGTTTCATATGAGGGTAATCAGACTATTTAATAGGCTTGAAGAAATATATCTTGGAGATGATTTAGACTTAATTTCAGAGAAATATTTCGACAGTAATTTATTTAAAAAAGCTAGTTTGTCGAGCTCAGAAGTCTTGAGTGAAACCTCAGAAAATCAGGTATGTAATAAATATTTCAAATTAAAACACATAAATTGGTCTATTGTGGACATTTCTACTGTAGATTCAAGAGATTTATCTATATTAATGGTGAAAAGCTGAGTGGTACGGAAATTATTTTTTAAACCTTGAGCTTATTTTATATATTAATAATAAAGAAGAAAATGATACCAAAAAGTAGTTCTGAATATGTGATTATTTGTCAGGAGAATTGTGATTTGTAAAATAAAGAGTAAGGAATGAGCTGAAATATTCTTTTAAGTCATCATAACAATACAAATGATAATTGTTTTATAGGAGGAATTAATTAAATTATATTCCAATAGGAACTAAAGCTAAATGCTATAGATATAAATAGTAAAACTAGATCAAGAAAAAAAAGAAAGATAAAGTGATTCTTGGTAAGCCTTTGAGAAAAAAGTGTAAAAAATAGAGCAAAATTATAATGAAATAACCCAAATTGTCTGATCTGTTATAACGAATTTTTTGAGCTGAAAGGATGTTTCGGTGGTTACATAAAAAGATTCATTGTTGATTCAAATAATCTTATCATTTATAATACTATAGTAGCTAAAAGAATTTACTGATTGTTCTTAGGTTGTAACCCAATGATAAGATATAATTACCTTGAAATATTAAAAAATCATTTCAATTGCTTATTGAGATAGAATTTTAATTGGAAAATATTAGAAGGAGATATTTGGTTTAATACATCAATAGAGCTCAAATAGGAGTTCGCTTTAAAAATACCGTATTAATGAATGATTATTAGCTCAATGAATAAATATAAATAAAATATTAATCTTCATATGGAATATGGATATTTCATTTATTTAAAAAAATGAAATTTCAATTGAAAAGGAAATTTATTGAGTATAGAAGATGGAAGAACGATCAGTATCTTGGAAGGTAGTTTTAATTAATTGAATATGATCTTTTATCTGGAAGGCCTTTTGATATCAAGTTATTAAGAAAAGGCCGATAGATGAGTAGAAAAATGATACAAATAGAAATAATTTTAATCAGGAAGAGAAATAAATTTTTACCCAACTATTGAAATAAAGGATAACTGACCATCATCTTAGATATTTTTTTCCAAAAAATAAAGCAAGAAAATATTATTTTAATTTAGATTTCCATGAATCATAATTCTGAGAGTTTATTGTTTGAAAATCACCAATTTATTCCCTTATGCTAAAGCGGGTTACTTTAGTCTTAATGAAAGGTAGTCTTTTTCCATGAGATAAAGCACAAAGTGGAATCCATAAAGCTTCATAATTCCTATGGTATTTTATTTTCATTTGGGGATAAGTGCCTTATTCGATTGTACTTAGTAATTCTGAATTTCTTTTAGATATTGAGATTTTTTATATTTATTTTGCAAATATCAATTATAGCTCCTGAACAATGAGATATTTTCATTTCTGAATATTCTAAAACTTACTTATCTTTTTACCTTTTTCCAAATTGTATCTTGAAATTGATTAAATTTCTTGATCTTTAAATATGAATGAAGCATCTTTTCATTTTTAGAATATGATTATTAGAAATTTGTGAATATTCTTTATGTGAAAATTTCAATATTTGATTTTTTAATTTACTTCATTCTGAATTATTTTTTTTTTCTTTTTCATTTATGATCTTATTTGAAGTAAAACAAGCTAGTTTATCTTATGTATCAACAATGAGAACAAATTTAATCTGGATTTATAAAAAATTATAATATAGTTCAAGCTTTAAGTATGAAGAATTTGAGAAATAATTTAGATCACATTCAATTGAGGATGTCGTTGTTTCTTCCTTTCAAAACTTGAGTATTCTTTGGTTGGTGATATTATATAACCATTTTCAGAAATGAATATTTTTGCGCTTGAAATATATATTTGTATTTTGAAAGAAATTTCCTTTATACCCCAATTTTCTCAATAATATCTAACCCTAATAATATATGAAATCCTAAATTTATTAATTTTTTTGAGTTTCAAATATACTGAAAGCTTTATGTAAGCTTAAATTATTACCAAGTTTTATTATGTCCCAAATTAATATTTTCAATTTTCATAGAAGGCTAAATTTGGTTTTTTATATTAAAATTAGTTCTACTTGATATTGACTTAGATTATTCCTTTCTCAAAACTCCCTTATTTATTACGATTGAATGTGATATAATAATAGGAATATATTTGAATTTGTACACAGTCTAACATATTACATGTTGATCAACACGTTTTTTGGAGGATTTTTAGTTTAGATCACTTTAATACCATCATTATTTTCAAAAAGTGTTTCCAGAATATCTCATTATCACCAGAAAAATTTTCCCAGAACTGGATGGCAAGTAATATAATTTTACCAAAATTTGACATCAAATTTAACTTATTAGTAGCCCAAAATTCACTCTGAAATAACCATAAAACAGCTAGCACTCATGATACAACATTTCTCTCACCTATTCTGTGATTTTTCCAAGATTTGCTGTCAAGGTCAGAAGCAAAATGCTTTACTAATTGAAATGATGTAATTTGTTTCTGAAATTTTAGCATTCTATAAATTTGTAATGCTCAAAAATAACCCAAAAAATATGAGACACACCATCCTTTTACCATGAATAATAATAGCAGATGGTTATTTATGAATAAATGTATTGATATTTGAAAAAAGATAGAATTGTTACATGACAATATACAAAGCTATAAGATATTTACTAATATAAACTTATTTTAATAGGTCTATTGAAGAAATATTCCAGCTAAAAAATGGTTCATTCATATGCAAGCTTGTTTAATGTTACTTCAGAAAATCAATTGAAATTATACAATTTTAAGTCCTCTTGTTAAGATCACAAAAGGTTATTTAATTATTTGAAAGGGAAATTCTTCAAGAAGAGCCAATTGCCTTTCTTGAAAAAATGAGGAAGAAAGACTTTTATTGATCCCATGAAATGACTACATAAATTTCCAAGCACTTTGGGGAAAGCTTTGGAAGTTTAAAAAAAACAAGCAAAAAAGGTCCACTTCCATAAGATGTTGATAAAATTTATACTTATGAAAGAGCTTCTCTCTTAAATTTAAACAGTTTTCTTTTTTAATCTTATCTAAATATCTGAAATGAAGTTCTGAATGGGTCAAGTAAGCAATTCTGTGGAGATTGTGGACAAATTTAATCTGAAAATAAATCTTAGGTCTGAGGAAGGGTTTAATTTTAAGAATCATATATACATTTGAGCTCTCAGGGTTCTATTTCTTCAAATACATTTTTTCAAACGGCCATGTGAGCCTTGGAGGTATTTTCATATACCCAAAATACCACAAATAATAAGAATAAGCTATAATGAGAATTCTAAATTTATTTTTATTATACAAACAGAAATTGAAATAGATATATCAAAATTCAATTTATCATCATAATTTCACATTAACGTTCTATTGAAATTGAAAATTTGAAAACATATTTTTACATGAATAATTGGAGTAAAAATACATTTTCTTCAAAAATATTCAAATTAAAATATTTTTTGAGAAAATGGTAATAAATTTTTTTAAAATTTTCCTTGCAATAAATACACTTGTGAAAGTTATTTCACCATTGGATTCCTCATGAAAAATCAGGTGGTTTTGCCTCTGAGTGAAAGTTCTGTAACTAAAATCTAAATAAGATTGAATTGAGTTTTTAGTATTTTCTGTATGAAAATCTGAAAATCCTCCAAACTTGAATTTACTTAACACAACATGTGGTGTTAATAATAATTTTTTATGGTGAAATTTACATCTGGTGTGTAGTCTGGAAGTTATGAGGAATTGAAGTCTTTTCAATTTAAATGTCAAAATGTGTGTGTGTATTACTGTCAGCCTATGACTCAAAACCAGAGCACAAGCATGACAGCCAAATACCATAAACCAATGGTAAAGCTAAGATACCACCAAAACATGAAGCTGAGCCAAACAAGCTCAAAAGGTATCAAAAGAAAGAGGAAACTCTCCTCTTTCCAAATATACAAGTCCCATCAACATAGGACAAAGAATAATGAAGTTATTCCTGCTCAAAGTTGTTACTGAGCATAAACCTCAATTTTCACCTCTCATCTGAAATCCAGAGGAAGAGGCTTAACCCCAGCAAATAGGTATTAACTTTTAAGCTCTAAGTCAGGGCTATCCAATGGTAATAGCCAAATTTAGCTAACACCAAAATTACAGAAGTTATGACCAAAATAAGGTCAAATAAGGGTGAATAAAATATTCACCTCTCATCTGTCTTCTATAGTTTTACTTTGAGATACTGAAAGTGGGGCCTTTTTGGAAAGAGCACATTCAGGGCTATCTGATTGTGCGTTTCATTTCCCAATATCTCATTCAGAACAAAATTAATGGAGCAAACAAGCTCCATACAGATATTGAGAAAATCATATATCTTAATAACAAAACTTGTACATGGCATAACTTTGCCATATTTAATGAACAAATACCAAATGAGGAACCATTGTGTATATCTCATCTAGGGTTACACAATGAGTCACCTTTGAGCTCAATATCTCAAAAACCAACAATTTTATAGCAGTTTTAAGGTTCAAATCCCACAATCTGGCCAATACACCTTTTCTGTGGGATGATATCCCATAACCATGTTTATGAGGTGTCAAACAGACAAAAAAGCATGTTTATACTTCAATAACTCATAGTTAATTCAATACTTGATTCCTATACAGCTTCTGTACAGCATTCTTCGCATCATACACATCAGAAGAGGGCTGTGTGGTCCCCAGATGAAAATATTCACTCTGTATTGGTGAAAACTGCCCAGATGTGGTTTCAAAACCAAATCTGAGCCCAATACAGTGTTTACAGGCTTTGTGGAAACCACAAGCCAGTACTCTGAAGTGGAAAACTCTTCACTCCCTCCATGTGGATAGTCTAGAGGGCCATTCCACCCCATCTTAGGATAAAGGGAGGCCTTTTCTCCACCAGAAAAGGTTTCCTCATCCTGCTCTCAATTCCTATGTAGTACAACTTTCTAAAACAGCTATACTCTTGGAAATAACCAGGTATAGCTATAAATTAAATTATTATAGTCTTTTATTATGATAAACCAATTGATAAGGCTGCACCCAGGGCTTTCAACAGTGCTCACCACCACCAAAAGTTCTTTTTTTAAAGCCCTTATACTTTAATTAAAATGCTTTCTTATCATTATTATCCATGTCACAGTCATAGTCTACGTTGTAAATACTATTACTATCACCTCTTCATAGACTCAGTATGGAAATTACATAATCAAACTTGGCTTTACATATTTGGAATCCATAATTAAAGTTGTGTTCTGTAAATTTAAATTTAATTACATATATAAATTTGTGCTATAATACATGATGGGGAATTAAAGAAAAAATATATTGGAAAGATCAATATTTTGGGGAAAAAGGAATCCTCCCTCTAAGGGTGTCAGACTCTCCCAAATTCCTATCTGACAGTCATTATATGTCAGAGTTCATGCAAAGGTTCCCCACTTCTGGTCTGGAATTGAGTCATAGGGTCTTTGAATAAATTGATGATGAGGTTTTGATACCAACCAGGTCATTTTTGACTGTTTCTAAGAGGGTAAAACTACCCTCAAGTTAAAAAAATGTTAGCAAAAGAACTTTTAACTAGTTTGGAGGTCTCTTATACACACTCTGATATGTTTTTAAGGCTTGAAACAAGGTATTACTGTAGAAATGGCTGATTTAGGGGTCTAAAATGGCTGAAAATAGCAAAAAATGGCCACAACCAGCCCTTTTTTGGTCCAAAAAACAGGGTTTGATAATGCCATAATTAGCTTTTCTGTTGTAAGTGTGTTTCCTACGACTGATTAGAGTAAATTTTCCTTTTTGAGTAAGAAAATTGGTGGCTATAAAATAATGTCCTCTTTGCCCCACTTTTCTCTTCATGTTAAAATTTTTTCCTTTTATAATTAGTTTAATAACTGTTAAACCAATCAGAAAAATATTCCAACCAGCCTTTTTAAATCATTTTAAACCTTTTAACAATGTGAAAATTCATTATAATAACTGTTTGTAACTCTTATAATAATTTTTACCATTAAAAAACTCCACAAGTGAATGAAAGCATCTTTCATCACTGTTAGCCTTGTGACTTTATTTTCAAGCTCACTCTGGTAGCTTTTAAATGTGTTTTCCTTTTAATATTCCTCTTAAAGGCCCTTTTATCATATTATTTCCTGCAGTTCTTTGTCCAATTAAACCCGATTGAAGTTGCTCTTCAATAAATCTCTTTTGTAGCCTCAAATATCTCTTGTAAAGTATTTTTGGATAAATTTTCATTGTTGATAAAACAATAAATCTTTAAAATACCCTTACTTTATACTAGCAAGGTTAAAACCAATAAATTTGGATTTTTTTCTGTTAAAAATCTTAAAATTTACTACCTTTAATTGAATTTTACCTTGTAAATATTTTTAGGACAGGAAAAGTACTTGATTTTAAATCAAAGCTTTATATCCACTCCTTACAGGAACCTATTATTGCAAATTGGGGTAAACACACTCCAAGGGCCATTTTTGCTCCCTGGGACATCCTCTCAATGAATTTTCCAACAATTCCATCATTTTTTGTGCTATATAGTGTGACCCCCCTAAAATGGCCGTTTTTGGGCCCTGGCCACCCCCCTGATATATTTTACCACCATTTCAGGTTTTTGAGTGTTTAGATACTGAAAAAAACTTCAGAGATACAGGAGATCAACTCTAGGGGGTATTACTATTTGTAATCCAGCCAAAAAACAATAAATGGCACAAAATGGCCATATTTTTGCAGTAAAGTGAATTTTGGTAGTCTATACAGTTGTAATATGAATAAAATTATATACAGTTTAGTTCTTAGAGTAATATTCTTCCATACTCCCTCTTTATGAGGGGCCTCCACTATGGCCAATTGGGTGAAAGCCACCCAAAAGCATCATTTCTGGCTATTTTTGGGCCTTGAGACATCCGCTTAATTTATTATAAGAAAGATACAGAAATTCTTGGTAAGATTCTTGGAAGACCTAGTGAAGGATTTTGTTATATAAACTCAGGAAGATAGAAAAACAAATGACCAAAGATGTCCTATAAGCTGTATTTTGTGGGTCTCTTCAGGAAATTTGTCATGAAAGATGTATTTAATTATGAATTCATAATCATATACAGTACTTTTTAATCATTCCCTTAATACTCTCTTATTCCCTATTTAATTTTTTCTTCCTTTCTTCATCAGCCACTAGTTCCTCCCCTCACATATTATTCAATGCCTTTCTTTTTAAAATTTCAAAAGAATTCTAATGAATTAATGTATAATTAAAACATTTCCTCAAAACTTCTGTCCCACATCATTCTGTAATCTTAATAAGCATTTTATTGATAACTAGGAATAAGCTGCTTAAACTCTTTCAAATGAGAGTTATTTTGGAAAATGGATTTGTATTTTTCATAATTACTTGTAGTTTTCTGGCTTATAGTCAAAAACGAATGATTAAATCATGAAAATAGTACCCAGAGTTATTAATTAGATAGAAATATTACTATAAAATAACTATAAATATTTAATCCTTCATCACAGGACAGGAAAATAATGCTTTGGTATTTTAATTATATTCAAGAAATGCCATGGGAGTTTTTATTCTACACAACAGGTACTTTGAGTTCATGGAATATATTATTACTGTACTTTAAGCTGCAGTGAATTTTGTTAATATATGAAGTGCCTCTTAGATATTCCCTACTAGCTCCCAACTTTTTTCATTTACAGGCCTATTTTATTTTAATTTGACCATGAATCAGATTCACATTTATTAATTATTATGTAAGTTCATATTAATAAGCTAAGTATATTATAAGTTTCATTCCATTCAAAAAACGTTTCATGAATAAATATGTTTCATTAAAAAAATAAATCCATGAAATCAGAAATCTTTAATATATATATTTTCAGGAATTCTTCACATAGATATGAAGAAGTGAAATTGTTTCTATAAGATTCTTCTATTAATTTTGTTCTCAATTTATTTCAGATTAATATACGTAATAACTCCCAGAACTTTGCCTATATCAGTTTTTAATGAAGTATTGTTAGCTTAAAGCTTGAAAAACAGTTAATAATGTAAGATTTGTCTATAAAACTGTTGATAATAATACTATTTATCAACAATACTATGACTTTTCTTATGAAATATAATAGATAAATTCATTATAACCACAATTAAATAATAAATTACTTAATTATTTCTTTTACTTTTTATACACTAATAGTGATTATAAGAGTAAGCAGTAATTGTCTACAAGAATCAATTACAACAAGTATTTAATAATAAAACTTCTTTACTAAAATAATAAAATTATCTTTTGACAGAATAATTATAAAAATAATTCTTGAATAAAGCTATCACTAGAGAAAAAAATTAATAATTAAAAGAAAAACTCACTAATACTCCAATAATACCTTATATAATTGGTAGAGAGATTTCATGGATAATTTGGGTATTTAAACAATCAAAATTGCTTTATAACAATAATGAAGCAATAAGATAGCTACATACTATTGGAAATTGTATATTCCTATTATTTAGAAAGATTTAACAAATACTTACTTGTTGGTACTAAAGATATGATTGAATAATAAGATGATTTGTAAAAAAACAGAAGGAGGAGGCCTATTGTAAGTCAATAACATCTCAAAGAGGCGTGCCATGAAGAAAGGTGAAAAGGAATTGAGTGAGAAACCAATTTTACTCTTTGGATTATTGATGGAATCATCTGTTGTCATGTGGGATTATCATAATTACTCAATGAAGGCTTTTATTTGACTGCCAACCCATTTATGGTTAATAATAAAAGGAGTAAAAACTGTAAATATTCTTTTATTTAAAAATAGGAATTAATTTCTCAAAGTTATCAATGTTATTGGATATTTAATCACAGGTTGTATTTTCTGTGAATTTTTGAAGATTCAGTGTTTCACGTGGAATCATCAAACATGGACTCTAAGTAAAACTTTGAATTTGAATTATAAAGTGATAATGATTTTTGGTTTCTTTATCTAAAACAACATCCTACATTCATCCTGAAAGGTTCAAAAGGATTCATTAAGAATTGTACTTTGAATGAAATATTTGAACTTCTTACTTTATTTCTATGTTGAATTGCAAATAGCACAGTATACCTGGTTGCCATGAGGTAAATGAATGGATACTAGTCCAAAGAAGGTTCTGATTAATCTTTCAAGGCTTATCCATGGAAAACAATTAATAATTTACAGGGTTAGAGGCATCAAAGTTGCTCTTAGCCTCCTTGTCCTGTCAAAATAGCAGCTTATTTGCAATTTTCTTATGATTTAAAGGGACTTTAGCATGGTAACCAACTTCCCAAAATATTTTTGTGTACTAATTGAGCCATGATCAGCCATGGACCCAAGCTTTAGAGCTTCCCATGCCTCAGAGTCCTCAGAAGATGGGTACCCTGGCTCTCTTTGATTTCTTTTGTCCCCCTTAGCTATTTTCATGTCAAAAATCCAATATGGGTGTACCAAAACTGTATGTAGGAATACTGTATTTTTAAGTGCCAAAAACATGCTTAACACTAATATTAGTGTATATATAACATGGGATTGTTTACATTCCCATTATTTGGAATGAAATTCAGAAAAACAAAAATTTTCACAATTCCTTTATGTGGTCTTGATGACATGATGTTGGATTATTTTCCATATTACCACCTCATAGAGAAGCTTGAACTTATTCTTTCTGTGTCGCTACCATGAGTGAATTTTTGTTTAGAATCTAAATCTGGAAATAAGTCCATGGATTTGCTTACTCACCAAAACGTTATTCATCTTTTCTTAAATAAAAAATGATGAATTTTGGATATATGCATAACTTATGGGTTATTCATACTTTAAAAATTAATTTTATGTTTATTCTGGCCTATTTGGTATATAAAATATACCTCAAGGCTCACATTCCCTCTGAAAAAAAATTCAATTGTACTACAATTTGTTCAATGATATTAATAAGAAGAAGGACCCAAATTGGGTTAATGTACATGTTCCAACCTCTTTATATTACTCATATAAAGTAATTTAAAGCACATTTATAGGAATATTCTGGCTTTTTGCCTTCTTTCACGCCCAAACCTTCTCAAACATTTATATGAGTGAGGGATATCTTATTTTTCCAACAATTCATCTTCATGTACTGGATTGCTATATCTGAAAAGATATTCTCTTTCATTTTACCCCTAAGTCTCCTTTCTTTGATGACTTTCTTTATCTTTTTGTCCTCATTCTGTTCTACTGGTGGTACAGTTAAAGGATTTGGGTTCCTTAAAGGAAAAATTTCTTTATCACCTGGTTGATAAGATTTTTTCAAGCTTATTGGGAAGGTGGGGTGTTCATTTTATAATTAAACACTTAATTTCATTTGAACTGCATTGATTCCATGTGAGACAACAATAACAAAAGCTCTTAAATAAGAATCTTTGAGCTTCTTTGGGCCCTTGATATTATTTAAATTCAAGGTTGAAACTAGAAACAAGTCTCTTAATTTGAAGTCTGGTACTTTATGACTCTTTTCCCACTTCTTTTCTCATAGTCAGAAGTGTCAATAATGCTTTGTTTTGCATGGTGTTTCACTTTAAAAAGCATAATTTTGAAGCTGGAAGCTGTTGGATGGATGTAAATTCAGTCTCTCCTCAGTGTGTCTGCTGGGAGTCTTGGATCCCATCCCTTTTCTAACATAGCAGGAGTTTGACCTGTGGAAGAATGAACTGATGTCTTATATGACAGTCCTAATGCAGGTATTAGAGTGCACCAGGAATGGGTAAATACATCAGATTCTTTAAACTTTGATCCATAGGGGAATAATCTCCTTATCATGTATTCTAAATTTTGAATCATTCTATCTGCTATCCCATCATTTTTAAAATGATATGATGTATAAAACGACAAATTGGTCCCAAACTATCTATGAAGATTTGTCCAAAGCCCAGATTTGAGCTTGGGGTCTGTGGCATTAATGATATTCTTAAATAAACCTGTATGAGAAATAACTCTATACCATAGAAGGAGAGCTGTATCTGTGAGCCTGTGGGATATGTATGACATACCCATAAGACCACAAATAACTTTTTATACAGTTGATTTAGTCATAAACAGACTTATAAATTGAATTTGAAACAAAAAATAACAAAAATAAACATAAATTTCTTTTGGATAAACAAAGTTACAATCATTATTTAATTTTTGGATTCTACCCCAAAAATAACTTAGGGTAGACCCATAGGGTGGTATACCCAAAAATGGATATTTCCTATATTATGAGAAGATTTAAGAATCTCACAGTTCAATTGCAAATTTTGCAACATTTTTTAAAACTGTTAAATTTAAGCTTAAATAAGCTTAAATTTAAGTTTCATGAGGTCTATGCAAACTTACCAAAATTTTATTTGAAATTGAGGTGTTGTGTATTTTCACTTAATTGGCTAAGGATTTTCCATACAGAATTTAAATCCTGTGTGAGCTCAATTTAAACGGTTTTGCAGCAATAGTATTTCTTTACATAGATAAAAAGACAAAATCTAAGCAGAAAGTTGGGACAAAAGAAAAAGACCAAATAGAGCTGGGGTACCCAACTTTTGGGATATGCAAGGATTCAGTTAGTGAAGTGGCAAGAGCACAAGTTAATGTAGCATTGTAGTCATTAAATATCAGATCATTGTTGTAGATAGAATATATAGATCTTATTGTAACACACAAGTTCAGTTTCCACATCCATTTTGGGATCCTGAACTTGTGTGACTGTGTGTGACTAATAGGCCATTTGCCTCCAACCTCTTACAGGTTGAAATCTGTGACTAAACAACGGTGTGAGCCTGTGAGGTATATATGACATACCCATAAGGCCACAAATAACGTTATATACAGCTTATTTAGTCTTGAACAGACTTTTTGGTTGAAATTTAAAAAAAAATAACAAAAAATAAGTATAACTTTTGTTTGGATAAACAAAGTTACAGTTATTATGTCAATTTTGCATTCTACACCAAAAATAACCTAGGGTGTTATACCCAAAAATGCTTATTTCTCAAGTTATTGGAAGACTTAAGAATCTCACAGTAATAATGTGACTTTTTTCACATTTTTTTAAAAATTGTTAAATTTAAGCTTAAATAAGCTCAAATTTCCAGTTGCATAAGGTTTATGAAAACTTACCAAATTTGAGTTAAAATTGAGGTGTTGTGTATATTTACTGAATTGACTAAGGATTTGCCATACAGGATGTAAATACTGCATGAGCTCAATTTAAAATCATTTAAGGCCATAGTATGGCTTTAAATAAATAAAAGGGCAAAATCCATGCAAAAAGGTGGGACAAAGGAAAAAGACCAAACAGAGCTGGGGTACCCAACTTTTTGGATCTGCAAGGATTCAATCAAGGTTGTCCCCCTGTATTGGAGGATTTTCACTCATATTCAAGATTTAAGATTAGACTTTGATCCAATCTTAAAGTTTAAACTGTTTTGATCCCAATTTGGACAGGTATTTCAAGCTGCCAAAGGGTAAATTCCAATATGCAAGCTTGAAATTAAAGTTTTACAAGCATCAAAACCTTATCAAAAGTTAAGGTTTAGTGTGTATTGCTATTTTACATGGAAAAATAGCAATAACTTCAAAAATTCATTCAAAATCCAAGTTTTAATTGATTTGTTTGAGACTCTCACACAGCTTACAATTCAACTTTATCTTTGTAAGCTGCAATTTCAAGTATCCTTTATAAGAAGGTTTTATTGGTAATTAACCTGGAAAATTCCTCTTTTAATTATACTTAGCAAAAACTAAGATTTCTTTAAAAATTAATTAAAAATTGAGTTTAAAAGATTCCTGCTTGAAACTTAACTTTAAATTTGTTCAGGTGATGAAGTTTAATATAAATAGACTTATTTTATATTAAAACTTAAAATAATTGACTTAAATGAGGATTAAAGTTACTTGGAGTTAAGAATAATACCAGTAACTTTAGTTACCTTAAGCTAAGAATTTTTATTTTAAGCATGGTTTTTCAGTTTTGACCTGAGCACGCCCTCTATATCAATTTTGAATCATTATGGATGCTCTTCAGACATAAAAAGGGTCTATTCATCACTGCTTTTGTCCATAAATTCAATCCAATCCAATTATATTAGAAATTTCAACAGGTTATGATTTATTACATATAAAATATTATCATTCAAGTAATTCTTAATTTGTTTTATTCTTTATTAATTTTAAATTAAAGAATTGAAATCATAGAATTCAGATTATTGTTGTAATCACCAAATAATATATTTTATTTTATAAAATTATTGTATTTAAAATATTGTTTAGAATCCAAAGATTCCTCTTAAAAACTCTTTAATAATATTTTTCATTATAAAAAGGTTATTTTATTTTTCAAAATATTGATCTTTGGAGTGTTTTTAACTTATAATGATTATTTAATATAATAACTGTTGTATTTTACTTGTTGTATTAAATTTATATTATAAGTAAGTTTTCTCTACAAATCCTATATCTTTTTTATCTATGATTAGTTTTTTTATATATAATTTTTCTATAAGAACTATATCTACACAGTGTGTTTTATAATTTCTTTTTATAAATTATATTTATATTATTTATAAGTGGTTAAATATTCATATTTTCCACATGTAATTGTCTCATTAAGAGCTTTACACTTCTTATTGTTATAACTTTCAGTGACTATAACAATAATAGAATAATTATTAATATTTTTTTATTATTATATTATATAATAATAATTAGATTTATTGTTTTAATAATTATATTTAATTTGTAGCTATAATATTTTGTTATATTATATTTTTCTACTGAGGACAGTCATAGTACTCTTGATATTGTTACTACTACCAAGAGTTTCATAGACAAACCTTACATACTGAGTGTTTATGCATGCATGTGCCATTAATGGTCATAACTCTATTGCATGGCAATAAAACTGAATCTTTGTCATACTCATCTCCAACAATACAAAGTTCCTCAAACAATTTCCTATCCACTAATAATCCTTCATTTATACCGTCCAACATAGCACATATGTGTGAAATTCATGATGAAGACAAATATGCTATAATCAAATGCTTACAACAACAGCTTATGCTACTAAAAGCCCAAAAGATTCAAGATGATCATTTCTTTCACAAATTTTTCATGAAAGAACCAAGTTCTTTCATTAAAAATTTGGTAATACTTTCCCATGATGGCTCTAACTTTGAATAGTGGAAGGATAGGCTCAACCTCTCATTAGAAATGGTTTTTCCTCCTAAAAATAACTACTGCAACAATCTAGACAACTTTGATGGTCTGAAACCATTCAAAGAAACATAACTCCATAACCCTATCATAAAAACAATCAATACTTACTTCTACCAATAGCTACTAGCAAAGGATAAGGATGCAAAACCACTCTTCAAAGCCATATCTGATAGATGCTGCCAAACCACCAAATCATCTTCCCTTGAGTATATATATGAAATTTTATCCTTAGAAAATGTTTATTCAGCAAAAGCTCATGAAAAATGTCTATCAATGTATCCCAGATTACAACAGTTTAATCTGAATGCCTTGAAGATCTATGGCCTTTTTCTACAAGCTACAGTTTCTTTGTCATTATCATCACTAGGAAATATATTTTGTCAAAATGTAAATCAAGCACTTAATCGAGAAAAAATCATTTCATCATTTGAAGATGTCTCCAGTGTTATCAAGGATGAAATTAATAGCACAAAGTGACTAAAAGATATTAATACCAATGCTACAATTATGTCCTTAAAAGCCAATTTCCAATCAGACAATAAACCTGTAATATCACAAAATGGTGGTGTTAATCAACACCCTAATTCTTCATCATTACCTCATAACCAAAGCTTCATCCAGCTTTATGGCAGTAAATGTGTGTACTGTCAAAAAAAGGGGCACTGGTATATCTATTGAAAGCAATATGAAAAGGATTTTAAAGACAAAGGAATACTACTTACAAGACTTCCTAGGAATTTCTAACATCTTGTATTTAATATGATTGTTCCAAATGCTCATATTTCCATCAGAACTTCCCAACTGTACCCAGATGGTAGTCAACCACAAATTATCCATGCCCAACATATCACAGATGTCAATGAAAACCCAATATTACCGGACTATGGTTCCTTGGAGAATTGAGAAGCAGATCTCCTTTTTTATTTGATGTTATGCCGTTATCAACACCTATTGCACTACTGCTTGCTGATCTAACCACCGTCCTAGACGCAACAAGAATTAGCCGACTGTGCATTCCATTAAAGGAAGGCAAACTGTACGTGGACAATGTGTATTTTTGAAACTCTATTTCTGGAACACTTTTATGTCTGGGCTGTCTGGTATCAAATGGTTTCTCCATTATAGTATCTGGCACTTCTCTTCAACTGCTATCAAATTCGACTACTCAATTCTCCACACAATTCAAGAATTACTGCTGGTATCTTAAACAACAGTATTGTGTATAAGAAATATCAAATACTCCTCTACAAACCTCATTAAGCTGGCACTTCCATCTCAGTCATGCATCGGATAAAAGAGTTAAAAGTTCCTTCAAATTATTTGTACCAGGCTTTGATCTAAAAACCTGGAAACCTTTCTATTGTGAACAGTGTGCTAAAGGTAAAGGAGCTTTAAGTCAACCATATCTTGGAAGCTCTCTTTTATCTTATACCAATATACTTGATCTTGGTTTTTCTGATGTAGTTAGACCTATTAATGCTAATGATAGTCCTCTGCGATATTTTATCACCATGCATTATCATAAGTCCACTTATGTTCTATCCAAATCTATTTCAGCTAGAATTGAATTTGTTCCAACCTTTCAAAAATTACTTGAGTTTTTCAAAACTAACAAAGGTATTTATCCTAAATTTGTGAAAATGGACAATGCTAAGGCATACATGTCAGCAGCATTTTCGATTTTTGTGACTCTAGAGGAATCAAACTTGTGCCAACAGTTCCCTATACTCCGACTGATAATGGTGAGGCTGAAAGGCTTAATAGGACGATTGGAGAATAAGCAAGAGCAATTTTCCACTCCAGTGGACTGCAAGATAAATTATGGTCTTATGCTTACCATGTTGCCACATATCTTCACAATTGTCTTCCAAATAAGAGAATGGATGAACCGACACCAATATAAATATTACTTGGAATTAAACCTAGTCCATCAACCCTGTATCAGTTTGGCACCAAAGCCATTATTCAGATCCCGACCGCAACTCAACCAAAATTGTCACAAAATGCCTACGATTCCATACTGATTGGGTATCCAGCAATTGGTAGGGGACAGGTTTTCTATCTACCTTCTAATCATTTCATTATAAACTCAACACAGGCTGTTTTTCCCAATACTCTCCAAGCCCCACTTGTTAAGTAAGGACACCCTAACGAAATGAGTTTAGACACCCTTCTGAACTCAATTTTGATGAAACTGGGAAAGATACCAACCAACAGCATAGTTAATAAACATCAACAGAAAATTGACAATACCATTATTATAGCTGATATGAGTATCCCGAATAACATAAAGGATGAAATGAGATCACCAGAATCTTCTCAGTGGATCCAAGAAGCTAGAAGTGAATTACATAAGCTTGATAAGCTGAATGTCTGGACAGCAGTAGACCCCTTACCAAATACCAAAGTCTTGGGTGCACAATGGGTATTTGTTCTAAAACATGATTCTGATGGAAAAATTGTCAAATATAAGGCACTTTATTTTGTTAAGGGCTATAATCAGAAACCTGGTAAAGATTTTGTTTATTGCTATGCACTAAAATCCTCTATTGTAACTCTTAGACTTATAGTGACCCTTATAGTCCAACAAGGACTTCATATGATTACATTTGATGTTAGTGGTGCTTATCTACATAGCCCAATTGAAAAAGAAATTTATGTCAAGGCTCCAACTGAATTATGATCAGAGCTAAAAGGTGAATTCATGAAGCTTAATAAAGTCCTTTATGAAACTAGACAGGCTGCTTGCTGCTGGTGGTATTTTATTAAATCAATCATGAAAGAAATTTTTCTCCAAGAGACAGAAATAGAGGCATCACTGTATCTTTATTAACATGGTAACGATTATATCATTGTGTGGATGCATGTTGATGATGGGGTAATATTAGCTAAAAACTTGATTTTATTATCCAAAATGCAAAGACATATGGACTCAAAACTTATGCTTAAATGGAATGACAGTCCAGAAAAGATAGTGGGAATGAGATTACAAGTAAGAAATGATGAAATTACACTGGACCAACAACTGTTTGCAACAAAAATAGTTAATAGGTATACGAGAAAATATACTTTCAAGTCAACCCCTTTACCTCAAATCTTCAAACAGACTTAAACAAAGGAATCCAAATTTCAATAAAAGAATACCAAAATTTAATTGGATCCTTAATGTCTCTTGCTACTGTCTCAAGACCTGACTTGGAATTTTCAATCAATTTTTTAGCTAGAAATAACCATTCGCCAACTGATGAGTGTTGGAAATCACTTTATCATGTAATTGGTTACCTCAAAAACACTTTTAACAAATCTTTACAGCTTAAACCAAATAAAAAACACACACTGGAGCTATGGACAGATTCAAACTGGGGTGGTAGCTATGAAAGATCAACCTCAGGAGGTGTCATCAAATATGCAGGTTGTCCTATTCAATGGATATAAAAATGGCAAAAAATTGTGGCAATGAGTAAATGTGCTCCAGAATATTTGGCAATGGGTGATACTGGGAAACACCTGGCACACCTACTCAGAATTCAAAATTGAGCTTCAATCTTCCATACATTGTGACAATCAAGCTGCTATTCTCATTAAAAGTGACAATAAATCAAGAAAACAAACTAAGTATTTAACACAAGCCTTTTACTTTATAAATTATATAGTGTGACAGGAAAATATTCAATTGGATTGGGTATTGACTAAAGACTAAATAGGAGATATATTTACTAAATTGCTTACCCCAAATCAACACAAAGGATTTCTAGAAGGGTTGAACTTGTGATATTGGGAAGGGGTGTTAGTGAAGAGGAAATACCACAAATTGACATAGAATTGCAGTAATTCAATATAGATATTCAATATCGGATCATTGCTGTAGATAGAATATATAAATCTTATTGTACTACACAATTTCATATTCCACATCCATTTTGGGATCCTGAACTTGTGTGACTGTGTGTGACTAAAAGGTCATTTGCCTCTGACCTCTTACAGATTCAATTGTGGCTTTCCACATTTATTGGAGTATTTTCAACCTTATTTAAGCTTCAAGATTAGACTTCGCTCAAACATCAAGGCTTGAACTGGTTTTATTCCAATTTGGACAGGAGTTTCAAACTTCCAAAGGGTAAATCCTGATATGCCAGATTTTAATTGAGGTTTTAAGAACTTTCAAAGCTTAAATAAGCTTAAAAGGTTCAAAGAAGATGAAACCTTTAAATCCATAAGTGTCAAAAACTTATTAAAAGTTAAATTTTTGTGTGTATTGCTATTTTATGTGGATAAATAACAATAACTTCAGAAATTCATTGAAAATATGATTCTTGATGTCTTTGTCTGAAGATTTCACACAGCTCACAATTTAATGCTATATGTGTATAAATTAAATTTTAAGTATCTTTTTTAAACAGGCTTAATTGGTAATTAGCCTTGAAGTTACATTTTTTAATTATTCTTAAAGAAAGCTATGATTTCTTTAAGAATTAATTGAAAATTCAGTTTAAGATATTTTTTCTTGAAAATTTGTTTTTAAGTTTTTCATGTGATGAAATTTAATATGAATAAACCTAAAATGATTAATCCAAAGAGGATTAAATCTACTTGGAGTTAAGAATAACACTGGTAACTTTAAATTGGAATAAAAAATAAGTTACCTTAAGCTAAGAACCTCTTTTTTGAGCATGGTTTTTCAGTTTGGACTTGAGCACTCCCAATTTATTCATTATTAATAATGAGATCTGTTCTGCAGGCATAAAAAGAGCCTTCAAATCCCTGTTTTTTCCTAAACCCAATCATCATTCCAATAATATTAGACATTTAAACAGGTAAAGTTTTATTAAGTATAAAATCTTATTATTGAATTATTTCTCAAGTATCTTATTCTTTATCAATCATAAGATTGAAGAATTGAAATCATAGAAATTAGATTATTTTTTTAATCACCCATAATAAATTCTATTATATAAGATTATTGTCTTAAATATCTTTTAAAATCCACAAATTTGTCTTAAAAACTCTTAAATATGCTTTTTATCATAAAAAGATGTTTTATCTTTCAAGGTATTGATTTTTGGAATTTTTGTAATGTATAAACATTACTTAATATAATAACTGTTTTTTTGACTTGTTGTATTAAATAAATATTATAAGTAAGTTTTCTTTAAAGATCTATATGTTTTTTATCTAATATTAGTTTTTTTTATATATTTTTTCTAAAAGATTTATCTATGCAAAGTGTTTGTGAGATATCTTTCATAAACAATATCTATATTATTTGTAAATGGTTAAGTATTATTATTTTCCACATATAATTTTCTCATCAAGATCCTTATACATTCTTATTATTATAGCTTTCAGTGACTATAATAAGAATAGAATAACTATAATTTATTCTAATCATTAAAATTTTTATTTTTATTATATTATTTAATAATAATCAAATTATTTTTTTATAAAATTATTATTAATGATTATGTTAATTTGTGGCTATAATATCTAATTATATTCTATTTTACACTGAGGACAGTCACAGAATTCTTGATATTTGTTACTATTATCCAACATTTCATAGACGAACCTTACATCTGGGGCCTGGCCCCAATTGTAAACAATGTTTTTGACATAAATCATATTTTGTACCTTATTTTTCAATTTTTCGATGTAAGATTTCTACATTTACTTTGATTTTGTCTTTTTTGGGACTTATCCCTTATAAATAATATTTATAATATTGAGAAATTTATTTTTCTTAAGAATATTGTTTGAAAAAATATACCATTGAGTAATTTAAAATAAATTCATATTTCATAGCTAGTGGCTTTTTCACATCACAGACTTGAAATTTATTTTTTGAGTTATTCTAGTATAAAGCAAATAATCATATAATTTTAATTAATAACTTATTAATTATTCAAAGAAAGTAAAAAATGGAATAAAAAAACAGAAAGTTGGAAATCTTTACTTAAAAATGTTTCTCTTTACCATTAGACTTTTTTCTTTAATTTTGACATAATTTGACATAAATTACATTAAGAAACTTCATTCAATAAGCTGATTTAATAAGTTATTTTTATTTATTAATAAAATAGCCTATGTTTTTTTCTCTAGTGTCATCCATCAGAGAAAGCTCTTCTGACTCTAGTATCTCAGAGTCAAGCATTGAAATTCAGACCAGTTCAGTACCAAGGGGTTTCATTACAAAAGAACCCTTTAAAGGTAAAGCAGGTGAATTGAATCAATTTAGTAGTCTAATTTTCTTTACATTGACGTGAAATGACTCCTACTAGAAGTGGAATTAACTAATCCATCCAACCAAATGGATTTGGACCAGGACATCCAAGTCATAAATCCAAAAGACAAGAATGTCAGCCCAGAGGAGAGGCACAAATGGAGGATTGCAGAACTTTCACCAGTTTGTAAAGGTTATCCAGAACCTTTGATGCTCTTCTTGAGATTATAGAAGCTGAAATAGCTGCTATCTCTGTTTTCAGATCTGAACCAATTCCAACAGGGAAAAGTGGAAATATACCAGTCTCAGTACAGGAATTGGTTTATGGTGGAAAAACAGCAGGAGTAGGAACTTCTTCCAAGCTTCTAGATAAGGAAAATGAATTCCTATCTTCAAGTAAAGAGTCTCTTGGGCCCAGAAAAGAAAGAGGACCTTCTGAAGGGCTGTATACCCATTTCTTGCAAAGGACAAGTCCAAAAGAAAAAGGATTAGCTGAAAAACCAAAGCATTTTGTCAGAGGACCAGAAGAAAGCGTTGGCCCAAAAGAAGGACAACAGCCCAGTGGAAGCTCCACAAACCTCCACAAGCAATAATTCACCTCAAAATGCTCCAAACAAGATAACGCAAGCCCCAAAGAGCAAGAAAAAGAAATACGGAAAGGAAAAGCCCAATGGGAAAAAGCCTTACCCGGAATTCTAAAGAGGAAAAAGAAAGCCATGGACAATGTGTTCAATGTGGCATTTTTGATGGAACTCAAAAACAAGGAGGAGGAAAGAATGAATTAATACTTTACAAAGAAATAGAGCTTATAGAGCTTTTAGCTCATGTTGAAAAATGTAATAAAGAAATTTTAGAAAAGCTTAACAATTTTGAGTATATCCAACAAAATCTGGCTAGAAAATCTTGGAATTGATAGAGTCAAAAATACCCTTATAGGTCTGGAAAATTTAAATAAATACAATTCCTGGTCTTTGACACATATTTTTAAGATAATTGAGTCTAAAGTGGCCTTTCTCAATCAACCAGATGATAATTCTATTTCTTTCATTACAAAACAATTAAAAGACTCAAGAATACAAGTTCAAATCTTGGAAAATACAACTGGTTCTACTTCAGCTCTTCTCCAAGCAAAATTGCAAAAAATTGATAAAGCAAAAATTCAATTTAAAGAAGACATTAAATCAATGATAAATAATATATTACTGGAAAATGAGCTGCCAAGACAGTGCACACCAATTCTTGACAGAAATGTTTTTAGCTTTAATAAGGACTTACATCATAAAATTTCAAGAAATGCAGGAGTGGAAACTGCCTGTAATTTCAAGAACATTCTCATATTGGAGGAATTGCCAACCTTCAGTGGTGAAGGGGAATATAATCATATGGAATGTATGAAAATAATTGCTATTTTTAATGGAGACTTTAGCATACCAGATGAATACATATATTATGGACTACACTCATTTTTTGCCAAATCAGAAAAGGAATGGTAGGATAAAATGAGACCAGACCATGGTAAACATTCCTGGCTTTGGTGGAAAGAACAAATTATTTTCAAATGGGAAAATGATTCCTGGATATTTAAAATGGAAAATGATTTTGAAGAAGCCATTTTTGATATTGAGAAGGACAGGCCCATGTCCTTATTTCTTAAACAGAAGGACACATTAGCTGCCCTTAATCCTGATATGTCTGAAACAATGGCACATAAAAGGATATTAATAAAATGTGGTGGTGACCTTGAGCATTCTATAAGAAGCAGATGTATTGAGCCTTGCTCTACAGAAAATTATATAAATTTCATGGAATACATCACTACCAGAACCAAAACTGGTAGAAATTGGTATAAAACACCCAATAGATGATTAGACTAGTGAAAACCAATTTAAAGACCAAATAAGCCACAAGACAGAGCTCCTTTGAAATTTCATGAATTTGGAAGTAAATCTCATTTGGCTAATACTTTTCCAAATAGAACAAGAATCAATGGGATAGAAATTGAAAAACATGAAGACACAAAAGAAAAAGGTGATGTATCTGTAAATGAAAATGATTATGAGCCTTCTGCAGAAGAACTACCATATAAGCTTAGTATAGATACAATTAATGACCCTTTGAAGTCACAGAAGTGCATACTCAGTTGCCAAAATATAGTGATGAATTTATGGATCTGTAACAACCATCCATCAGGGGTAAGGGTATTCATTCATACACCCACTCAAGCATCTCAAATCAGCAGATCCAGCACTTGTATCAGCAGTCAGTTTCAGCAACCGTCATTCTGAAACATTTATACAGCTTGGTACCCCAATACAGCCTGTCAATACCTGTACAGGTTGGATTCACCCAATACAGTTTCAATACACCAGTTTGAAACTGTATGATCACTCAAATACACCACACCTCTTGTACAGTTTCTGTACAGCTGTACAGAACCTGTATTGGCCAGACTCAATTCAATCATCAATTATTCTCATGAAAATTCTTCCTCTGGATCAGGGATGGTGATTCTCACATATACCAGCCCCTCTTTCTCTCCCCTGGGGACTTTTCCCCAGTTAATTATTTTAGTTTATTTATTATTTTATAATTATTCTTATCCTTATTTTGGGTATTATAATTATTTAATTTTAAGTTAGTCTTTGCAGTTTCTCTCTTTGCCTGTACAGTATGAGTTGGGTGACCATATCCTTATTAACCCTTCTCTTTCCATTCTGACAGGTTGAAACAGTGGACTTGGACTTGTTTGTGGTTGGCTCTTCTATTTCTTACTCTTATTTCTTGTTGCTGCTTTTCTCATATTTATTCTTTTAGCAATTCATCTTTAACACTCTTAAGTGTATCCCTTCTTATCATATCTTTGAGCCCTCCATAAGTGAGTCCCAGTTTACTGAGTGCCAGGCCCTCTTCACTTCGAAGAGCCCCAGTGACATTGAATTAATTAACTCATATTTGATTCTTTCTTTTCATTCATTTATATTCATTTCTCTCATTCATCAATTATGATCTTTTATGACTTAATGATCTTTAATGATCATGATTTTTTCTCTCTGATCAATTTCATCTCATTCATTTCATTCATATGAAATTGATTTTTCTTATTTCTTAATCATTGCTGACCATTTCATTCACTTCATTTCATTTTATCAAATCAATCTTTTCTGTGTTCTTATTCAGGTCTTATTCAGGATTGATTATTGGTTTATTGGTTTAATTGATTGGATTATTCATTGGGATTCATTGGATTATTGATTCAGCGGCTCAGGATTCTTATTTGGATTAAATTGATTGATCCTCAAGAGCTGATTTTGATTATTGATTGAATTTGAATCCTCAAGATATTTCATTGATCCTCAAGAATTGATTTTGATTATTGACTGATTTTGACTCAAAAATATATTGAATTGATTTCTGAAGATTTTAAATTGATTGATTGATTCCTCAAGACCTTGATTTCATATTGAAGACACTGATTTATTGATTGATTGTTGATTTACTCAAGATTATTGATATTTGATTTGAATTGATTGTGGATTGTTGAATTGATTTGATTATTGACTGAATTCGATTTCACCTCAAGATTTGAATTGATTCCTCAAGATTCATCAACATTTTATTGTGATTGATTTGGCCCAGTTCTGATTATTATTCTCATACCATCAATCTTTATTTCATTTTATTCAAAATGCCAGTTCAGCAGAGTCCCCCAGCCAAAAATACTAGATCCCAAAGAATTCAAGCTGTTCTCACTCCTACAGCAAGGGATCCTCTTGACCTCACACCATCAGTTCATCAACTGAGTGTAAATTTGGACAGAGGACCACCAATGGAAGGAGCAGCACCCTCAAGAAGAGGTGGAATGAAATCTAGAAGATCAAGATCCTTTTCTGGACTTTTGGGTGGCTACCCTGGCATGTCTGAAGGTGCAAGAGCAAGACAAGGAGAAGTTGAAGATGAAGAGGGGGAAGAGTCTGTGGAAGAGGGAGATTCTGGGGAAACTTAAGTGGCAGATGCCTTGGCGAATGCTCCAGAGGTGCCTCAGGGTTCTAATCTAGCCCTTTCTAGTCAACCTCTTGTCTCTCAAACTGATCCAAGTCTCCTCAAGATGATGGAGCAGATGACTCAATTCATCCAAAGCCCCTTCTTTCAAGACTCCATCCATGAAGGCACCTGATTCTTTTGATGGTACTCAAGGTCATAAATTGAGAGGATTTATCCAATCCTGTCAATTAATCTTTCATAATGATCCAGCAAATTTCTTCTCTGACAGGAAGAAAGTTCTTTACTCAACTTCTTTTCTCACTGGTAGAGCTGGAAAGTGGATTGAACCCTATCTCTCAAATATCTCCAATGAAGACCCTTCCTACCTCCTCAATAATTTGCCCTTATTTGAATCTCAATTATTCACTCTGTTTGGTGACCCCAATGAAGTCAGGAAAGCTGAGCAGGAGGAGGACAATTTGGGGATGAAGGAGAGTGGTCATGTTCCCTTGTACATTGCAGATTGCAGAAGCTTAATGTCAAGAATTGGAGATTGGGGGGAAAGAGCTTATATCCATGTTTACAGAAGAGGATTGGCATCAAGACTATTGGATCAGTTGGCTTCTCACCCTGGAAATTTTGATACTCTTCAAGAACTTATGGATGTCACTTTAGAGTTAGACACAAGATTTCATGAGAGGCAAAAATAAAAGGGTGGCAATCAAGAGAAGAAGCCTCCTGTTAATGGATCCAATCTCTCAAGTTCTCCTCAGAATTCATCTTCAAAGAGACCTTACCAGAAGAAGAACAAGAAGGGAAAGCAATCTCAATCATGGAAGGACAAACCCCATTCTGCTCTCCTCAATAAGGACAATAAATTAATTGGTTCTGAAAAGGAGAGGAGGATTCAAGAGGGGTTATGCACTTATTGTGGTGGAAAGCACCCAATTGCAAAATGCTTCAAGAGACCTCAGAACAGGCCTGGGTCATCATCAAGAGGCTTCCCTAGCAAGCAGGGAAAAGCCTGAGTGGGGATCATGATGTGTTCAATGGTTCTCACTTATTTCCTTCAAGAGCACAATTGTGCACTCTGAATACCAGTGTCAAGAAATCTTTAAATTTTCTTATTTTCTCTTCTGTCTCTGATATTTTTTATAGTATTCTCATTGATTCTGGTGCTACAAACTCTTTTATTGCAAATAGTTTTGTTCTAAAGTACTCATTGACTCTGTCAGAGCTCCCCAAAAAGATTCCTCTTTTCATTCTGGATTCTAATGAATCCCCTGCCTTGTTCATCACCCATTATACCAAGTGGGTAGTTGACTTGCCTTCCTTCCCAAGCTTTGAATGGGACTTCTTTATCATAGATTCACCCAAGGGAGAAGACCTGATATTGGGCTATGATTTCCTTTACCATTTTAATCCCATTATTGATTGGAAAAATGGATTGATCACCTATGATTCTAGTCATAAGGATTCTAGTGGTATTATTCCTTCTACTAGTAATGACTTAGCCACTGCTGTCAACAGTGTTGCTCTGGTTGGTGAACTTAAGACACCTTCCCTTCCTTCTTCTGTCCATATCCCTTCCATTATTCCCTCTCAGTCATTACTTCCATCAAGAGATGAAGTCCTCAAAGAGATAAAGGATGTTGGAGAAGATGTTGCCATGTCAGGATGATACTATGATAAAGGTATAACTAGGCTAATTACAACTTGAACTGTGTATGTGACACGGCAGAAAATGATTTAAAAAAGATTTATAAGGGTTTTATAATAAAATGAAAGGGTTCTACTATTGAGGAATAGTGGTGGTGAGCGCTATTGAGAACCCTGGTTGCAGGCTTTATCTGTTGGATTACAATAATAGAGTCTACAATAATTAAGATTATAATTATACCTGATTATTAACCAAGAGTAAAACTGTTTTTGACAGTTTACTACGTAGGTTATTCAAGAGCAGGATGAGGAAAGGGTTTTGGCTGTGAAAAGCCCTCCTTTTATCCTGAAATTGAGGTGGAAAGGCTGCTAGACCTTTCCACGTAGAGGAAGTGAAGATTTTTCACTCTCCAGGACAGGCTTGTGGTTTGCAAACAGCCTGTATACCCTGTATTGGGCTCAGATGTGGTTTTGAAACCACATCTGGGCAGTTTTCACCAATACAGGGTGAAAATTTTCATCTGGGGACCTCACAGCCTGATTCTGACGTGTATGACGCGTAGAATACTGTACAGAGACTGTATGGGACCCCAGTATTGACTGACATATGAGGTATTGAAGTAAAAACATGCTTCTTCGTCTATTTGACACCTCATATTCATGGTTATGGGATATTATCCCATGGTAAGGCTGTATCTGACAACAGGTGGGATTTTGACCTTAAAATGGTCATACCTCTGTCAGTTTTTGACATATCAAGCTCAAGGTTGGTTCATTGAATAGCCCTGTATGAGCTCTACACAATGGTACCAAACTTGACATGGTTATCATTAAATATGACAAAGTTATCCCATGTACAAGTATTTTTGTACAGTGGCGTGGTCTGGTCAAAAGCTGTATTAAGCTTGTTTGGCCAATAACTTCTGTTGTAGTTGAGTTATGAGGAAATGGAAGGCACCATCAGATAGCCCTGATTGTGCTCTTTCCAAAAAGACCCCACTTTAAGTATCTCACACTAAAACTGTAAAAGGTAGATGAGAGGTGAATGTTTTGTTCACCCTTATTTGGTCTGAATTTGACCATAACTCAAGTAATACTGGTGCTAGCTCAGTTTGGCTGGCACCATTGGATAGCCCTGGCTTAGAGCTTCATTTTGAATACCCATTTGATGGGGTTAAGCCTCTCCTTCTAGATTTTAGATGAGAGGTGAAAATTAAGGTTTATGCTCAGCAATAACTTTGAGCAGGAATAACTTTGTTATTTCTTGTCCTATGGTGCTGGGACTTATATTTTCAGAAAGGGGTGAGTTTCCTCTTTCTTTTGATACCTTCTGAGCTAATTTGGCTCAGTTCCACGTTTTGGTGGTATCTTGGCTATACCATTGGTTTATGGTATTTTGGCTGTCATGCTTGTACTCTGGTTTTGAGTCACAGGCTGACATGCCATATCTTCACTTCATCTCTTTCAAGGGGATATGGACCTTCCTCCCTCATCTTTTCATGAATCCCTGGAGGAGCAGTGGGATGAGGAGGAAGATCCAGAAGAAATTGAAACTGTGTTGAAGGTAGTCCCTCCTGCTTATCACCAATATTTGGATGTATTCTCCAAGGTGAAAGCTGAGAAACTTCCTCCACACCGCGCCTGTGATCACCATATTGAATTGGAGGGTCTTCTACCTCCAATTGGTGTTATCTACTCATTATCAAATCAAGAGTCAGAAAAAATGCAGGCCTACATTTCAGAGAATGTAGAGAAAGGTTTCATTAGACCAAGCTCCTCTTCAACAGGAGCACCTGTCCTTTTTGTCAAGAAAAAGGATGGAGGTCTTCGTTTGTGTGTTGACTACCGCAAACTCAATGCTGTCACTAGGAAGAACAGATACCCTGTTCCTCCTATGAACCAGCTTCTTACCGTATTAAATGGTTCCACTATCTTCTCCAAGATAGATTTGCATGGTGCATATAACCTTCTGAGAATCAAAGAGGGGGATGAGCACTTAACTGCCTTTAGAGCCAAATATGGTGGTTATGAGTATTTGGTAATGCCATTTGGTTTGACCAATGCTCCTGCTTCTTTCCAAAATCTAGTAAATGATATCTTTGCAGATTTTTTGGATGTGTTTGTTGTGGTTTATTTAGATGATATTATGGTCTTTTCCAGTTCTGAGGAGGAACATGTCAAACATGTGGCCTCTGTCCTCCAAAGACTGAAGGACAATAATCTGTTTGCCAAAGCCTCCAAGTGTGTATTCCATGCCTCAAGCGTGGAATACTTGGGCTATATTGTTTCAAGTAATGGCCTCAAGATGGATTCTTCAAAGGTTCAGCAAATCCTCAATTGGCCTCAGCCCAAAAACATCAAGGCCCTTCAATCTTTTCTTGGCTTTGCCAATTTTTATCGTTGTTTCATTAAAAATTATTCCAAAAAAATCACTTCTCTCACTTCCCTTCTCAAAAAAGATTCTCCATTTATCTTCAATGAGGAAGCTCTTAGTCAGTTTCAAGCACTCAAAGAAGCTTTCACCTCTGCTCCTATCTTATCCCATTTCAATCCATCTCTACCTACTATTGTAGAGACTGATGCTTCTGATTATGCATTGGGCGCCATACTGAGTCAGGTGAATTACTCAGGAAAGCATCCCATTGCATTTGATAGTTGCAAGCTCTTACCAGCTGAACTCAACTATGAAATTCATGACAAGGAACTCCTTGGAAGAGTTTGGGCTCTCAAGCGCTGGAGAGCATTTCTTCTTTCTCTTTCCAATCCTTTTGAGGTCTTGACAGACCACTCTTCCTTGCAGTATTTCATGTCTTCCAAAGTTCTTACTCGTCGTCAGGCCCGTTGGGCTTAATTTCTCTCAGAATTTCATTTCACTATCACTTACCGCCCAGGCAGGCTGGCCACTTTACCAGATGCTTTGTCACGTTGGGACAACGTGTACCCAGAGAGGGGGTGGACTTCATCAGCAAGAATCCTCAAAATTTTCATCAAGTACTTAAGCAAGATGGAATTCAAGAGTCAAGATTCTTCTCAATAAAAGTGGAAATTTTCTCAGATCTAGTGGGTAAGATTCAACAAGAAGTATGGCAAGACAAAGACTATAAAGAAATACTCAAGCAACTAGCAAGAGGTGGATCAGTTCCAGATTATTCTCTTGAACCTCAAGCCAAGTTATTATTATTCAAAGATAGAGTGGTAATTCCAAGCAATGAAGAACTTCAACTCAATATTCTTCAAAAGCGTCATGACTCACCATTGGCTGGCCATCCTGGCCAGGAGAAGACCCTCAAGCTCATCAAGAGGGATTTTTATTGGGCTGGCATGAATCAATTCATAAAGGACTATGTGTCCTCATGTCAGAAATGTTCAAGAAACAAGAACATTCATCACAAGAAGTTTGGATTACTCAAGCCTCTTTCAATTCCGTCTGGTCCTTGGAATTCATTATCAATGGACTTCATCACTCAATTGCCACTGTCAAACAACTTTGATTCAATTTTAATAGTTGTGGACAGATTCTCAAAAGTGGCAATCTTCATTCCAACTTATGGAACAATCACTGCTCTGGACTTAGCTCAAATCTTCATTAGTCATGTATTTTCCAAGCATGGCCTTCCAGTCAGTATCATCAGTGATAGAGGATCCTTATTTTTTTCATCATTTTGGACTCAATTTTGTCAGCAGCTCAAGATATCAAGAGATCTTTCAACTGCCTCTCACCCTGAAACAGATGGACAGACAGAGAGGGTAAATCAGATACTAGAACAGTACCTTTGGATGTATGTCAGCTATCATCAAGATGACTGGCACACCTGGCTCCCTCTGGCTGAATTTGCCTATAATAATGCAGAACATTCATCAACCAAGCAATCACCTTTTTTCACCATTTATAAGAGAAATCCCAGCGTTGACTCAATCCATATTTCTCAAGACTCACCTGCTGGAAAGTTCTCAACAAAACTCCAATCAGTACAGCAAGTTGTCAAAGAAGAATTAGAGTCAGCAATAAGGAGATTCAAGAAGTATGCAGATAGAAATAGAGCAATTCCACCTTATTTCCAACCTGGGGAGAAAGTATGGCTAGCTTCAAAGAACATCAAGACAACAAGACCCACCAAGAAATTATCAGAAAGATGGTTGGGACCTTTTGAAGTTCTGAAGAAGATTGGCAGCCATGCATATCACCTCAAGTTGCCTCAGCAATGGAAGACAGTTCACCCTGTATTCCATGTGTCCTTATTAGAACCAGTCAAGCATTCAACTATCCCAAATTGTCATCAATTGCCGCCATCACAGTTTTAGTGGAAGAGCAAGAAGAATGGGAAGTGGCTCAGGTTCTGGACTCAAAACTCAAAAGAGGTAAATTATGGTATCTTGTAGAGTGGAAAGGATTCAGTGAAGACCCAGGAAGAACCACTTGGGAACCAGCTTCCAACCTTACCAACTCACCAGACCTTGTCAAGGATTTCCATTCATTATATCCAGACAAGCCTGGTCCAAATACCTCAAGAGTTTGATTTATGGTGCTTGGTGGGGAGAAGAAGTTATGAAAGTAAGTTCCTCTCCTGGCATGCACCTTTAAGGGGGTATTCTACCCATATGTTGTTGTAAGCATCACCTTGGCCACTTTGTGAGCACTTGTCAATTCTTTGGAAAGGTTCAGGAAGCATACAACACCAATACCCTCCGATTTGGACCTTATCAAGATATGGCCAAATGTTTCTTTCTTTAATTTTCCTTTCTTTCTCTTTTATTTATGATTTCATTTATGCCAATCATCATAATTCAAGACATTCATTACTTCAAATCATTTACGGCAAATCTTTTCACAAGTCATTTATGGCAATTCATCTCAGAAGTCATTTATGGCAATTCTTTTTCAATTTTATGGTGCTTGGTGGGGAGTGGAAGTTATGAAAGTAAGTTCCATCTCCTGGTATGCATCCCTGAGGGTTCTACTTCTTGTAAAACATTACCTTGGCCACTCTGTGAGCATCAAATGCTTGGTTTTCATTTTTCAGACACTTTTTGGCCAGAATCAAGCAACTCGCCACAAGAAGGACCAACCATCAGGATTTTTCTTTATTTCTTTCTTTACTCTCATTTTCTCTTATTCTTTTATTTTTCTTTCTTTCTTTCTTTTATTTCTTTAAAGCAGAGGCATCCCCTCCCAAATCATGTATTGGGAGGTTCCAATATTTTTTCATTTTTTAGTATTTATAAGAGTATGAATAGAAGCCAAACCAAACACAAACAAGAACAAGATACTGGTTTTAGCTCCACCCAAATCGTCAAAGTTCGCGGGGATTAAGTCATAAACTCATGGAGAATACCCAAGCAGAAGGGTCAAGACGTCAAATCAGCCCATGTCCAATTCAGAGAAAACCCGTAAGGAAGTGGGCCATAACTCAATTATGGCCCCCCACTCAAGCCCTCCTTGGGCTGGATTCATCACCCAGGGCCTCCCCTGCAACTTTGGGGAGGCCATGGTCTTGGTGGTCCTGGACCCCCCAATGGGTCCAGGCCATGTAGGTGAAGTTATGGGACATGGGGACAATTTATGGTCCCATGGTACCCCTGGGTCCCCAGCAAATTTGGGCCCAGGGGCTCATTTTTGTCCTGGGGGCCTCCAATAGCCCCCACGGCCCACGGACTGTAGGACCCCAAAATCAAAAAATGGCCAAATAGGCCCAGAACTCCAATGAACCCCAAAATGGCCATAGATGGCCATAGGTCAAGAAATTGACCATAATCACCTAGAACCTCAAAAAGGCCAGAAATGGCTATATGTTCTAATATGACCGAAGATCACCAAGAAGACCATAAGGGCATGAGCCCTCCAGAATTACTATAGCAAGGGCCACAGCCCAAGATTGTTATGGAGGGCTGTTGAGGCAGTTCTTTCAAATCCAATGGGGGCAAGACCCCTGAAATCACTTTTTATAAATTTCTTCTGATTAAGCCTGGCCAGATGGGTACACTTCATATACTCACCTGGCCCCATTTCTGTGAGCACAAGAGCTCAGTGGCCATCCATTTGGGATACGACCCAAGGCCAGGCCCCAAGGACAAGTAAACTCATTGAATCAGAAGAAAAGTATAGTCCAAAGTGGGGGTACTTACTCAAAGTTAAAAGAAGGGGAGAAAATAAATTTAATTGACAGAGAAGAGTTGAACAAGGATTTCAAGATAATGGTCAAAAGAAAATTTTTCAAAGGAATGTGGGGATATTGAGATGCCACTCAACAGTGGCAGGATATTATGGTGTTCAGGAGCCCACCAGTTTCAAGAGGGGGATACTGTAACAACCATCCATCAGGGGTAAGGGTATTCATTCATACACCCACTCAAGCATCTCAAATCAGCAGATCCAGCACTTTTATCAGCAGTCAGTCTCAGCAACCGTCATTCTGAAACATTTATACAGCTTGGTACCCCAATACAGGTTGGATTCACCCAATACAGTTTCAATACACCAGTATGAAACTGTATGATCACTCAAATACACCACACCTCTTGTACAGTTTCTGTACAGATGTACAGAACCTGTATTGGCCAGACTCAATTTAATCATCAATTATTCTCATGTAAATTCTTCCTCTGGATCAGGGCTGGTGATTCTCACATATACCAGCCCATCTTTCTACCCCCTGGGGACTTTTCCCCAGTTAATTAATTTAGTTTATTTATTATTTTATAATTATTCTTATCCTTATTTTGGGTATTATAATTATTTAATTTTAAGTTAGTCTTTGCATTTTCTCTCTTTGCCTGTACAGTATGAGTTGGGTGGCCATATCCTTATTAACCCTTCTCTTTCCATTCTGACAGGTTGAAACAGTGGACTTGGACTTGTTTGTGGTTGGCTCTTCTATTTCTTACTCTTATTTCTTGTTGCTGCTTTTCTCATATTTATTCTTTTAGCAATTCATATTTAACACTCTTAAGTGTATCCCTTATTATCATATCTTTGGGCCCTCCATAAGTGAGTCCCAGTTTACTGAGTGCCAGGCCCTCTTCACTTCGAAGAGCCCCTGTGACAGGATCTCATATATGTGCAAGATTCCAAAAGGCAGAAAACCAAGCCTTCTAGGGATAAAGGTTATACAGCTGGATCATCTTTTATCACTAATATTGTGATAAACAACAAAGAAGCCAAGATACATCTTGATTGAGGTGGTTTTTGCACTTTTGTTGGGAAAGATTACCTTGACAAAACCTATACCAATTGGAAAAAGCAATTAATGCCAATTGAATGTATAAAGTTCAGCAGTGCTGGCCAATATATTCATCCTTTGGGAATTCTTGAAGAAGAAATGATATTTCCTCACCCAGCAGGAATTATCAGACTGAAAGTTGAAGTTGTTATGAATAATTGCACTTCACAAAATTTCATACTTGGGAATGATTATCTCAATATTTATGATATTGATAATAATAATCATAAAGACATATATTTAACTACAGGGCAAAATAAAAGACAAAAGTTTTCTTTTCCTCTAGAGAAAAGAGAAGTAACTCTCATTAGACAAGTAAAAATGTTTAATAAGGAGAAATTTGTGACAGAGAAATTGATTGAAACACAAATCGGTCCTGAATTATCATTAAAGATGAATTAATATCTTATTAAAATCTTATTTCAATATAGAGAAGCCTTTGCTTCTGATAATTAACTACTGGGGGCTATTAAAGGCCTTGAGGTGGAAATTTTTCTTAATGTGGAAAGACCCTATCCCCCACTACTAAGAATACCAGCTTACCCAGCTAGCCCCAGAGCTAGAGTATCATTAGAAACCCATATTAATGAACTGATGAGACTGGGGGTTCTTAGAAAATTTGGATATAATGAGGAAGTAGAAGTCACAACCCCTGTAGTTATTACTTTTAATAATAATAAATCAAAGATGGTTGGTGATTTCAGAGCATTGAATACCTACACTATTCCAGACAGGTATTCAATTCCTAGAATTTATGAGACTTTTACTCCATTATCCAAAGAAAGATTCATCACTTCCATGGATGCCCTTAACTTTTTCCATCAGAATGTTCTTACACTTCATGCTAGAAAATTTGTGAGAATAATTTCTAATTGTGGTATTTATGAATACTTGGCGATTCTTTTTGGAATTAAAAGCCCACCCTCTCATTATCAAAGAATGATGAATACCATTTTCCCATATTAATTATCAGAGGGATGGTTAATAATTTATATTGATTACATTATCATTTTTTCAGAAACCTGGCAATTGCATTTAAAGAGACTTTAATTAGTAATTAAGAAAATTCTTCACACAAACATGAAAATATCTCTTAAGAAATGTAATTTTGGATTTCATGAGTTAAACGCTCTAGGACATGTAGTTTCAGGACTGAGCCTTGGTGTTGACAAAAACAAAGTGGCTGCAGTCCTACTGAAGCAAATTCCCCAGAAAAAATGAAATGATGTCTTTCTTAGGGTTTTCTAGCTATTACAGGAAACACGTTAAACCTTTTGCAATCCATTCCAGATCATTGTATAGAATTTGTGATCACCAAACTGTCTTTGAAATGACACAAGAAAGGATCAAAGTATATTAAAAGATCAAGTATGACTTAGCCAGTGCACCATTATTATTGATTCCAGACTGGAAACTTTGTTTCAAGTGTTATATTGATTCATGTGGTGAAGTTATAGGTGCAGCTCTTCATCAAGCTCAAATTGTCAATTAAAAGCCTTATGAAGGTACAGTTTGTTTTATCTAAAGACAAATAAAGCCGACTGAGGCTAGATATGGAGCAAGAAAAATGGAGTGCCATTTCCTTGTGTAGGCTCTGGAAAACCTTGTTATTATATTCATGGTAGTGTGTTTGGAGTAGTTAATTATTGTAATTCAGTGAAATAACTTCTTAACAGGAAAACGCCTAACAGAAACATGTTAAGATGGCAGATTGCTATACAGGAGTATAGAGGCAATATGACCATAGTACATAAAGCTTGAAATTTTCACAAGAATGCTGATTGCTTTAGTAGATGGGCAATACCCAATACACCTGACCATCTTGCTTATGTTCTTGAAAATTCAGAACCTCAAATTACAATTAAGGAAATTAGCATTACATATTTGGGAACAGAATTCTTTGAAGAAGGTAGAGACAGCTATAATCAAGATAAGAATTTCCATATTCTTACTTCTCTACTTGAGAAGTACTGTTAACATAAAGCTTTGGCTAATTCTTTAAATTATATATGGAAAACCTCATATTATAATGGAAGATTCCATTTATGTGATGGTATGTTTTATCATAGGTCTCAACACACATGTGTGATTGTCTTATATAGTAGAATTTTAATTAAAATAATATCACTAGATTGCCATTAAAACATTCATTCTGGACATCTTTCTGAAGAAAGAACAATGGAAAGAATTAAGACATGTGCTTGGTGGCCATCTTTGATAAAAGATGTCATTGAATACTGTCATAGTTTTGACAGGGGTCAAAATGCCAATAAAGCTACTGGTAAAAGATCTGGTTTGATAAGTCACAATCAAGAGCCCAGTACCCCATGGTAAGTGGTTCATATTAATTGTGTAACTTCCTTGCCACCTGGTGGTAACATAACTTACAATGCATGTCTTGTTATTGTAGACAGATACAGAAAACTGCAATATTTTTACCATGTCATAAAGATGACACAGCTATGGATACAGCTCTTTTAATTTAGAATAGAGTTATATCTCATACTTGTCTCTTTATAGATATCATTAATGAGAGAGACCCAGAATTTACATCAGTCTTATGGAAAAGATTACATATTCTTTTGGGTAAGAAAACTGTCATTTGCAACAGCTTAACCTCCACAAACTGATGGATTAGAAGAAATAATTATTCAGACCATTGAGGACATGATCTAAAGATTTTGTGCTTATGGCCTGAAGCTTAAATATTCTTATGGCTTCACTCATGATTGGTGTACACTTATACCAGAATTGGAATTATCCTACAAGGATTCTATCAATTATTTAACAGGTAAGACTCCTGAAATGTTGGAAAATGGATGGAACCCTAAACTTCCAGTTGATACTTTGAAGAAATCCGTAGCTGATATTCATCCAACTGCTTCAGGATCTATATTACTTCTTGATAAAGTTAAGTATCATTCAAATAAAAGCATTACTGATGCCTTTGAATATGCTAAACAAAAGTGAGGTAAAATTCATAAAGCCACAGAATTCAAATTAGTGGACTTGATACTAGTGTCAACCTTTAAAATTCATAATATTAAAGGCTCAAAGATATTGAAAGATTCCTTTTAAGGAATGTTTATTACCAAATATCTTCATGGAACAAATTCAGTACAAGTATAACTGTGAGGAGAATTGGAAAATAAACATTCAACCTTCCCTGTCAGTCTAGTAAAGCATTACACTTCAAGTGATAAGTAATTATTTCCTTTAAGAAATGAAACACCCTTAGAAGTACAACCACTGAAACCAAGTGAAGATAAAAAGGTTCTGAAAGTCTTATATAAAGAAGACTTAAGGAGGAAAATGAAAGAGAATACTTAATAAGATACATAAACCCACAACATGAAGATTAGTGGCTTCCAGAGAGTAAAATACCTGATTCCCAAATGTTTCTCAGAATATTCAGGCATGAGAAAAGACCAATTCCTCACTAAAAAGTTTTAATTTAGTGCTTAACACACTAGAAAGTATAAGTAGAAAGGCTGTATAGTAGATAATTCCCCCCAATTCATTTTGGGGTATACTATTCAATGAGAAATTGTAGTACAATTTATTTTGGGTGGTAGGGAATGTGAGCCTGTGAAATATGTATGAAATACCCATAAGGCCACAAATAATGTTTTATAAAGTTGATTTAGTCTTAAACAGACTTATAAGTTGAATTTGAAGAAAAAAATAACAAAAAATAAACCTAACTTTATTTTGGCTAAACAAAGCTATAATTATTATGTCATTTTTGGATTCTACACCAAAAATAACCTAGGGTAGTCCCATCAGGTGTTATACCCAAAAATGCATATTTCTTATGTTAGAAGAAGATTTAAGAATCTCATATTAAAATTAAAACTCTTTTAACATTTTTTAAAATATTTAAATTCAAGCTTAAATAAGCTTGAGTTTAAAGCTTCATAAGGCTTATGCAAGCTTACCAAAATTTTAATTGAAATTGAGGTGTTATGTATCTTTACTCAATTGGCTAAGGATTTGCCATACATAATTTAAATCCTGTGTGAGCTCAATTAAGAAGGGTTTGCGGCCATAGTATGGCTTTAAATAGATAAAAGGGCAAAATTCACACAGAAAGGTGGGACAAAGGAAAAAAGACCAAATAGAGCTGGGGTACCCAGCTTTTGGGATCTGAAAGGATTCAATTAGGGTTTTCCACATGTGTTTGAGTATTTTAAACCTTATTTGAGCTTTAAGATTAGAATTTTATTCAGCCTTAAAGTTTAAACTGGTTTTATCCTAATTTGGGCAGGAATTTCAATCTGCCAAAGGGTAAATCCTAATATGAAAGCTTGTAATTAAGGTTTTAAGAGCTTTCAAAGCTTAAATAAGCTTGAAACTGTAAAGCTATAAGTGTTAAAACATTATTAAAACTTAGATTTTGGTGTGTATTTATATCTTATCTGGAAAAATAACAATAACTTCAAAAATTCATTAAAAATCCGATTCTTAATGGATTTGTCTTAAATTTCACACAGCTTACAATTTGATTTCAACTGTGTAAAAATAAAGTTTTCAGTATCTTTTTTCAACAGGTTTAATTGTTAATTTTTCTTGAAATTAACTTTTTTAATTATTCTTAAATAAAATTATGATTTCTTTAAAAATTGATTCAAAATTTATATTATAAGAGTTTTTCTTGCTACTTTCTTTTTAAGTTATTCATGTGATAAAAGTTAATATAAATAAACTTCATTTATATTTATATTCAAAATAATTGATCCAAAAGAGGATTAAAGCTACTTGGAGTTAAGAATAACACTGGTAGCTTTAAGTTGTAATTAAAAATAAGCTACCTTAAGTTAATAACCTTATTTTTAAGCATTATCTTTCATCTTTAACCTTAGAACACCCTCTATATCTATTGTTAATCATGAGAGCTGTTCTGAAGGCATAAAAAGAGCCTTCTCAGCACTTTTTTTTCCAAAAACAAATTATCATTCCAATCATATTAGACATTTAAACAGTTAAAGTTTTATTGAATATAAAATCTTATTATTAAAGTATTTCTTAAGTATTTTATTCTTTAATAATATTAAAATTAAGGAATCAAAATCATAGAAATTATATTATTTTTGTGATCACCAATAATACACTTTATTATATAAAATTATTGTCTCAAATAACTTTTAAAATAAACAAATTCCTCTTAAAAACTCTTAAATATTTTTTTTATATAAAAACCTGTTTTATCTTTTGAAATAATTATTCTTGCCATGTTTTTAACTTATAAACATTATATAATATAATAACTGTTGTTGTTTGACTTGTTGTATTAAATAAATATTATCAGGCAGTTTTCTTCAAAGTTATATATCCTTTTTATCTAGTATCAGTTTTTTATATAAAATATTTATATAATATTTATCTCTTTCCATCTGTGTAACCTTTGCCTCTAGCAGGTTTGGTCTTCCACATCTGGCCTCCTGGATATTTATCAGGTTGTAGCAATCTTCACTATATCATGGCAAGTGAGTATGAACTTCAGTGACTTCAAATAAAACTGTAATGTTTTCAATAGGATAGTCCTCTGTTGTTGTTTCCTCATAGATTGCAGAATCTTGGTCTTATTCTTCTTTCTCTTCAGCCCACTGAACCTTTTCAATAACTTGAACTTCATTGATTTCGGTATTTTTTGTTCAAGTGTTGACTGAATGTGGGGGTACTTCCACATTTATGACACTTTAAGACAGGTATTTCTGGTCTTCTCTCCTCTTTAGAAGTCTTTGGGACCATTTTGGACTCAATAGGGTTTTTAGTCCAGGTTTTACCAATTCTTGTCCTAGTAGTGATATCTTCCATTGCATTAATAGAGTCCTCTGTTGAACAGGGCTCTACACATCTGAGCTAGATAGCATGTTCTAGTTCTCCTCCACATTTTCTTAATATTTTCATATTGATCATTGAGTCAGACATATCTGGGTGTAAATCAGATAATCCATCTTTCTGTTTGTGAGCCTTAGAGGTAATTTCATATACCCAAAAGACCACAAATATAAAAATAACATATTAATATAAATAAAATAAATTTATTTATATTATTAAAATAAGAATCAAAATATAAATATAAAATTATATTAAAAATAAAAAATTAATTACAATTCAAAAATAAAAATACATTAAATTTTGTAAGTATAAAATTACATTTATACTTGAAAAAATTAAGTAAAAATAAAATTTTAACAAAATTGTGAAAAAATAAATAAATTTGGAAAAAAGTTAAACAAAATTTATTATAACTTTTTATCCAATAAATAAATACATAAAAATTATTTCACCATTAGATTCCTCATAAAAAATCAGGTGGGGTCACCTCTGAGTGAAATTCTTGTAACTCAACTCTAAATAAGCTTAAATTAAGTTTTTAGTATTTTCAATACAAAAGTTGAAAATCCTCAAAACCTTAATTTAATTCACACCACATGTGGTGTTAACCATCAATTTTTGTGTTAAAATTGAGGTGTTGTGTTTAGTTTAGAAGTTATAAGGAATTGAAGTATTTTCAATTGAATTCAATTGAAATGTCAAAATGTGCGCGTGTATTACATAAGTGAACTTTAATTTACATATGAGGTGTCAATTATTACTGTATTGTACTGTACAATTGAATTGAATTACATATGTGAATTATAAGCATAATACATGATGAGGAATTAAAGGAAAAATAAATTGGAAAGATTAAATTTGGGGGGGAAAAGGAACTCCAGCTCAAAGGGGGAGCTAGACCCCCAAAATCCTTTCTGACAGGCGTGGAATGTCAAAATTCACGCAAAGGTTCATCACTTTTGGCCTGGAATTGAGTTACAGGGTCTGTGGACTCAATTGATGATGAGGTTTTGATACCAACTGGGTAGTTTTAGCTGTTGCCAAGAGAGTAAAACTACCCTTAAGATAAAACAATCATATTAAAAAAAAAAAGTTTTAACTGGTTTCTACGCCTCTGACACACATTCTGACGTGTTTTGAAGGCTCTAGGCCTAGTATTGCTATAGTAATGGCTGATTTAAGGGTCTAAAATGCCTAAAAATGGCTTAAACCAGACCTTTTTGGTCTAAACCAGGGTTCAATGATGTCATAATTGGCTTTTCTGTTGTCAGACTCTTTTTCACGACTGACAAGAGTAAATTTTACTTTTGGAGTAAGAGAATTGATGGCTATAAAAGAATGTCTTCTTTGCCCCACTTTTCTCTTCATGTTAGAATCTTTTCCTTTTATTAATTAGTTTAAACACTGTTAAACCAATCAATCAAAGATTCCAACCACCCTTTTTAAATCATTTTAATCCTTTTAACCACGTGAAAAAAACATTATAATCATTGTTTGTAACTCTTATAATCATTTTTACCCCTGAACCACCCCAAAAGTGAATTAGAGCATCTTTCACCACTGTAAACTTTGTCACTTTGTTTCCAAATTCACTCTGGTCACTTTTGGGCGTGTTTTCTCTTTAATATTCTTTTTAAAGACTTTGTTCTTTAATTAATTGCTTTCATTTCTTTGCTCAATTAATTCCAATTGAAATTGCTCTTGAAGAAATTTCTTTTGTAGCCTTAAAATATCTCTTGTAGAGTATTTTTTGGATAAATTTTTATTGTTGGTAAAACAATAGATTTTTATAATATTATTGTTTTATACTAATAAAGTTATAAACAATAAAATTGGCGTGTTTTCTCTTAAAAATGATATTTCATACTATTTTTAACTGAATTTTACCTTATACAAATTTTGAGGACAGGAAAAGTACTTGATTTTTAATCAAAGTTTCATATCCACACCTTACATTTGGGGGCCCCGTCGGGAATATTTTACCTGTGAAATATTTTTTTACTCTTTTTTCTTTTTTCTTATATTGAAAAATTTAAAAACATATAAAAAATACTTATAATTCAAAAAATCCATAAAAAATAACTTTTTTCATATTATAAGTGAGGCTTATATTTTTATTTCTTTTTTGAAATAACCTTTTTTTTACTTAATTAATTGGCTTTTTCATTAATTTTAGTGTCTGACAACGTGGTAAGACAAGAAAACATTGAAACAGCCTCAACAGTCACCAGCATTGTTCCTGCAAGCACTATTAATTCAGACCATAATAGTACTGTAATTGTGACTCAAAATAATCAACCTGAACCAATATCTTCTGAATTAATTAACTTGGACATAAGTAATACTCTTCAGAAAGCTAAGAATTTAGCCAATAGTAAGTTTTTTGACGTAAAAATATTATTTTAAGCCTTCAACCAGGTCAGGAGCCAGCTACAACCCCTCAAGCAGCTCCCAAAAAGGTAATAGACGTAATTATGGCAGAGGCCAACCAGGTACAGAAGGAAAGGGTCAGTTGATGACTTCCAAACAACTAAATTGGGTCATTCTGAAGCTGATAATACCATTTTACCTTCAAAAAGAGCTGACACCGCCACAACAAGCCTCTGTGGACATATACAAAGCCAGCCACAGTGCATACAACAATGCACTTCAATTCAAGGAGTACCAGATCCTTGCAGACCTGTGGAAGAATTGCATGAATTCTTACCTGACAGTAAGAAAATTCTTGGGCCATCCCAACACTTGCAAATTGCTCAATGGATGGCATCCATTGATGGAGAAGAAAAACATGATGCTTTTGACACTAGAATGGAGGAAAAACAACCCTCCACCACCCAAACCAGTGCCAAAAACAGCCCCAGTGGCCAGCAGCAGCAATTCCAACGTGAAAAAGCAGCCACAAACTCCAAACAAGGGCAAAGGGAAGGCACCAGCCCCAAAGCCTTACAGCCAGGGCTACATAATCCCAAAGATTCAGAAGGATGCCATGGAAAATGTATTTCAGATGGCCAGAACCATGATGGAATTACAGAAGAAGGAGGAAGCCAGATTAAGGTTCCAGAAATGATTTCTGACATATTTGATTCCATCCCAGAGTTGTATAATGCTATAAATGATGTGAAAAAACATCTTTCTGATAAAAATGAAACCATTTGTAACAACATTAAAACAAACAACCTGAGTCTATGCCAAATTAATGAAACACTTATGTGTTTTGAAAAAGTTTTAAGGACAATTAAAAATTCCAATAATGATAATTCTTCTAATAAAATAAATGAACAATCTGCCATTATTAAAGAATTAACAGATAAATATTCTAAATTCAATATTGATGACATAATTGAAACAAGAATTTGTCACAGGGGCTCTTCAAAGTGAAGAGGGCCTGGCACTCAGTAAACTGGGACTCACTTATGGAGGGCTCAAAGATAAGATAAGAAGAGGTACACTTAAGAGTGTTAAAGATGAATTGCTAAAAGAATAAATATAAGAAAAAGCAGCAACAAAAGATAAGAGTAAAAGGATAGAAGAGCCAACCACAAACAAGTCCAAGTCCACTGTTTCAACCTGTCAGAATGGAAAGAGAAGGGTTAATAAGGATATGGCCACCCAACTCATACTGTACAGGCGAAGAGAGAAATGCAAAGACTAACTTAAGATTAAATAATTATAATACCCAAAATAAGGATAAGAATAATTATAAAATAATAAATAAACTAAATTAATTAACTGGGGAAAAGTCCCCAGGGGGGAGAAAGAGGGGCTGGTATATGTGAGAATCACCAGCCCTGATCCAGAGAAGAATTTTCATGAGAATAATTGATTACTGAATTGAGTCTGGCCAATACAGGTCCTGTACAAGAGGTGTGGTGTATTTGAGTGATCATACAGTTTCATACTGGTGTATGGAAACTGTATTGGGTGAATCCAACCTGTACAGGTATTGACAGGCTGTATTGAGATTCCAAGCTGTATGCACGTTTCAGAATGAAGATTGCTGAAACTGACTGCTGATGCAGATACTGGATTTGCTGATTTGAGGTGTTTGAGTGGGTGTATGAATGAATACCCTTACCCCTGATGGATGGTTGTTACAGAATTAAACAAGCCATAAATATTATCAAAACAGATAACAAGAAAGTCCTTGATGACATTTCAAATTCATTTACTGAAGTAAAGACATATACCATTGCCTTGAAAAAGTGTTTTGATGCTTCACAAGAAGAAGTATCAAAATTATCAATGAAATTGAATCAAGTCACTTCTGATAATACAAGACAGACAGAGTTATGGCAAGAACTGACACATAAGGAAGACATGTATAAAATTGAAGTAATAAATTTAATACAAAGCTTCCAACATGAATACAGAAATTCCCAAAGGTGTAGCAACAGTAAAATGAATGACATTGAACAAATACTGAACACCTTACCAAGAATGTCTACACCTCTAAATCAAAATGAGGGCACAAGAATTTCAAATCCACAAGTACTGGATCCTGATAATTCACAATTAAAAAATGAATTATCCACTTCTTTTCATAACTTGGAACCATCAATGGGCCAAGCACTCTTGAAAGAAGTTCCAAAACTTAAAGAATGGCCTCACTTCAGTGGTGAAGGAGAGTATGACCATATGGAATTCATTAGAGGTATTGACATGATCAAAGAGGATTTTGAATTACCAGACAGATTGGTAACAGCCAGGTTTAACACCTTGTTTACCAGATCAGCTCACAGATGGTACATCAAAATAAGACAAGCACATGGACACCAGAGTTGGACTTGGTGGAAAACCCAAATCATCAACAAATGGGCAAATGATGCTTGGAGGTTTAAAGTTGAAACAGCCTTTGAATCTTCCAAATTTAATGCTGATAAAGACAAAGCTTTACCATGGTTTTGCCAACAAAAGGACAGACTAACAGCATTATATCCTGACATGTCAGAATTTATGATCCATAGGAAAATTCTGAGACAATGTGGAGGTGACTTAGAGCATGCTGTCAAAAGCAGGACTACTGAACAATCTTCAGCAGAAGATATTATCAATATACTAGAACAAGTAACCACCAGAACCAAAATTGGTTCTAGTAGGGTGAATCTCAAAACAAGGTTTAATACACCTTGGAAAGATTCTGTGGACAAAAACCCCAAAGAAAATTCTAGTAATATTAAGTATAAATCTGCAGATACAGTCAGAAAGTGCCATATTTGCCAAAGCACCACCCATTTAGCCAATACATGTCCAAAAAGGGGGAAAATCAATGAAATTGACATTGAAAAGGAACCAGATGTTGAAAAAGAAGACATAACTGAAGACAATTCAGATGATAAGTCATCCATATTTTCTGAATCTTCAAAAGATATAGAAAATATCAATGCCACTTTTGACATCATGGAATCTTATTCCCACTTGCCACAATTGAGCAATGGTCAAGTTGATTTATCAAAAGTTCAAGATGCACAGCTTATGAAGACAAAACCAAATAGAGGGAAAGGTTATACAGCTGGTAACTCCTGTATAACAGAGGTGGTGATTGACAACAAGCCCACCAAACTTTTGCTTGACCAAGGACCCTTCTGCTCTTGTGTTGGAAAATCGTTTCTTAAGACTTGTGTACCAAATTTTGAAGACCAATTGTTACCAATTGATGGTATAAAATTCAACAGTGCAAGTAACCCAATGAAAGAATTAGGAATCTTTGAGACCAATGTCATATTCCCACACATAAATGGGAATTTAAGGATCACAGTTGAATTTGTTGTTATGGAAAATTGCTCTAGTACCCATTTTATATTGGGAAGTGACTATTTAATCATGTATGGGATAGATTTACATAATAACAAAGACAGATACTTTACAATTGGGGACAATAAGCGCCAGAAATTTGCCTTTTTACCATTTAAAAGACAAATTACAGTAAATAAAGTATCACCAGTCATCTTAGAGTTAGATAAATTCAAGTCTGAACAGTTAAATGAGGCTGAGATAAGCCTTCATCTGACTGATAAATAAGAAAATGAACTTTCTTCCCTTTTGTATGACCACAGAGGAGCATTTGCTACAGACAAAGAACCTCTGGGAGCAATTATTGGTCATGAAGTTGACATCATTCTTAACATTGAGAGACCTTATCCACCACTCTTAAGAAGACCTGCTTATCCAGCAAGTCCAAAATCAAGAGAAGCTCTAGAAATTCATATCAAAGAACTTATGGACCTTGATGTAATAAGAAAAGTAGGCCACAATGAGGAAGTAGAAATAACTACACCAGTCATAGTGGCGTGGCATAATGGAAAATCCAGAATGGTTGGGGACTTTAGAGCTCTGAACACTTACACTGTCCCAGACAGGTACCCAATACCAAAAATCCAAATTGCCTTTACTCAAATATCTCAAGAAGTGTATATAACCACTATGGATTCCCTTAAAGGATTCCATCAAAATATGGTAACACCAAGAGCAAGAAAATACTTGAGAATTATTGTTCATTATGGAGTGTATGAATACTTAAGGATGCCCTTTGGTATCAAAAATACACCTTCACACTTCCAAAGAATGATTAATGAAATCTTCCCTGAAGAACTCTCAGAGGGATGGTTAATCATTTACATTGATGACATTATTATCTGTTCAAAGACTTGGGAGGAGCACATGTACAGATTATCAAGAGTTTTGACAAAAATCCAATCAGTAAACATGAAAATCTCCTTGAAGAAATGTCATTTTGGATTTAAAGAACTTAAAGCACTAGGACATGCTGTATCTGGTTTGTCCCTTGGAATTGACAAAAACAAAGTTGCAGCAGTATTGTTAAAACCCATGCCTCAGAATAAGAAGGAAATTCAGTCATTCTTAGGTTTTGCAGGATATTACAGGCAACACATTAAAGATTTTGCATCCATAGCAAGACCACTTTATAAGTGGTGTGACAAAGACACAGTGTTTGAGATGACTGTTGACAGAGTAAAAGCTTTTGAGTCTCTAAGAGAAGCATTGACCACTGCTCCACTCTTACTGATGCCAGACTTTAAATTGCCTTTCAAACTGTATATTGATGCATCAGGGGATGGACTGGGTGCTGCACTTCACCAAGTTCAGATCATAAATGATAAGCCTGTAGAAGGACCCATATGTTTCATATCCAGGCAAATCAAACCAACTGAAGCCAGATATGGAGCAAGTCAGATGGAATGTCTATGCCTTTTCTGGGCCTTGGAAAAATTGAACTACTTTTTAGAGGGATGTGTTTTTGAAGTGATAACAGATTGTACAGCTGTCAAATCACTTTTGAACATGAAAACACCCAACAGACACATGCTCAGATGGCAAATAGCCATACAAGAATACAGAGGCAATATGACTATTGTTCATAAGGATGGGAATATTCATAAGAATGCAGATGGACTAAGCAGATGGCCATTACCAAATAATATTGATAATCCTGCTTATGTGCCAGAAGAAGCTTCACCATAAATTCCAATAGAAGGAATGAGTGTTACAGACTTGAACACCACCTTCTTTGAAGAAGTCAGAAGTAGTTACACTCAAGATAAGAATTGTAGCATCTTATGCCAATTACTTAACAAAGACTGTAAAGACAACTCTCTAATACATGCCTTGGATGAAGTATGGAGGAAATCTTACGATGAAGGAAGATTTCACCTACTGGATCGTATAATTTACCACAGAACCAAGCACAAATGTGTCATGACAGTTGTAGACAGGTCATTAATCAATCTTGTACTGAAAGAATGCCATGATAGTCCCTTTTCAGGACATCCTTCTGAAGACAGAACAAGAGAAAAGGTAAAGACCTGCATATGGTGGCCAATGTTGCAGAGTATTGCAAAACCTGTGACAGATGCCAAAAGGCAAATAAATCCACAGGCAAAAGACTTGGAAATATGATAAAAATCCAAGAACCAAACAGACGTTGGGAAATTGTCCATATGGATTGGGTAACTGGCCTACCACCAGGAGGTGACAGGAGCTATAATGCTTGCCTAGTAATTGTGGACAGATTCAGTAAAACTCCAATCTGTTTACCATGTCACAAAGATGATACAGCCATGGATACAGCTCTTCTGATATGGAATAGAGTAGTGTTATGGACTGGGATATTTACAAATATCATCAGTGATAGAGATCCCAAATTCACTTCAGCACTATGGACAAATCTTCACCAATTATTTGGCACTAAACTGTCTTTCTCTACAGCCTACCACCCACAAACTGATGGCCTGGCTGAAAGGATGATCCAAACCTTAGAGGACATGGTGAGAAGATTTTGTGCATATGGCCTTGAATTCAAAGATTGTGATGGATTTACTCATGATTGGTGTACTCTGTTACCAGCACTGGAATTAGCATATAAAACATCAATCCATGCCAGTACCAATCAGACTCCTGCTATTCTAGAAAAAGGATGGAACCCCAAATTACCCCAAGATTCCTTGAGGAAAGACTTAATTGAAATACATCCCACAGCTGCTAGCTTCAAAGGAATGCTAGACAAAGCTAGAAAGCATGCAGTAAGATGCATGGAGGACTCTTTTGCATATGCTAAAGACAAATGGGATAAATCACATGCAACTCCGGATTTCAAAGTAGGTGACCTGGTTCTTGTATCCACCACTAACTTCAATAACATCAAAGGATGTAAAAAGCTGAAAGACTCCTTTGCAGGACCTTTTGTGATTAAAGCCCTCCATGGAGAAAATGCTATTGAAGTAGAATTATCTGAAGATCTTAGCAATAAGCACCCTGCATTTCCAGTAAGCTTGATAAAGCCATACAAATCTAGAGATGCTGAGAAATTTCCCTTGAGGAATAAGATTCCCCAAGTTATACCTCCTATTGAGACATCTGGTACTAAGAAAATTAGCAAAGTTCTTAAAGAAAGGAAATTAAGAACCAAAAAAGTAAGGGAATACCTTGTTAGGTACAGTGACCCAGCTTGTGAAGATGAATGGTTAGAAGAAAAAGATATACCAGAAGCTACCAAACTCCTCAGGAGATTCAGACACACTAAAAAAACCAATATTACAAAGTAATATTCTTTTTTAGGGGGAGGGAATGTGAGCCTTAGAGGTAATTTCATATACCCAAAAGACCACAAATATAAAAATAACATATTAATATAAATAAAATAAATTTATTTATATTATTAAAATAAGAATCAAAATATAAATATAAAATTATATTAAAAATAAAAAATTAATTACAATTTAAAAATAAAAATACATTAAATTTTGTAAGTATAAAATTACATTTATACTTGAAAAAATTAAGTAAAAATGAAATTTTAACAAAATTGTGAAAAAATAAATAAATTTGGAAAAAAGTTAAACAAAATTTATTATAACTTTTAATCCAATGAATAAATACATAAAAATTATTTCACCATTGGATTCCTCATAAAAAATCAGGTGGGGTCACCTCTGAGTGAAATTCTTGTAACTCAACTCTAAATAAGCTTAAATTAAGTTTTTAGTATTTTCAATACAAAAGTTGAAAATCCTCAAAACCTTAATTTAATTCACACCACATGTGGTGTTAACCATCAATTTTTGTGTTAAAATTGAGGTGTTGTGTTTAGTTTAGAAGTTATAAGGAATTGAAGTATTTTCAATTGAATTCAATTGAAATGTCAAAATGTGCGCGTGTATTACATAAGTGAACTTTGATTTACATATGAGGTGTCAATTATTACTGTATTGTACTGTACAATTGAATTGAATTACATATGTAAGTTATAAGTATAATACATGATGAGGAATTAAAGGAAAAATAAATTGGAAAGATTAAATTTGGGGGGGAAAAGGAACTCCAGCTCAAAGGGGGAGCTAGACCCCCAAAATCCTTGCTGACAGGCGTGGGATGTCAAAATTCATGCAAAAGTTCATCACTTTTGGCCTGGAATTGAGTTACAGGGTCTGTGGACTCAATTGATGATGAGGTTTTGATACCAACTGGGTAGTTTTAGCTGTTGCCAAGAGGGTAAAACTACCCTTAAGATAAAACAACCATAGTAAAAACAGTTTTAACTGGTTTCTACGCCTCTGACACCCATTCTGACGTGTTTTGAAGGCTCTAGGCCTCGTATTGCTATAGTAATGGCTGATTTAAGGGTCTAAAATGGCTAAAAATGGCTAAAAATGGCTTAAACCAGCCCTTTTTGGTCTAAACCAGGGTTCAATGATGTCATAATTGGCTTTTCTGTTGTCAGACTCTTTTTCACGACTGACAAGAGTAAATTTTACTTTTGTAGTAAGAGAATTGATGGCTATAAAATAATGTCTTCTTTGCCCCACTTTTCTCTTCATGTTAGAATCTTTTCCTTTTATTAATTAGTTTAAACACTGTTAAACCAATCAATCAAAGATTCCAACCACCATTTTTAAATCATTTTAATCCTTTTAACCACGTGAAAAAATCATTATAATCATTGTTTGTAACTCTTATAATCATTTTTACCCCTGAACCACCCCAAAAGTGAATTAAAGCATCTTTCATCACTGTAAACTTTGTCACTTTGTTTCCAAATTCACTCTGGTCACTTTTGGGCATGTTTTCTCTTTAATATTCTTTTTAAAGAATTTGTTCTTTAATTAATTGCTTGCAGTTCTTTGCTCAATTAATTCCAATTGAAATTGCTCTTGAAGAAATTTCTTTTGTAGCCTTAAAATATCTCTTGTAGAGTATTTTTTGGACAAATTTTTATTGTTGGTAAAACAATAGATTTTTATAATATTATTGTTTTATACTAATAAAGTTATAAACAATAAAATTGGCGTGTTTTCTCTTAAAAATAATATTTCATACTACTTTTAACTGAATCTTACCTTATACAAATTTTGAGGACAGGAAAAGTACTTGATTTTTAATCAAAGTTTCATATCCACACCTTACACTGTTTGAGAAACAAAGTAAGTGGTTTATCCTCTTATGAGTTATAATTGGCACTCCCAAAATCATTTTGCATTTTAAATCTCCAAACATCACTGGCCCATTTGGTGATTAGCTCAGACTTCCACCAAAGCCAATCATTTCTACCATGTTCTCATCTCATCTTGTAATACCACTTCTTTGCAGTTTTTGTAAAAAAGGAGTGTAATTTTCCCATTATCATTCCATCAGCTATATAAAAGTCTTCCTTCAATATATCTATTGATATAATGAACTCGATGTGGCTATATTCACCTCCACCAGAGGATATTTCCCATTCTTCTAGTTTGGTAATATCTCTTGAAGAGATTGAATTTTCTCCTAGAAAGGTGGTTAAAATTTCCTTCACAGACCATTCTTCTTCAGTTAAAGGTGTATAATTTCTGGGAATATTTGAATTTGTTCTTCATGTGCAATTATCCCATTATTTAATTTTTCTTTTCACTTTCACTTCTTGCCAAATGTGTGGCAAAAAGATTAGTATTATCAACTATTTCTAAAACATGATTTTTCAGAATTTTAAATTGGTCATTAATTTGATTAATAGAAAGATCCTCCAATTAATCATTTTGTACTTTTAATTTCTTCACAATTCTAGCATTTTTTTCCTTTACACCATTCAGTGACAGCTCTTTAATTGTTTTTTTGAGTAATTAGAATTTGAAGTTAATTTCTTTAATTCTCTGTCAAATTGTTAAAGTTTGAAATAAATAGTACAATCAATATGTCAAATTCCATTCATCATTTGTGTGGAAAAGTCAAGTTTATCCTTTCCTGTTCCTTGGTTGTGAACTAAATAGGAGTTCTGGCCATATTCAATACACTGTCCATGGGTTAATGTTCTAATTTTGGAATCCTGTACCCTTGTTGGTAAGGTCTGTCCCAATTGGCCATGCCTTTGCCCTTGCCTTTATTGTTCCTGGGACCTCTCTGTTTCTTCTGAGGTCCTTTGGTCTTGTCTTTGGAATTTTGTGGAGCTGGTTTGGAGCTTTTTGACTCTACTAATCCTTCTTTCTCCAAAGCTAGGGTCATTTCCAACTCTTTCTTCTGGTGTATGGATAAAAAGACTTTGGTTCTTCAACCAATTCTTCCTCTTTTTTACCTTTTCCTTGAAAGACAGGTTACTCAATCCTCCTAAGAGTTTTATGGTCTTCTCCTGACCTAGAAAGCTCTTAATGTGTAAGCAGGCGCTCATGGACCCCTTCCAAAGGCTTGGAAAAATTTCCTAACCCTCTTCTTTGGGTGCTTTGTACCAGGTTTTGTACTGGGACTGATTTATTTCTATGGCTGCCACTTGGAAGTGGTTCAACCCTTAAAGTATTACCTTTGATCTTTTCAGGCTCAGAGTTAATTTCAAAGCTTGTTAGTACAGACCTTGATGAATGGGGGGAAACTCTGCCATCCTTAAAATGTGCCTTTCTTATGAAAGGCATTCCAGATCTGGTCCTGGCCTTGCCTCTGCCTTGTCCAGATCCATCTGGTTGGACTTAATAGTTTCTTCCATTTCTGGTATGCACCATTTTCAAATCATTTGAAGAGAAAATAAAGAATAAATACAGAGAAAACACACCTTCCAGTGGTTGTTTGGATGTTTCTGCTTTAGATAAAGTGCCTCTTTTAGCAATTTGCACTTCAATACTTTTGTCGGATTCTACTTCTGAATAATCTGGACTAGCAATATATATCTTACTGAGCTTATTACCAGCTGCAATATACTTCATTAAATACACTAGAAAAAGATTGATAAAAGAAAACTATTTTTTATACTTTGAAAATATTTTTAAGATTTTGTATAAGCTGATATTTTTTATATATTTAAAAAAATCATCCTTTGTAAAAAAAATCAAATTCAACATTTTGAATTAAAAATCAATTCAGAGTAGCTCAAACAAGAATTATATAAGCTTTTGGATGTGAAAAAAGTCATATTTAAAACACTATAAAATTAATCCAAATTATTCAAAGAAAAAATACTTAAGAACATTTCAAAAACAAAAATATCTTGACTTAAAAATGAAGGAAAACAATTATTGAAATTAATATTCTTAAGTACTTAAAGATATATTAATAAAGGGTTCAAGTTTCAAAAATCCCAGCCAGGCCTCCAAATGTAAGATTTGTGTAAGTATGACAGTTTTTTAGAACAAAGAAATTAAGTCTAGAATATGATTAAAGCCAAACCTCTGGTTTAAATCACAGCAAGGCCCCCAAATGTAAGATTTGTCTATGAAACTGTTGATAATATTACTACTTATCAACACTACTATGACTGTTCTTATGAAATATAATAAATAAATTTATTATAACCACAGTTAATTAATTAATTATTTATTTCTTTTACTTGTTATACACTACTACTGATTATAACAGTAAGAAGTAATTGTCTACAAGAATCAAGTACAAGAAGTATTTAATAATAAAACTTCTTTATTGAAATAATAAAATTATTTTAATATATAATCATCTTTTGCAAGAATAATGATAAAGATAATTCTTAAAGAAAATTATTAATAGAGCAAAACTTTAAGAATTAAATTAAAACACTCACCAATACTCCAATAATACCTTGAAAAGAATTGGTAGAGAGATTTGACAGATAAATTTTGTATTTAAAGGCTCAAAATTGTTTTATAACAATAATATTACAATATAATGGTTAAATACTATTGGGAATAGTGTATTTTTATGTTTTCACATCTTTGTGATTTATTTGGAAAGCTTCAAAACACTGAAGATATTTAACTAATACTTACTTGTTGGTACTAAATATATGATTGTATAATAAGATTATTTGGAAAAAACAGAAACAGGAGGCCTCTTTTAAATAAATAACAGCTCACAGAGGCATTTCATGGATCCAAATTCAAAACAAGTGAGTTATAAATAAATTATTCTCTTTGGATTATTTATTGCAACATCTGTTGTCATGTAAGATTATCATAATTACTTAATTAAGTCATTTATGTGATTACTAACCCATTTATGGTTAAGAATAAAAGGAGTAAAAACTGTTAATATTATTTCATTTCAAAAAATTGAAATCAATTTCCCAAATTTATCAATTTGATTGGATATTTCATCACAGGTTTTATTTTCTGTAAATTTTTGAAGATTCAGTGTTTCACATGGAATCATCAAGAATGGACTGTTGGTTAAACCTTTTATATTAATTATGAATTCATGATTCTTTTTGTTTTATTTATTTATAATTCCATTTTCAATTGGCTCTTAAGGTTTTAGAAGTATTTATTCATAATTGTATTTTAAAGAATCTTTGAAGTTGTTACCTTATTTCTACATAGAATTGCAAATAGCACAGTATAGCTTGTTGACATGAGATAAATGAATGGATACTAGCCATAAAAGTATTTTTATTACTCTTTCAAGGTTTATCCATGGAAAATAATTAAGAATTGACATGGTTCTAGGAGTCAAAACTGCTCTTCACCTCATTGTTGCATCAAAATAGCAGCTTATTTGCAATTTTCTTATGATTGAATGGGACTTTAACTTGGAAACCAAGTTCCCAAAAGGTTTTAGTATACTAATTGGGCCATGATCAGCCATAGACCCAAGCTTTGGAGCTGTTTTCAATGCCTCAGAGGCCTCAAAAATTAGGTACCCTGGCTCACTTTGATGTCTTTTGTCTCCCTTAGCTATTTTCACGTCAAAAATAGTAACTCAGGCTTAAAGACTGATATCCACCATGGGTGTGCCACAGCTGTAAATAGGAATAAATTATTTTTAAGTGCCACAAACATTCATAACACTAATATTAGTGTATATGTAACATGGTATTTCTCACATTTTGATTATTTTGGCGTGAAATTGATAAAAACAAAAAAAATTCACAATTCTTTTATGTGGTGTTGAAGTATTTTCCATTTACCACCTCATAGATTTAATCTAAGCTTATTAACTCTATGAAGCTACCCTAGGTTATTCTTTGTGTAAAATTCAAATCTAGCCTTAAATCCATGGATTTACCTACCCATAAAGAAGCTATCCATCTTTTCTTAAACCAAAAATTCTGAATTTTGGATATATGCATTAATTATGGATTATTCATAATTAAAGCATTAATTTTATGCTTATTGTGGCTTATTTGGGTATGTAAGATATACCTCAAGAGTCACAAATATTCTACCTATCATTTCTAAATGTTTTTTTTGAAGCTCCTTGATATTTGTGTATTTTGAGGGATATCCATATCTTTTATCAAATCATTTATGAGTTCATAAAGTCAGTTTCTGTTAGCTTTCAAGTATCTCTTTTGATCTTCAATTACAAATCTAATATAACTAATTGAGCTTATATATATATATATATATATATTGATTCACATTTCTTCCTTGTGGTATCTGGCTTTCTGTATTTCTTGAAGAATAGAAAATTTATTCTCTGGAAAGTTTTGGTAAAATCTGGTGGGATATAAGATAATGTGAGGTTTGAAGTGAAATATTACTTGGTACTTTCATGCTTCTTGAATTATGGGAATAAACCATCTTTAGAGCTCAGAAGTTAGAAAACAGATTGATTGATTTGCTTTAAATTTAAAACAAATTGTAATTTATGTATTTTAATATGTTATTTCTGACTAAAATCATTATTTTGGGTATATTTTTGGCATGAAATGTTTTCTATCAGAATATCTTTGGAAGAGGTGAAAAAATTCTCATTCTCTTTCAATATTTTTCATCTTATTGAATGAAACTTTTTGAAAGATGAACTGGCTTTTCTCCAAAGAATAAGTCATGTGATACAAGCTTAAAATTATAAATTAATAATCCTACTCTAGATTAAAAAAGAATATGTTCAAAAAGCACAATTAAAAATGCAGCTTCAGCCAAGATGGAAACTTAAATCTTCTCTATGTCTAATTATATACAGTAAGAGTTTCTGTGGTAAAGAATAAACATGTGATCTTTGTAAATTGTGATAAATTCCTGAGCTATTTTTTCTGATTGGCTTGAAAATATGATTATTTTATTTATTTGCTTTTTATATGATATTTTGAGATAGTGAAAGGAAGTTCTTTTTGAGGAAAGCCAATACAAATATTTTCAATTCCTGAAATAATCATGTCCACAACAGTAATAAGGCTATTCATATTCACTTCTGAATTTAGTAAGACATATATTGACAGAGCTGAAAATCATACTCAATTTTCCGGACTTAAAAGTATACAATACATTTAAATAGTCAACAACACACCTCCTAGATAGTCATATATCTGATTTTGAGGTATAAAAATACAAAATATGATTTCTTTATAGAATTATTCTCCCCAAACATATAGATTTTACAGAAATAAACTTGATGTTATCACCCTCAAGAATACCATTTACTATAATCATGTGTATTAAATTCCTGCTTTGAGATTAATTATTCTATTATAATGAGAATTTTATTTTTCATTATTGATTTATTCTTTTGAAATAATTTTTATTAAATTAATTATAAATACAACTCTTAATGAGATATTTTTAGGTCATTGGTAAAACCCATGTAAGCAATTTGGTAAAAACATGTAAGCTTTTACATTTTTTTGCCATAAATTGGTAAAGCCACATAAGGGGTGATTTCAATTAATATGTAGCTAAAAAACCACCTGTATTGGGAAAAATTCCTTTTATGGCATTTCTATGTCAGCGTTGATGCCATTTATGGCACTTTTAATGCTATAAATGGAATTGTTATGTTACTTTTGATGGAATAAATGGAACTTTTAATACCATTTATGGAATTTTAATGTCATTTTTGATGCCATTTATTCCACTTTTACTGCCATAAATGCCATTTTTATGCTTCTGTTTATTTGATTTATGGAACGATGTATAGTTCCATAAATGGCATAAATGTCACTGTCAATGCCATTTATGGGATTGTTATGGAACTTTTGATGCCATTTATTACATTATGATGTCATTTTTGATTCCATTTATGGAGCTGTTTATGCCATAAATGGCACTTTCAATTCCACTATGACCTTTTCAGCTTACCCAAAGACATAAAAAAAGCACTTCTTGGGCCTACAATTGTCCCACCCAAACAAATTCCCGAAATTCTGGGTTTATGGGTTTTGATTTTCAATATTCTTCTCTTTATTTCATAAAGGATGGAAATTCATAAGTAGGAACATATTTGATTAATTTATTTTCAAAATAGGCCAATTTTCCAAATTGGAGAAATTTTGAAAAAAATTGAAAAAATCTTCAAAACAAAGTCTGAGGAATTCCTCTAACAAATATTCCACACAAGTGTTTTTACCATAAATTGACGTGTTTTGGCCATAAATTGGTAAAAACATGTAAGGGCTTACATGTGTTGACTAAAAACCCATTTTCATTTTAGACTTATATAATCTATATAATACAAGATAAAGCTACTAGAAAAGAGATCTATAATCATCCTATTTCTGAATATATATATTACATCTAGGGAGGGGTAAATAAGATATATTTAATATTATCTGAGGTCTCTTTTATGTCTGGTAGGATAGATATTAGAAATCAATAGGAAAAAAATTGGAATACCATTAATATTGAGTTCATAGATGTTCAACTGAGTTAAGAGAATCATTCCTTATTGTCACATTGATTCCAGAAACCATCAACAAGCACTTGAGCTCTCCATTCAGAGTCATTTCAGAGGAGTTGGTCCCCACCACCACCATGACTAGACCCTAGGTTGTTTTATGGCACAATCATCACAACTGAGCAGAAAAGGCTATAACATCTAGGTTGAATTTTCTTGATTCTTTTTCTGGTATTATAGGTCACAGTTCCGCTGTCTGTGACATTGATTCAACAGAGCTTTTCCAGTAATAATAAGATCCAAAGGGATTAAATAGCTCATAATTGAGTGTACAAATAGTTCTCAAGGTAAAATATCAGTTATCTTAATTTTACAGAATATCTGTGGTTAAGGGCTCTTAAGAGCCATTTAAAAGTAGAATTATTCCTTTGAGATGTTTTAAATGCCAGAATAAAGTCACAAATAGAAATAATTAATTTTATTTGAACTTCAAAAGAATCTCTATAGTAACAAAGTCACATAAAAGAAAATGAAGTGGTTTTATAGAAACAAAATTACTATAAAAATTTTTAATAGTTACTTTTAAGAAAGCATATATTGTAAAATAGTTCAATTAATTAACTTAATTTCAAAACAAATAAAAAATGATTGATTTCTACAATAAAAGAGAAATCATTAAAAGAAACACTTAAAGAAGCTTATTGCAGATTGAGAAGAATGTAAATCCTTACATAATCCTAGAATGACAGTGAACCTGTATCTATATTGTTTCATTATTTCCTAAAAAAACCTTTCAAGAAACTAAAATAGTAATTCTAGGTTATTTTGACTGATATTGGAGTTTTATAGGGGTGGCTCTCAAATGATACCTTTCTTTAAGTTATTTTGTGATTTATTTTAGGATTCTGTGAGATGATATTTTTATAATGGCATTAGTGTTGCATATTTTTTTCATTTTTGATCATTATTTCACTATATATTTAGTTTTTAATGAAATTGAACCTGCTCTTTTTGGTGTTACTTGAAAGATGAGAGGATTTGGTGTAGTTATTATAGTATTTCTTGGTAGATTTTAACATCCTTTTTAAATTTATATTTTTGATACAAAGATTTGAGTAATCTCTTTTTCAAAAAATGTCAGTTTTTTTCATATGATGTTTTTATTTTATTATTGGTTTGAATTATAAAGAAATTTTAGATTCATATGCTACATGTCTTAAGAATTATTCTTTAATTTTATTTTCTTTACTTGAATGAGCTTAATTATATCTTTGTTTAATGTCTTCATTTATGAAATGACTTTATATTTTCATTAATTTAATAAGCTTTAAAGACAGAGAATTATCTTGGGTTACGTAATTGCTGAGTAATTTGAGGTTTCAACATAACTCCTTTGAATAAGGTTAAATTTCATTTTATTAAATGTTACCTTTGTAATAAGAGTTTGTACAGCAGTCTTTTAAGGTTAAATAACAGAGGTTTATTATATTCCCCTATCAATATACTAAATAATATCTCCATAGAGCTCACAGGTAAATTTGTATAATTTTGGCTTCAAAGCTGTAGAATACTTTCAAAATTATCTCTAAGACTTACTCAATAATCATATGGATACTTTATAGGGCTAAAATATCAAGAAATGCTTTTGGTGGAGCTACATGATAATTTACACATATGATTTAACAATAACTGCATATATTAATAATATTTAATAACACAAATGGATAATATTTGATAAATATGGGGAAAAATCCCTCTGAAGTTAATAATATATTATGAGGTTAGATGGAGCTATATAAGACCAGATTATATTATTGGAGACATGATAGTTTAAAGGAATTATATAGAAATAAATTTAAGGTTATTCTATTAATTCCTTAATAATAATACTTATTATTAATAGTACTATTACTGTCCTCAAATGAAAAGATAATGTAGTTAAATCTTATAACATCAAATATTAATAAGAAAATTATATAAAAAAATCAATATTTTTGAAACTTTGAATAATTTAACTATTCTCTTATTATTACAATTCACTGATACTTATAATAATAGAAATATGACAGCTCTAACAGAAAGAATTATCTTTGGTTCAAACCAATAAAACCAATTTATGAACAACATAAAGTATTAGTTAAAAGAAAATTATTATAAATAACTGTGGAAAATTATTAGAAACATACTAAGTTATAAAATAGATTATTACTAGAAAACTCCCTTATAAGCCATTAATTATTCAAAACGCCCAAAAAAAGTTCAGATAAAATTATAAAACAAAAAATAATAATTCAAGACACATCAAAATTAAGAATTAAGGGATTTTTGGATTATTTGTGGGTTTTACAAAATATCTTCAAGAAATATTTTACAATCAAAATAATTATTAAGGATTATACAAATCAAATCAAATTCCAATATTTCAATTATTTATTGATAGGACCTATAAATGACATGAAAATGTGGAATCATTTATAATAATATTGAGTTTTATTAGAAAGATATTATGCTTTGGAAATTTGAATTGTACTGAGTTTTTGGGGAAAAAATAGTTATTTAATCTCTCCTTTTATAGCTTAAGACACGTCCTCTGTGATTTCAGATGCTCTCAGAGGGTCTTTACTTGTCAAAAATTAAAAAAAAACATTTTTAAAAATTGGTTCTCAACTTAAAAACTCTCAATTTTCAATTCCAATTTAAGCTTAAAATTTTGCTCTTGACTCCAAGTACATTTCACCTTCATCAAAGCATAGCTTTTCAAAACTTTGTTGAGCTTTAAGGGTCATCAAATATTCAATATCAAATTTTCAGGTTTACCAAATAATCAAAATTAAATTTGAGCTACTTTTGAATATTCAAAACTGAATTTTGGAGATTCAGGTTTTGAGAATCATGAAAGAAATAATTACATGAACACTTTGATTTATACATAACTTTCTTAAATTGTTTCTCATATATTGATTATAAATCTTTTTAGGGATTTGGTAAAAACATATAAGCCCTTAGGTATTTTGGAATATATTAGTAAATACAGATAAGAAATGCCATGGGTCCCTTTTTTGATTGCATGAATGGCACTGTCAATGTCATGAATGTAATTTTCAATTTCACTAATTCTATTAATGTCATAAATGGAATTTTCAATTTACTTACAAACCAGAACAAAAAAATTATAAAAAAAGCCCTTTTTAGGCCTACAATTGTCCCACCCACAAAAATTCCCAAAATTTTGGGCTTCTGGGTTTTGATTCTCAGGATTCTCCCCTTTATTTTTTAAAAAATATGGAGATTAATAAGTGGGAACATTTTTAATGATTTTTTTTGAAAAATAGGCTGTTTTTCCAAATTGGCCAAATTGGACAGATTTGGAAAAAAAATGAAAATATTTGGGGATCTTAAACTCCTATATTGGAGAAAATATGGCAAAAAACAATTAAAAAAATCCTCAAAACTAAGCCTGAGGGATTTTTTGAAAAAAAATGGACCACTTATGTTTTTTTACCATAAAATTAAACTTTTTGGCCATAAATTGGTAAAAAAATTTAAGAGCCTATGTGTTTTTACTAAAAGCTGACATGTTTTTACCAGAACCCTTTTTCTTGAAAAAAATATGTCACTTATGTTTTTTTGCCATAAATTTGATTAATTTGAATTAGTCTTTATTATTTATTCATTTATTTATTTTTCATTAATTACATAATTTTAACCATAAGTCATGTATTGAGTAGTCCATTAATAGAAATAAATTAATATTATTTAAGAATGATTGAAGATGATTAGAATTCATAATAATTAATCAAAACTCACTGTAATTAATTTAAATTGAATAAAAGCTTCTAATATCTGTTGGAGTTAACTTAATTCAGAATTTAAATTCATTAAAATTAGAGAAAATAAATTAATGCTAATTACAATTAGAAATGTTAATGTATTCTATTTAATTGATTTTAATTAATATTCCATGAAATTAGTTGAAATAGAACCAAATTAATCAAAAATCATTCAGATGACTTAAAATTTAATCAAATGGAGTCCAATTAATTAGACTTAGCTAAAATTAATTCAAATTTCAAAATGAATTAAAGCTTCAAAGTGAATTAAAACTTAAAACTGAATTGAAAATAATTAGATTTGGTTTAAATTAATTACATTTAATTTTTTTATTTTTTTATTTACTTATTTGTTACCTTTTACCTATTTTTTAGCATTTCTCAAAATCAATCAAGATTTCATAAAAATGGAGATTCATTAAAGTTGTTGAAAATTGATTGATATTAAATAGGATTATAATTAATACAAATTCAGTAAATTTAATTAATTTCAATTAAACTCAAATAAAAGTTTGTCAGCCTGTGACTCAAAACCAGAGCACAAGCATGACAGCCAAATACCACAAATCAATGGTATAGCCAAGATACCACCAAAACATGGTGTGGAACTCCTTTAGTGTGGGATTGGATAATGCAGTCCTTGAGGGGGAGATCACAGGTAAACAGTTTTGAATTGCTGAAATAATCCTGTAACCAAGGGTGCTAATGGTGTTTTAGCTGCCCCTCTGAATATACTAAACAATCTCCCTACAGAGCTCACAAATCAATATTTTAGATTGTGGCTTTACAACTAGAGAAGACTTTTTAGCAGTCTCTATCAGACCTATTCAATAACCAGATAAGTAACTTATAAGTTAAAACAGCATAAAACATAATTTTCAAATAATAATATAAGATAATTTTAAGGGTAAAACCTTAATAGTATAAGAGGTTTATTCAATATAATAGTAATAATATATATTTCAAGGGGTAAGTTCAATTTGATGTTATATACTTTATAATACTTAATGGTTTGAGAGGGTAATTGTTAATATAATATAATAATAAGACCTTTAATAATTCATTGGTAAGATATTGTTCAATATAGAGAGGATGTTTGTTAGATATATAAATTATATAATATAATATAAGGGTAGGTTCTTTTTATATATAATAATATATAGTTGTAAGGTTGGTTTTTTTCTTAATATGAAGATATAATAAGACTATTTTTCCTTTATAATGTAAAGGTTATGGGGATAAACTCAATATTATGAGTATTATTGATAGTATTATAATTATAAGACTAATAATTTAAACATAGGGTGGATTAATAATATTAAGTAGCCCTTCTGTTAACTACTATTAATTAGAAATCACTATGAATTAAACTTATAAGTCTATAATACTTTAATAAAATAACTAGATTATCCTACTAGTAAGGGATGAATAGTTATTCTCCTTCTTGGTATATAACTAATTGGATTCATGGGAAAAAGAGGAAGAAATGAGGGAGAGAGGTCCTCTATTTATATTCTTTGGGCCCTCCATAGAGGTACTCAAAAACAAGGGACTTAGAATTTTTTACTTCTTTTGGCTGGGATAATCTCTTTATAGTGGTGAGATACCATTTGTTTGGTTTGTTGCACCAATTTATGTATGATTATATAATCAGAGATGTTTTTGCTGGTGAGGAATTTTGAGATGGTGTGATTTGATCAATATATTGCACCATATGTTTGGTATATTGCACCATTTCTGAAGCTTTATTTATATTTTAATCAAACTTTAATACTATTATGCACAGCCTTGAGGGAATTTAGCTGGTGAGTAATTTTGAGAGGGTGTCATTTGATCAAGATATTGCACCATATGTTTGGTTTGTTGCACCATTTCTGGGGGAATGAGGTGATTTTGTACAGCTATTGCACCATAGGTCTGTGCACTGTTTGAACTGTAGGTGGAGAATGCTGTGTATTGTGAGGATTCTATTTGTCCTGTCTGAGATATAATTTTCCTTCATTTAAATTGAACTCTGTTTTTAATTCATATTTACTAGCTTATCAGGTGGCTGTGATTGTGTTTCCACAGATATGCTGTGTAGTTTAAGGTTTTGATGGGTTTTCCTTGCATAAATTAATTGATTTCTTTTTCTTTCTGTCTTGTAACTGTTGTTTAATACAGTTTAATTTATTCCTTATTGAGGTGGCCTCAGTTTATTAACTGCATTGCTGAGTAATCCAAAGGTTGAGCAGAGCCTGGGTAACTTGAGTTTTTCACTACCCCTTTCACTGGTAACTTTAACATTCTTGCTAGCTTGTCTTTTTCTTTTCCTTATTTTATTGTTATTCTTGTAGTCAAATGGACCATTCCTCCAGGATTTTCTTATGGGATTATACATATTGATTAATTTAAATCCATTTTATTGCTGAATTCCTCTATTATGATTGATTAATTATTAATTTTTTCTTTCTTCAGTTTTCAAATTATAGTCCTATAAATGAAATTCCACTTGAAACTGGGCCATTAAGATATGGAATACCACAATGGAGCTGACCCAAATCAGCTCAAAAGGTATCAAAGGAAAGAAGAAACTCACCCCTTTCCAAAAATACAAGCCCCATCATCATAGGACAAAGAATAACAAAGTTATTCCTTCTCAAAGTTGTTGCTGAGCATAAACCTTAATTTTCACCTCTCACCTGAAATACAGAGGAAGATGCTTAACCCCATCAAATTTGTATAAACAATGAAGCTCTAAGTCAGGAATATCCAATGGTACTAACCAAGCTGATCTAGCGCCAGAATTACAGAGCTTATGACCAAAATAAGGTCAAATCAGGGTGAATAAAATATTCACCTCTCATCTAACTTCTACTGTTTTAGTGTGAGATACCTAAAGTGGGGTATTTTTAGAAAGAGCACAATTAGGGCTATCTGATGGTGCCATCCATTCTCTCATACCTCACCTAGAACAAAGGTTATCAGGCAAAGAAGCTCCATACAGTTTTTAAGCAAAACATATATATGTACAAAAAATCTTGTACATGGCATAACTTTGCCATATTTACTGTTACCCATACCAAATGAGGTACCATTGTGTAGAGCCCATCTATGGCTACACAATTAACCAACATTGAGCTCAATATTTCAAAAAATGACAAAGTTATAGCAGTTCTAAGATTTAAATCCCACAATTGGGCCAAGACACCTTTACTGTGGGATATTTTCCCATAGGTATGCTTATAAGGTGTCAAACAGACAAAGAAGCATGTTTATACTGCAATCCCTCATAATGTATTCAATACTGGGGTCCCAGACAGGTTCTGTACAGCATTCTATGCGTCATACACATCAGAAGAGGGCTATTTGGTCCCAGATGAAAATTTTCACCCTGTATTGGTGAAACCTGCCCAGATGTGGTTTCAAAACCACTTCTGAGCCCAATACAGCACATACAGGCACTATGAAAACCACAATCCAGTACTCTAAAGTGACAAACTCTTCACTTCCTCTACGTGGATGGTCTAGAGGGCCATTCCACTCCATTTTAGGATAAAACAAGGTCTTTTCTCCACCAGAAAAGGTTTCCTCTTCCTGCTCTTGAATTCCTACATAGTACAACTGTCAAAAACAGTTATACTCTTGGAGAATACTCAGGTTATACTATAAACTTTATTATTGTAACCCAACAGGTAAAGCTGAACCCAGGGCTTTCAACAGTACTCACCACCACTAATAATCATTAGTAAAGCCCTTTAATTTTATTAAAAACCCATTTTTCACATTCTTATCTGTGTCACGGTCATAATTTAGGCTTTAAATATTACTTATTATCCCTCTTCATAGACTCAACCTGACAGTTTGGGAGCCTGGGTGTGTTTTTAAACTTTTTTGGACCTTATAAGTGAGTTTTTCACTTATTTCCTTCATTCTGAAAGTTTTGTTTCTTTTTTAGGCGTAAATTTTATTCAAAAATAAATATAATATGTATCTTATATTTATTTTTTGAGTGGTACATGCTATATACCACTGTGTTTTCTTTTATTTTACTTGCCTTGTTGCATGGCTGATTATAATTTAATCACCACAAAACCCTTATCTTTGGTGTGTTTTACATATTTAAACACTTTGAGCCATTAATACAGTCCATTCTTTAATTAAATAAGGACATCTCTTACTGTAAAACCAACAGTTGAGGTGTGGTTGGGTACATTGTTAATTTCAGTTACCCTCTTACATAGCCACTTTTTCGGATTATACTTGCTAATTACAAGTTAATCTGTGAGATACTGATATACAAACAGTGTTCCAGATATCTGTAATCTGTATTTCTGATGTGTAATTGTTAATTCAATTACACTGTCATAATACAAGGGCATAATAAAGAAACATATTTCCCAGAGGCCATTCTAAGATGTGCAAACACCATTTTAAGAAGTCTTAACTGAAAATAAGCCCTCTTTTTCCTGTCTGATTCAGTAGCCCTCTTTTTCCTGTCTGATTCAGTGGAAGAAAACTACATCCCAGTAGAGACCCAGACACAGGCCAGCATACCAGTGACACCATCAGAACCAGAGGGAAGCAAGGGCAAAGGAAAGAGGCATAATGAAGGCCATATGACAGCTAAAAGGTGGACACCAATTGCCACTCAGAGGAATAGAAAACCACAAAACTCTGCATCAATACAAGGTAAACCAGCCTTAACAACTTGTACAGGGAATATTACAGTCATTAACCCAGTTGTAACCTCTAAAGGTAAATTTCCAAAAGCAGCAGACAACAAATTTGTAAAAGGCACAGTCAAAGGTAAATACCCTAAGAACATAAAGTTTTTGACTGCTTGCAAACACTGATATTTCACCTGTACACCTCAGAGACCTTGGTTTCCAAAGGCACCAGCCAGAGGACAGAAGGCTTGTCCAGAACTAGAAGACCTGGAAGAGGACACCTTGGACACAGTGGTGGATGGCAAAACATTGAGGGAAATCATACCCACTCTTCCATTCACATTCCAACTCAACAGAAACCTCAAACCAGAGGGCTGGAAGGATATGGATCAAGTTCTTCAGCTCCACCAATTCCTCAAAGAACTTCTTCAATGGAGTATAGACAACAAGAGGTTCAATCTGGCATCCCACTGGGCAGACCTTGGAGCAAGCTTCCAGAAGATCCATCTCAAAGAGATAGACTTCTAAGACTTTATGGTAATCACCAAAGGTGGGAATCCCACCAGGCAGTTCAGACTCCTGGAGGTGAGGGAAAACAGGATAAGGGAGAATCAAGCCACTATCCAAGCTATAGAAGAGTAACTGTACAGACAGGGCATACTCAGATTCCTTCAATCTCACAAGGAGTAGACCAAACCAGCTCTCCAATGGCTTCACACCGTTCAGGAAACAACAGATCAGTGGCCAAGAGTCACCATTCTTCACAATCCCAGGAAGTTTCCAGGAGAAGACATGGATACAAGGGAAAAAACAAGCCCACCTTCAACCAAAGGAAGAGAGATTCTGACCCAATGATCCAGAAGCTGTTGTATTTGGTGAAAGGAGTGCACAAGAACAAGAAGTAGCTGTACATAAATCTAGAATCAGTATTCTTATTAATAGAAATATTACCCCCACTGAGATTGAACATAATGTTGTCACACCTGAGAGTAACTTAAACAGTGATGCACTGTGGTTACAAATGTCCAAATATGCTGAGCAAGCTCAAAAACAGTTTTCAGAACTTGAATCAAGAAATGAGAGGATGAGAACATAAACAGCCTCCATGGACAAAATTTTTAAACCTCTTCAAGAAGGAAATGCTCAATTGAGCAAAGCCTCTGAAGAAACCAACAAAAGACTAAATCTGGAATTTGAAGAACAACACCACAGCAAAAGGGACAGGGATTGTCTGGATCAAGACAAAATCAAACTTTTTAATGTCTACCATAACATGAAGCCTCAACCACAAGGCCATGTTATGGATAATCCATATCACCAAGAGTAAATCAAACCATATGCCATGTTGGTGAATAAGGGAATATCTCCATCTCAATACCAGGATGGAGATAATATGTCTTATTCTGAGAAGGAAGCCTTAAAACAGCTTCCTGAGGCCTCAAGCTGGCCCAAATTTTCTGGAACAGGGGAATATGATCCTATGGAGCTCCTAGATTATATTGATGGACTCTTCGTTGATGCACCAAGCATACCAGAATACTTTATTACTGCTAGACTTAATACAGAATTTGAAGGAAATGCTAGTATTTTGTCACAGAAATGAAAGAAATTCAGGGCAGGAGAAACTGGCCATGGTGGAAGAGTCAAATCATCCAAAAGTACAGCAATGGTACTTGGATATGGTAAAAGATCATTTCATTTGAAAATTACAAGTATTCAGTGGAAAAAGATCCATATGAATGGTGTCTTAGACAGTCTAAAAGACGTGAAGCCATTGATCCTCAAATGAACATTCAGATGAGGAATTGCAAATTCCTGATATAAATTCCAGGAGAACTAGAGCATGCAGTACAATGCAGATTCAACCAAAATTTCACTCTAGATGAAATTGCAAATACCTTACAAGACATAAGGAAAAGAACAAATTTAGGGAAATATTCCCCATATGAAAGCAGTGGTTTCAAATAGAAACAACCTTTCAGGGTGGGATTTAAACACAAACCCAAAGAAAGAGTGGCAGAAGTGACTAAGAAGAAAAATTCTTGTCAAAATTGTGGCTCAACAGACCACTATGCCAACAACTGTCCAAAGGCAAAGAAAAAAGTCTATGCCATTGAGAAGTTCCCAGAGGAGGAATCCCCCATAGAGGATTCTGAATCAGACTCTATGGGAGATGCCATCAGAGAACAATCTGATGAGGAGCAAGACCCAAGAGAGGAATTTCTGGTGGAATACCAAGGGGAAACACTACTAGAAATCCAGGACATAGAGTTGGAAGCAGGCATGCCACAAAACACTTCAAAAAAAAACTTGTGGAAACATACACAGGATGCACAGACATTCCTGGTAACACCAACCAAAGGAATGGCATATATACATGTGACAGCCACAAAAATGACTGTTTGCATTGACAGTGGTCAACACCCATTGATCATTGACAGTGGGGCACACTTCTCCATAGTGTCCAGAAATTATCTGGATTACCACTTCCCAAGTTGGGAAAACCAGCTCTTTCCAAATAAGGCAAGGAACTTCAAAAGTGCTTCAGGTAAGATGACTTCCATTGGGACAATTATCAAAGAGATAATTATACCCCACAGGAAGGGTAATATCAGACTCAACCCAGAGTTCTTAGTGCTTGATGATGCACACATCCAAGGGTTCTTACTGGGGACAGAATACCAGAGGATGTATGGCATTGATATTTACAATAGTAAAAACAGGCAAATTACCATTGGTACCAACAACAAAAAGAAATTTTCCCTTGATATATACCAAATATCTGCCCAAGATCCACTGGAAGAACTAATGAATGAATTCAGAGAGGGCCAGTTCAGCACTACCCTCACCAGTAAACAGAAAGCAAGTTTGTTGAAGATGCTGAGAAAGAATAGAACAGCATTTTACATTGGTGAGAAACTATTAGGCAAGATTAGAGGCCATGATATAGAACTATATCTTGAGGTGGCAAGACCCCATCCACCCATGCTTAGGAGACCTCAATACCCAGAAAGTCTGGAGACTAGGAAAGAAATTGAAAAACACATCAATGAACTCCTAGACATGGATTTCATCAGAAAGATTGGACACAATGAAATAGTGGAAATCCCCACTCCTTTCCTGATCACCTGGTATGATGGCAAATCTAGGCTGTGTGGAGACTCAAGAGCTCTGAGCAACTACACAACAGCTGAAAGGTACCCTATACCTAGGATACCTCATGCCTTAGACAAAGTAGCAAAAGCCAAATACATAACCAAAATGGATTGTATGAAAGGTTTTCACCATAATGGAGTTGAACCAAACTCCATGTAATTACTTATAATCATATTCCATATGGGCATATATGGGTACACCAGGATGCCATTTGGCATCAAAAATGCACCAGCCCACTTCCAAAGGATGATGAATACAATATTCCAAGATGAAATATTGGAAGGCTGGATGGTAGTATATATTGATGACATCATTATATACTCAGAGACATGGGAAGACCATGTGCAGTACATAGACAGAGTCCTCAGTAAATGCACACCCGTCAATCTGAAAATTTCACTTAAGAAGTGCAATTTTGGCCAACAAGAGCTACTAGCTCAAGGACATAAAGTCTCAGGTCTTAGTCTGGCAATAAACCAGAACAAAGTAGCAGCAGTACCAAAAAACATCAAAGAGACGCAATCTTCCCTTGGGTTTGCTAGCTACTATAGAAGCCACATCAAAACCTTTGCCCATATAAGTAGTAGTCTATACAAGTTATGTTCAAAAGATGTAGTTTTTGAAAGTACCAAGGAAAGAAGAGATGCATATGAGAGGATCAAACATGAACTCACAAATGCACTTGTGCTCATATCACCTGACTTTGAACTACCATTCAAGTTATACATAGATTCAGCATGCAGCCAAGGCTTAGGAGAAGCCCTTCACCAGAGACAAATTGTAGATGGTGAACCAAAAGAGGGAGTAATATGCTACATCTCTAGGAAACTGAAGGATTCAGAAGACAGGGATGGGGCCACCCAGACTCAATGTCTATGCTTATTCTGGCCTCTAGGGAAACTCCACTATTATTTGGAGGGTGCAGTCTTTGAATTCTACACAGACTGAAAAGCCTTGAAGTCTCTACTGAACATGAAGACTGCCAATAGACACATGTTGAGGTGGAAAATAGCCATCCAAGAGTATAGAAGCAATATGACCATCATATACAAAGAGGGTAAAAGTCATACCAATGCAGATGGCCACTGGATAATGTAAAAAGCAACCCAGCTTATGACCCTGAAGTAGCAGCCAAGATCCCTATCCATTTCATGGAAATATATAGGAGGAAAAACTTCATATTTTCTGAATGGGCACCAGAAAGTGGTACCCCAGACAGTGGAGACACTGATTCAGAAGGAACAGAAACTTCCATATTGGTAATATGCTCCTCACAACTGCATAATTAATCTTTAACTGCAGTAATGAAGACATATTCCAAACACAAACAGTGTGGCATACTGTTGCAACTCCTTCAACAGAAGTACAGGAGTCCAGAACTGGAATCCCAGTTAGAGGAATCCTGGTTGAGGGACTATAAGGACAAACAAAATTCATTATAGATTGCCTGATCTACCATAGAGATAAACACACAAGTGCACTCACAGTGGTAGACAGAGACCATATATCCCTGATCCTGCAGGAATGCCATGACTGCCGCTATATGGGACACATGAGTGAAGACAGGACCAAGGAAAGGGCAGCAAGCACAGCTTGGTGGCCCAAATGGGAACAAGAGTTGAGTGAATATATAAACACTTGTGAAAGATTCCAGAAGGAAAATAGAAAACATGGGAAGAAGTATGGGCTACTTCAAAAAATAGAAGAACCTAAACACCCATGAGAAACCATCAACATGGACTAGGTTACAGGACTTGTCCCAGGGGGCAAAGAAAACTTCAATGCTTGCCTGATCATAGTTTATAGGTTCAGAAAGAGTGTGAGGTTCCTATCCTGTCACAAGGAAGATACAGAAATGGATACTGCCTTTTTATTTTGGAATAACATAATATCCACCTGTGGAGTCCCTAAACCTATCATTAGTGATAGTGACCCAAAATTTACATCAGAATTTTGGACCAACTTGTATGACATTCTTGGTACTAAACTCTCATTCTCCACAGCTTACCATCCACAAACAGATGGCCCAGCTGAAAGGATGATCCAAACCATGGAGGACATTCTTAGAGTGTTCTGGGGATATGGCATGGAATACAAGGACCATGAAGGATACACCAATGACTGGGTTACCTTTCTACCAGCAGTCCAACTGGCTTATAATACTAGCCAGAATTCTATCACAGGGAAATTACCTTCACTGGTAGAAAAAGGGTGGAGCCCTCTATTGCCTGTGGATCACTTGAATAAGAATCTTCTAACTATTCACCCCACAGCAAAGGACTTCCAGGATATGTGAAAAAAGGCTTGTGGCACAGCTTCCAGATTCATAGATGAAACAAAAGAATACAACAAACAGAGGTGGGACAAAACACACATGGAACCTGACTTTAAAGAGGGGGACCAAGTGTTGGTGTCTACACTAAACTTTAAGAATCTTAAGGGACCAAAGAAGATTAGAGACTCATTTTTAGGGCCCTTTACTATCATTAAGCTGATAGGGGAAAATGCAGTGGAAGTCAAACTCACAGACAAATTCTCTAGGGAACACCCAGTATTACCAGTGAGTCTGATTAAACCATACTTCCAGAGAGGGGAGGATAAGTTCCCCTCCAGGAAGAAGAATCTCACTCCACCAGAAATAGTGGAAGTGGAGGACTCCCCCGGCCCTGTGAAGAAAATCATCAAGGCCAGGAATATTAGACTGAATGGTAAAGACCAGAGGCAGTACTTGGTCAGATTTAAAAACCAGACATCAGATAAAGACAAATGGTTGGCTGAAGATGCCATAACAGATGGGAACCTTCATCTAAGGAAATTCAGGGCCTCTAGGAGGACTGAAAAGTCTCATCAATGATGAGCCTCTTTTAAATGGAGGGTATTTCAGCCTGTGAATCAAACCCAGAGCACAAGCATGACAGCCAAATACCACATATCAATGGTAGAGCCAAGATACCACCAAAACGTGGATCTGAGCCTAATCAGCTCAAAAGGTATCAAAAGAAAGAAGAAACCCACCACTTTCCAAATACACAAGTCCCATCATCATAGGACAAAGAATGACAAATTCATTCATGCTCAAAGTTGTTGCTGAGCATGAACCTTAATTTTCACCTCTCATATGAGATACAGAGGAAGAGTCTTAACCCCATCAAATGGGTATTCAAAATGAAGCTTCAAGTCAGGGCTATCCAATTGTACTAACCAAACTGAGCTAGAGCCAGAATTACAGAAGTTATGACCAAAATAAGGTCAAATAAGGGTGAATAAAATATTCACCCCTCATCTAACGTCTACAGTTATAGTGTGAGATACCTAAAGTGGGGTCTTTTTGGAAATAGCACAACCATGGCTATCTGATGGTGCCATCCATTTCCCCATACCTCATCTAGAACAAACGGTATGGGGCAAACAAGCTCCGTACAGTTTTTAAGCAAAACATATATATGTACAAAGAATGTTGTACATGGCATATCATTGCCATACTTAATGATAACCATATCAAATGAGGTAAAACTTTGTAGAACACATCCAGGGCTACACAATGAACCATCTTTGAGCTTAATTCCATTAATGGCATTGCTAATGTGGCATTATTAATGCCATTTATGGCATTGTTAATGTGGCATTATTAATATCATTTATGAAATTCCATCAATGGCATTGTTAATGTGGCATTATTAATGCCATTTATGGAATTAATAATGTCATTTATGGCATTAATGGAATCAGGAATATTGCATTGTTAATGCCACAAATGGCATTGTTGAAGCCATAAATGGCATTAATGGCATCAGAAATATTTCATTGATAATTCCATTAATGGCACTGTTGATGCCACAAATGGCATTGTTGATGCCATAATTGGCATTAATGGAATCAGAAATGCCATAAATAGTTGTATTTCATTTAAACCCCACCCCTTATGTGTTCTTACCAATTGATGGTAAAAACACGTAAGCTCTTACATGTTTTTACCAATACCCATAATAAATAAATAATTTATTTTGATTCATTTTAATTAATTATAATTAATTATAGTCCATTTTAAATTATTTTAATTAATTATGATTAATTATAATTAATTGTAATTTAATTCCAATTATATAATTATCATTCATTTCTATTAATTTAAGCTATTTACAGTCAACTTTAAGTAATTTGAATTAATATTGATTAATTGTAATTAATGGTAACAATTTTAATTCATGGTAATTAAATTCAACTACTTACAATTTATTTTAATTGATTAGGATGAATTCTACTTAGTTATAATTAATTTCAATTATAGTTAATTAAATTTCATTAAGTTTAAGGTTTTTTAATTACTTGAATTGAATTATAATCAATTTTAAGTAATTTCATTCACTTAAATTAAAGTACAATCAATCTCATGTAATTTTAATTACTTAAGCTTTATTACCATTGATTTCAAGTAATTTTAATTCATTTTAATTGATAAATGTTAGTTTTGATTGTATTGTTTATTGTAATGATTTTCAGTTAATAGTATTTATTTTTAGTTAATAATAATCATTTTTAAGTAATGGTAATTTATTTCATTTTTTTGAATGAATTCTTATTAATTCTAATTGATTATAGTTAATTCTTATCAATTTCAATTTATTTAAAGTAATTATACCTTATTTTAATTCATTTTGATTCATCTGAATGAATACTCATTAATTTGAAAATTCGAATTAATTGCCATTAATTTGGAAATTCGAATTAATTGCCATTAATTTGAATTAATTTTAATCAGTTTTGATTAATCTTACTTGATTTTTTTTAATTTATTTTTAGCAATTTTACCTAATTTGAATTGTGTAAAATTAATGTTAATAAATTGAAATCAGTTTATATTGATTTTACTTGATTTTGACTTACTTTTATTTAATTTGTACTAATTTTCATTCATTTAAATTAAACCAAATAAGCTTAAAGAAATTCCAATTATTTAAAATGAATTACAATTCATTCCCATTAATTCAAATTAGTTAAAATCAAGTCAAATTGAGTAAAATCAATTCCCATTTAATTCAATTAATTGCAATTCGTTTCAATTAATTTTCATTAAATTTACTTAGTTTAATTTTAATTAAATCCATTACAAGTTAACTAATGTAAATTAATCTTACTTAATAAATATGTTTTTCAAAAGAAAATTTAAATTCTTCTACTTAATGAATCATTTGCATAAATCGTGCTTTCAACAAAAATTTGAAATTTATGGATTCAAATTTTGATTCAGAGGTTTAGAAATTTGAATGGATCCTTTTCTCATTTTTTTTCAAATTTTTTGCTTTTCATTTTGCAGTTCAAAAATTCAAATTGAAAGAGAAATTCTTCAAATATTGCAAATCAATTTTTTTCAAGAGCCATCCATTGAGATTCATTTGTAATTAAAATTCCAAGTCTTAATGTAATAATGAATCAAACATTTCAAACCTATTTTATGAATACCTTAAATCAGATTTCAACCAAAAATCCTTCAATTGATATTTTCAATTAATTATTACACAAATCTTAATTCTATTTAAGGATAATTATATTTGGTATTTTCAAGGGTAAATACCAAAAAATCTTATCTATTAAATATAATTCATTGTGAATTTATACACAGGAAAAAATTAAATTTCAATTTGTGTTAAATTTTCAAGTTAATCCATTGAGAAATGAATTTTTAATTGATTGCTTTTTTCCATGTGAAAATAGAAATATTAACTTAATCTTATGTTTTGGTACAGTTTAAATTATTTGAAGCCTATTTAAACTTTATTAAGCTTATAAATATCTTAAAACCTTGATTACAAGCCTGTATTGAAGGATTTACCCTTTGGCATCTTGTAGTTCCTGTCCTAATGGAGGATAAACTCTTTCAAAGTTTAATATAAAATCACAGTATAATACTCAAGTTTTAATAAGGCTTGAAGACCCTCACAACAGAATTAAAACCCTTTTTAGGCCCTTCTAGATCCCAAAAGCTAGGTACAAAGAACTTAAATTCTGTATGGAAAATCTTCAGCTACTTCAACAACTAAACATAATACCTTAATTTTGACACAATTTTTGTAATCTTACATGAACCTTATATAAATCTCTAGCCAAAATTAAATTATATAATTGTTATTTAATACTCCTGAATCATTCAATAACAGCCAAAACAGCAAATTTTGGGTATAAAACCATATGGGTTTATCATAATTATTTTTGGTGTAGAATCCAAAAATGACAATAATTATAGGGTGCTTGTAAAATCACATAAGCTTTTGTTAAACACATCTAATGGAACTTATATTTGAAATCAAAATACCTCAGGCCAAGCTATGAGAAATTTTCCAATTTCTTTGGATTTTTTTTTTCTGTTGTGGGATGTTAATTTTCCCAAATTCTTTCATAGTCTTTTTTCCAAGTTTCTCTTGATCTTCAAATCTGGAAAAATGGCCATTTTTTGAATAATTAATTGAAAAACTTCCCAATTCTTAATCTCCTCAGTTTTCGTTTTGAAATAAAGTGATAAATATGGATAATCAAAAATCATAAGCTTATGTTTTTGGGAATGTTTTTGGGCAGGATGAGGGTAGATGCAAAGAAATGTTTTTTAAATATTTTTTGTTAATTTTTTCCATATGACTGTTCCATAGGTACAGAATTGCCATATTTTTGAGTAAAAAAATGACTGAGGTGCAACTCAAGCAATATATAATACTGGAAAGAGGGATAACTGGGGAAACTTGTATATACAAAAAAACAAATGATAATTTCAATCTGAATCAACCTCTAAGATATTGGGGTTTTCTGAAAAGGTGGGGGAAGATTTTAAAAATATGACATTGTTTTCCTCTTAGATATATCATCCCATTTCAGGGCTTGTAGTTGAGCATGAGATTACCAGTTCATAATAATAGGGGGACAGGGTAAGCTTTAGAATGATGACATCCAAGGGAAAAAAATGAGAAAAGAAATCAAAAAAACATATTCAAATGGGTTTATTGCCATTTTGATGAAAGAAATAAGATAAAAACAAGAAATGTTGTACTTCAGAATAAAAGAAATCTGGTCTTTGATGCTTATTTGAAACTGGATTTCCCATATCAGGAATGCACATCCACTTTCTCTTTAGTGTTTGTCCAACATCTTCATATCATTCTAGTCTGTCCAAATAAGTTTCTACTCAGGGTAAAACAGTATTCATGTATTCATCAAGTCATTGATTTTTTTGAATTTCTTCAATTAGGTCACCTCTGAAATTAGGCCATTGATATTGACTCTTTTAAATGTAATGGGTTACTTTTCTATAGCCACAGCTTCAATCACCTTGTACATTGATGGACTTGGAGGTTTATTTAAAATTGAATTTTGGAAAGTCTTCTGAGCCAGCTACCTAATACAGATGGTTCAAACAAATTAATCCAGAATTGAATAACCAAAAAAGTTCTGCATTAAAATGAATCAAAAACTCACAAAAGAGCTTTGAGAATTAACAAAATATGTGATAATTTATTAGGCAATGATAACAGGTTAATTCAATTGCATAATTAATCTTCAAAGCTGTTTCACGCCTGTGGGAATTTCCTTTTAAGGTTCTTCTTCTCTTGATAAATCTTGTGGACCTCCTGAGGATGACTCCTGATTGGTTATATTCATTCAAGCCAGTTTCTGATTGTAGTGAAGCTGATTAAGTGATTTATTTGGATAATGAGGCCTCAGAATATTAAGAATCCTCATATTAATCTACTTTCAGAATTTGAGAGGGGAAAATTGACTGTGATCTTGAATATGTTGTTCTGGTGACTTTTTATGGAGGTCTTCCTCTTATTTTGGATTGAATTTCAATTATTTAAAGCCTTGAGGGACCTCTTTTGCTTTTATTTTTATTTTTTCTTGTTGAGGTCTTTCATGGGTATTTTTTCATTCAAGTGGGTCTTGAAAAAATTCTTGGTCTTCTTGACTCTTGGGAATCTGATCAAAAGGTACCTTTCCAGTTAATAAATCTTGAAACTTTTGAATAATTGGGGTTATTTCTTCCATTGGCCTTTGAAAAAGGTCTTCCCCATTATCCTCGAGCATTTTTTTTGGATTCATTCCTTCTTTCTGTGTCAAACCTTTGGACATCTCTGTGATAGGAATTGTGAGAAAAGTATTGCAAATAAAATAAGTGAATTCAAAAAAAAATCTAAGGAATTAAAGATGGAAAATACTCATAGTTAAATGAAAATTTCACTGAGGATGGAAGTCTGATAGTTGGAAGCCTTGGCTCTTTTGAAATTCCTGTTGGGTCTTCTGCATTCAAGGTATCCCTTGCGGGTTACTATATTTTTTGGCACATTTTTTATTGGAAGAAAATTTTGTTTTGAAATTGCCAAAGCCCATCTGAAGTGCATAATGAGATATATTTCCATTGAGAGAAAAGGGGTGTGGAGGGAAATTCTTGACATAAAATATAATTTGTTTTGATATTCTGTAAGATGTGGATATAAAGCTTTGATAAGAAATCAATTACTTTTCCTGTCCTCAAAATTTCAATAAGGTAATAATTAATTAAAGGTAGTGAATTTTAAGAGCTTTAAGAGAAAAAGAAAAAAAAATTAACTTTGATAGTATAAAGAAATAATATTATAAATATTTATTGTTTTACCAACAATAAGAATTTATCCAAAAATACTCTACAAGGTATTTGAGGCTAAAAAATGAATTTATTGAAGAAAAACTTCAATTGGAATTAATTAAGAAAAGGACTTCAGGCAATTAATATAAGAATAGAGTATATAAAAGGAATATTCAAGATAAAACACACCCAAAAATGAACAGTGTGAATTTGGAAACCAATTTACAAAGTTCACAGTGATGAAAGATGCTTTAGTTCACTTTTGGGGTGGTTCAAGGGTAAAATTGATCCTAAGAGTTACAAACAATGATTTTAATGATTATACATGTGTTTAAAAGGTTCCGAATTATTTAAAAATTGTTTTTTAGTCCTTTATTTATTGTTTTAGCAGCTTTTAGACTAATTAGGAAAGGAAAAGATTCTCAAATGAAGAGAAAAGTGGGGCAAAGAACACATTCTTGTATAGCCACAAATTCCTTTAGTTGAAAAGGAAAATTTACTCTAATCATTCATGAGAAACAAACTGAAAACAGAATAGCAAATTGTGGAATCATTGAACCCTGGTTTGGACCAAAAAAGGGCTGGTTTGAGCCATTTTAGTTCCTTAAGCCAGCCGTTTCTATAGTAAAACTTGGTTTATAGCCCTCAAAAAATGTCATAATTTGTTCAAGAGACCTTAAATCCAGTTGAAACTGTTCTAACTCAAGGTTAGTTTTACCCTCTTGGCAAAAGTTAAAGCTTCCCTGGTTGTTATCTAAACCTCATAATCAATTGAGTCACAGAGTCTGTGACTCATTTCCAGGCCAAAAGTGATGAAATTTCGCATGATTTTGACATCCCAGGCCAGGAACTTGGGGGAGTCTGGAACCCTTGGAGCCAAGATTCTTTTTCCCCCTAAGAATTAATATTTTCAATTCATTATTTCTTTAATTACCCATCATGTATCATACTTGAGATTTACATATGTAATTCAATCAAAACTTCAAAGTACACAACTGTCATTATTTATTTCACATATGTAAATTCAAGTTCACTCATGTAATACACACACACATTTTGAAATTTCACTTGAAGATACTTCAAGTCCTCATAACTTCTGAGCTACACACCATGACTCAATTTTAATACAAAAATTCATTTGTAACATCACATTTGGCATGAATTAACTTAAATTTTTGAGTATTTTTAAATTTTAATACAACAAATACTAAGAAGTTAATTTAAGCTTACTTAGGGTTTAGTTATATAGTTTTCACTCAGAGGTTACCCCACATGATCTTTTTATGTGGAATTCAATGGTGAAATAATTTTCTTATGTTTATTCATTGGAAAAAAAGCTATAATAGCTTTTATTAACTTTTCTCCAAAAAATATTTCAATTTTAATATTTCTGATCAAAATTTATTTTTACTTTATTATTTCATGTAAAAATATATTTTCACATTTTTAAATTTCAATGTGAATTAATCTTTAAATTTCCATTTTTATTCTTACTTTTATATTTATAATGGATATTTATATTCAATATTTTTTTATATTTTAAAATAAAAGTTCAATTTTTAATCATAATTTGATAAATTTTTTGTGATCTTTTGGGTATATCATAATACCTCTAAGGCTCACATATCCTGTTGATAATTGCAATAATTGTTTTCTTGAAAGTCATTTGAAGTGCTCTAATAACCTCAAGAATATTCAGTACCAGTGTACTTTTAAAGCCAAATTTTGATCATGGCATGGTCATCTCCAACTCTCAAGGTAGAGCCCACACCCATGTTACAGCTTCAGTTGGTACAGGAAGGAATGCAATACTGTTTTAGAGGAAGCCAGGCTTTTTCCAAATATTACAATACTTAAGTTTATTACTTGCTTTTCATTTTTCTCCAGTTTTTTTTGTAAGTTTTTTGATTTAAGGAATACATAACCTGAGAAAGAATTTAGAAATTCATTAATAACAAGATTAACTTTAATGAAAGTGATAACTAAAAGTGAGTTGCTTGATTGCAAAGGCCCTAAAGATTTTCAAAATCATTCCCATAGGCTATTTCATCCATTCAATGGGCTGATACATCTTTATTGACTTTTGAGTCTGGGAAGAGTTTATGAAGAAAATTCTTCAAGGCCAAATCCCTATCAATAACAATAGCTCAAGGGAGAATAATACTGTTTTTGTTGAGGACTTTTTTTATGTATTTATTTCCTTCCCAATTCCATAAGAGTTGAGTTTCAGACTTCATAAAACAAGAGGACCCAGAAAATTTCTTATTTGATGAACTTAATCCATAAATATGACAAAGTAAACATTTTTACTTACTCATTTTATAGGTACAGTCAATAATAATCACATGAAGAAACCGTTTAGGTAGTTTGATGGAAAGGGTGTGATTGAAAAGCAATGAGGTAATGTCCCCTTCTGTATCCCTTTCAGAGGACCACACAAATATTTCTTGTTTGAGGGTTTCAATAAGTGCATCAATGTGCCTTCTGCCTTTAAGTTTTTATTTATTAATTTTCTTGACTTGGTTATAAATATCTTGAAATATTTCAGGCTCCCTATTACTGTATAGTTGGATCTGAAGTTGCCTTGGTATGAGAATTTATTCCTACATCTGAGAAATTTGGGATTGCTCTTTCTCATTGAATTTTCTGAAAGCAGGATTTAACATGATGTTTTTAATGGTATCATGACTGTGTTCAGGATTTTTGACTTTAAGAGTGCAAGTGGTGTTCTTGGAATATTTTCTTGCATAAAGTCTCAAATAACAGTCTCATTTCCTTTAATTGACTTTTTTGGTGGGTTTTTGTTAGAATTGGGCTCTCAGACCTATAAAAGCCTATTAAAATTCGATTCTGGGTCATATTGGACCTCAGGGTGGACACAGAATGCCCCCTTTCCCTAGAAAATTTATGAAAATGATTCCAAAAAACCTCAAGGGTATGAAATTTACCTTCTGTGGGTTGTTGAAGCATTTTTTATGGAAATTTTTGGGGAAATATTCAAGAAAAAAAAGGTGGATTTAAAGCTTATTCAATGAGGAAAGAGCCTTTTAAAATATTTAATACAGGATATAAAAGCTAATAAAAGTGAAACAAAATGGGCATAATTTATGGCTAACTGAAGAGCGAATGGCAAAATGGAGTTTTGGCTATTGGTGGAGTAAAAAGAGGTTAAAAAGGTTTTTGAGAAAAATGGGGTCTTTGTGGTAAAAATAAAGAAAATTGGCTTGGAAACATTTTATAAAAATGGGTTTGGAATGGTTTTTTTGAAAAAGACAGTTTGTTTGGGGCAGGATATATTTGTGATTGTTTGTGTGTTTTTTTGGGTGGGAATGTGAAAAAAAAAACTGGAAAAAATGGGTTGGGGGCTTTGTTTTGGGAAAGCTATTTTCGGGGGTGTTTTGGTCGTTTTTGGCCCAATAAAGGTTTTTTTGTTTTTTTTTCATTGAAAAGGGGCCCAGGAAATTTATTGCATACTTTTACCAGAACTCTAATTGTGACTTTGTTTATCCAAAATAAAACTATGTTGATCTTTCATTATGATTTTTTTTAAATCATTTGACAATTCACTTATTGACTAAATCAAATGTATAAATAGATATTTGTGGCCTTATAGGTATGTCATGAATACCTCACAGGCTCACAATATAAGCTTCAGTATTTATACTTAGTAATATACTGTATAGGGATCCTTATTATCAAAAGAGCTAGTAATAGTAACTTAGTAGGAAGTTATATCCTGTAATCAATTAAGTATGAAATGATAATAATATTAAAGAGAAAGATATTTTTGGGAGTTACTCTATTATTTAGGCAAGAAATAATATGATGATAATATTTGTCCAATATCAAACGCTTTTATCAGTACTGAAAGTATTTTCTTTGAGTAATTTAAGACTATTTTTGTTATCTTCTTCTTATATTATCTACAGAACTTGCACTTTTTCATGTTTAGTTGTCATCCTATGACTCCAACCAGATAATTAGCATTAAATTCACATACCATAAGTGACTTTATTAGCCTTGAATCCCAACTTACTGCAGCTAGCTATCAAATAAAGCTCATACAAGAATAGGGTTTAAGAGGGGAATCAGCCATGCAGTAATATACAATTCTTATACCACTTGGATAACAATTGTCTAAGCTCTAGCACTCTTATTCTTGGTCAGTACCAAATGAGTAATAACCTTCTTTTTACCACTAATATATATTTTGAATATTTGTTCCATCCCCCATTAAGATTGTATAATTCTGGGAACTCTCAGTGAAATATCTTGAATGGTATAATACATTTTCCAGTAGCCCTCTACTTCAGGAAATAGCATATTATCGCCTTGACTTTGAGGAGACCCCCTCAGAAGTAAAGTAGGGCTTTTATAAAATCTTAAAAAGCTACAAAATATTGAAGATCTCATCAAGGGCTTTAATTTGAGATACTTTAAATTACTTTATCACCAAAACTGACAGGGGAATCTGGGCTCAATTTTTTTAAAAAATACAGGTTTTTTGAAAATAGTAATTCAAAGAAGCCACTGTAAATTTTCCACACTTTTCTGTAGGTTTATTTAGAATTATATCAAATTTTAGATCTTATAAAGCTCAGAAATTATTTAACATTGAAGTTCTATATCCTTAAATCTCATGGAGATATCTTTCTGTGAAGTTTTCAAAGCCGCATTCTGATGCACACAGGTACAGCAAACTCCTTCAAAACCTTATAGATTCTGCAATTTTTGAGAAGCGAAAACATGAGGAATACATAATTGAAAATATGAGTAGTTCCTTCATGTCTTTATCAGTAAATCTTCAATACCTCTGATATTGAAAGAGATATCTGGATTATAATGTTTCTCTTCAATAACGGTCTGTATCAGACCTGTACAATCTGGTATTCACTTTACAACTTCAATATTTGTTATATAAATCTTGATCCTACCCAAAATGACTTATATTAGTTCTCGTAAAACTCTGTAAATTTCAAAAAATCTCTGAAGTAGAATTTGAAGAGTTCCTGCCCCCTGTATTGAGCTTGAATGATCAGCTGAGGTTACAAAACCACAATTCTGTCTATTGTGGCATCAGTATTGATTGTATAGACCCCAACCCCATCCTCCATAGGGAAACTCTTTACCCTGAAGACATTTGAGAAGCTTAAAAAACCCTCAAATTCCCCAAAAGGGATAAAAATTGGGCCTATTCTCACTGAAAAAGTTTTCCATAATCATCTATTAATAATCTTATGAGTTGAAAATTTCTTACCAGAGTATTACCCTTAGAAGACCTTAATTATAATTATTTTAGTAGATTTAATCTTACTAGATTTTCAACTTCTGAAAACAGGGCTATGAACAGGAAAATTAACCCTCTTTTACAGCTTCTAGAGCCCTTTATTATTTTTTCTTAATATATTTACCATTTCATAGCCACAATAATAGCTTTTTTTACTATTTTTAAGCTACTAAATAGACTCCCCATGACACTAGTTATTCTACTAGAATAGAGATGGATTAATCCTATGAAGATGGGGGACAAAGCTCCATAGCTATTTGAAAAATAATGGATTGAGGCCTTATATTTTCATTATTTGGGCCTTTCTTAGAGAACCCTCAAAACAAAGGACTCATAAAAATTCTAACCTTGAGATATTTCAGCTGTTTTGTGTTTTTTAAATGGTGTGATTCGATAATAGAACTTTACCATATTTTTTCTATTGCACCATCAACATATTTTAAATACTTTAGATTCTGGCTAATTTTGAATTTCTTTCATTTGATAGAGGTATTTCATTCCATTTTTAAGCTTTATTCCCATTTGAGCTAATATTTATTCGCGTTATTAATAGCTTTGAGAGAACTTTTCTTGTAATAAACCTCAAAAAATTTTGATTTAATAATTACATTTTTTCCTAAATTATTATTCAATGTGAATTGTTTTTCTGGTGAGTATCGTGTTTGATTGTGTCATTTTACTTGATTATTGGATGATTTTTTTTGTCAATTTCACAATTTTTTATAGTTAATTATATAAGATTATAAATATACATTCAGTTTCATTTTATATATGAGGTTATTTGATACAGCAATTGAATTATGATTTAATTTATGATAATCGTGCTTCCCAGTTTTAAAACTCTTCAAAACCTGTATAAACATTTTCATTCATAACCTAAATTAAGCTTTAATTCTACTTTCTTATGAGATGGCTTTTTATTAAGTAAGATTTGCCTTTTTTTACATGTAACTTTTTTGGGATAGTAATTTTGAGTAATCTAACATTTCTAGTATAATTACTATCACGTTTCTCCCTGGTATATGTAGTTTTGTGTTTTTTGTTACTTTACCCTTATAAAACTATTTTATTTATTTTTGTAAAAATTTTACGTTCTTTCAACTAGATACTATTTGATTCATTTCTTATCAATTGTATTATTACAAATCCTTGGTCATTTCCATATTTTGTATCAAAGTCTTCCTTTGATTAGTAATATTAGTTTTTTTTCATTTTTATTATGTGATTATGATACTATCCTTTTATTTTCTGATTTCCAAATTCAAAATTTGAATATTTGAATTTAAAAATGTTTCCCCTTCAATATGCTTGATTCTTGTTCATAAAGCTATGGATTAACACAGTGGTGAAGTTATAGCTTCAGAGGACTTCCAAAAGATTTAAATTGGAGTTTCTTATTTGAAGCTCTTTTCTTTGAAGCAGGTAAATGAAGTTAAAGATAATCTTTTTTATTTTTAACTACTAATTTCTATTGACTTACTTCTTTTTATGTAATATTTAAAGCTTTTAGGCTTCAAGCTAGGTTCTTATTGAGCCCCTATACTCTTCAGTCAGGATTAATAATCTCGGTATTTCAATAATCTTCCGTTTATTTCTTTAATAAGCAGGTACATCACCATTAAGTTTTATATTTGATCGATTTTTTGCCAATATTGAGAGTTAATTTTAGATTATGTTTTTCTAGCTCAGAAATTCTGATCTTGTATCTTTTGTAAATTTACCACTTCAGTGGGCTGAAACTGAACAAGAATGTATGAATAAACACAAAATAATATCTAATCAAGTATATATATAATAAAATTCTGTTGGGAAATTTTCAACAGGCTTTTCAAAATTTCATTTTGGTTCTTTTTACATATTTGAGTGGCTTATTGAGCTAATAATACTTTACAATTTTTGAAACTCCAAATTTTACATAATGAGAAACTCATTTTAGGATAGTTTGTATTTAATAATAAGTCAATAAAAGTGATATGTTATTGGCTCCACTCATCAAATTCAAAGATATTTTATCTTATTATATTTTGAGGCTTTCTAAATTCATTTGATATCACTTTAAAGGGTGCAAATTTCCTGATTTTTGCTACTAATATTGATATGTCAGGAAGACCCAAGTTTTGAGTAATATATATAATATATCAATAGTTATCATAATTTCAATATTGAATAAATATTCCATCTTTTAAAAACTCAGTGGTTAATAGCAAAAGAAGTTCCCTCATTATAATTGATTATACATTTATGTGGGAGTGTGAGGTTGAATTTTTCTTGTAAAATTCTTTCATATGCTTTAGTATTGAGATTTCCGACTAGTAAAATACAAAATATTTTTCTCAATTTGAGCTAATAATATTCCTTTTATTATTTTAGACTCTCTTTTAGATGGGTCTTCATCTCATATTTGATAATCTTAAAATTGTGAGATTTTGAAATTCTTTCATTTATGTTTCTGAGAAATTAATTCATAAAATTTTAAAAATGTAATGATTTTTTTTCTTTCTCACACCACTATTAACTTTGGAATACGCTCCCGGTGGAATAACCTTTCACTTGTTTTCAGATTCTTTTATGAGAAATTCAAAATTTGTTTTCTTTAATAACTCAAAATTTTGGAATTATTTTTCTTCTTCTTTTTGAGTCTCTAAGACAATTAATCAACCACGCCTTCACAATATTATATATCAAAAGATAGTAATAGGGAAATCCTTAAATCTTATTTTCAATTTGATGTTTTTATTATTCATAGAATAATGCTATGAGACAAATTTATTCAATAAGAGACTATTTAGGAAAATATTTATCATATTGTTTTAATTAAAATTAATATACAAGCTTAAAATTATGAAATATTTGAGTTTTTTGGTTTTATCTAAACCCAAAATACCTTTATAAAAGGATATATCTTGGAATAATTGAGCTCTATTATTTCAACTTTTCTGTTCTTAAGCTCAAGCCTACTTGGCCTATAATTAATATTTTACTTAAAATAAGCCAAATCTCTATGATGTACCATAAATATGATGAGAAGAGTACTTAGAAAATCCAAAATATAAAAGGGAGGAATATGAATGGAAATAGGATTCAATTTGAAATAGATTTGAAATATTAAAAACCTTCAAATTTTAATTATAGACTCAGGATTCACAAAATATTTTTGCCAAAAAAAATAAAATTGTACAGAAATAAATAACTTAAATGTCCCTTGATAAATATATCAAATCAAATTAAAAGATAGTACTTAAAACTCAAAATAGTAATAGTATGATATATCTTGTGAGAGATTAACAAGAGTCTTGTAGTTTTACAAATATTACTTCTTTTATTCCTGAAAATCTGTATCCATGATATTGATTCTCTCAAAGCACGTTATTAAAAGTAATAAAACCCATCTATTAATTATCTTACATTCAATTTTAAATTTTTAATATATTCACAAAGCTTAAGACATCTATGGCAGGCAGTTTATTTGATGAAATTCTTTATTAAAATATTATGTCCTTCATGTTTCTTTTAAATTATTTCTCAATTGGTTTCCGAATTGGATTTTCTGTTTCAAAAATGTAGTTCTTTCAAGTTCAACTTCTTGTTCATTTTTCCATCATTAATTTCCTATCTCCCCACTTCCTCACTTT